>PYXC01002106.1:265000-522500 GCA_015244755.2 Tenualosa ilisha
ACACACACACACATGTACAGTATACTTTAACTACTGCATTGGTATTTTCACACTGTGGGCTCTATTGCAATAAAGTCATACATATGTCACATGCTGAATCTAATCCTGCAAGCGGGAAACAGTCACATCAAAGACTTCCCATGACACACCCCTGTAATATGACAACCACCCTGACAACGCAGATAGCTTCCTAATTAACCACCCATACCCCCGCCTCCTCTCCAAACAACACATAAATGAAAAGATGAAATAATATTTCATTGTTCACCAACATCCGCTGCAGTAAAAATAGCCTTCTGAAAAACTGATCTCGGGGGGAAGTCTGGAAGCTTTAATGCATCAAAGCAATTGTAGCTATCATGGTCTAAAAGCTTTTTTATATCATCCTCCCAATCGTGTCGGCTCTACCCGACATTGAGGCGGCGGGCAGAAAGATGAGCAGCACCGTCTCTTATCACATCACTGGGACGCGGCCCCGTGGCAGTCAAGACCAAAATAAACAGCCAAAACGTTTGAGTGTGAAACTGGGTGATTCCCAAACAACATCTCCCTGATATGCCCGTATCTTTTTATTTGGTGTTATCATGTTTCGAAGCCTTTGTGTGAGTGTGAGTGCGTACGTGTGTGTGTGTGTGTGTGTGTGTGTGTGTGTGTGTGTGTGTGTGTGTGCGCGTGCGCGTGTGTTTGAGAGGAAGATAGAGAAAGGTTATACACAAAAGTAACTAAACTTCTCAGGAAGGGAGACAAAATAGGAAGAGCTATTTATCATCCTCAGGGACTGATGTCGGGCAAGGAGAACACTCTTGCGTGTCCGTGTCCCAATCCCAGACTCCTTCCTATGGACAGAAGGAAGGTAGTGTGTGTTTACACAGGAGAAGCTCTAGCAGAAGGACATTCTCTAAGGTTTGAGAGCATCCACAAAAGAGTGACAGACTTGTCGGTGGAATATAGCATCCCTGTTCTTGAGCATGATGCACTCTAGCGCCAGTGTCCCTCCTCTCTTCTGCTACTAGCAGACAGTAAAAATAATGGATGATTCATACAATGCAATTCTTCGGTCCAAAAGCAACTAAGGTGAATAGTCTGATAAGACTGACGTAGAAATCACGTAATAAAACGCACAATTTCCTGTTCATACACATTAGCATCAGATAGACAAAAGCAGATGCAGTAAACACAAAAATGCTCTCCATTAAAGGAGGCTTCCGAGGAGAGACGATTGAAACCTAGCTTTGCAACGGATGGGTGCGTGTGAGACTAAGACGGCTATGAATTGTTTTATGACGACGCCTGTTTTTACCGCAATCGCTGAGTGTCTTTTATAATCCTTTGTGTTCATACTTCATCAGTGCCACTCTGCTGCAGCTCTCGGCTGCTCCGAGAGTGCATGGCAGATAAGTAACAATAATGACTAATGAATAATATATAGCTTTCATTCCCAAGAGGAGAGACAGGCAGGAAATTAACGCCACCTTCATAAATATGTGAATGGCAATACTTGATTAGAAGTTATTAGATAGACAGACAGACAGACTGACTAACAGATGGATAGATAGATAGATAGATAGATAGATAGATAGATAGATAGATAGATAGATAGATAGATAGATAGATAGATAGATCTTTTAAAGAATTTTAAAATCAGTCTTTAAAATGCAAGTAGGTTCGTTCCCATATAACATCCAATATGATGGGGGAAAATGTGACAATTTAGCACCGCACAATGAGCGCTGCACAGAGCGTCTGAAAGACTTTCTGCTCAAGAAAGATAAGAAGACATGAGGGGGCGGAAAACAATAACAGGTCAGTGAAGAGCCCTATGAGCTACCTGGCCAGAGAATTTATGAGTTTTCTCGTCACAAAGCACCTCACAAATCTCCCATATCGTTGCTTTCATGTGCAGTTCACGACATCCCCAAGCCCAGACCCCTCAGCCTTACCGGTTGTAGATGTCATCGTCTTCACCTCCCCATCCCCAGTACTCATTGGGGAAGCCATTGATTTTGAGGAACTGCTTTTTGCTGAGGCCCGAAACGCCGCCGAAATAGCCCGCATATGGCAGCCTGCAGGGAACGATGACAAGGAAGAGAGAGAAAGGTCTGTTAAAGCCTGGTGCTTATCACATTAATCTCTTTGAGTAAACATCTGCATTAAACACAAACAAAAAAGGAAAACCAGGTTGAGTCAATCTGGAATGGAGCTAACCATTCCCTGAAAATAGTGTTTGTGACACAAGTCTACAAATCTGGCTGGCTAGGAAAAGCGTCCTCTGCTCTGCTCCTTCAGTGGGATTTCGGAAATCCACAGTGGCTCTTGGATTTGATTCCACCATGTGTGAGCACATCACACCAGCTACCCCACATCCCTCAGGAATATCCCCAATATGGGGGTGGGTGAGCACTGGGTAGAATGATATCAAATCTCTCTCTCTTTCTCTGGCTGTATTTCTTTTTCTCTCTCTCTCTATCTCTCTTTCTGTTCTCCATCTTTTCATGTCATCTGAGGCTCCTGGGGGATGGCAGCCTGTCTGGAAGAAGAGAGGAGGAAAAAAAAAAGAAATTGCATTCTGCGCCGGCAGACACAGTGGTGCTACGCAACACACACTCAACCTGCGAGCTTCTCACATCTCAACAGTGTGTGAGAAAAATAAACCAGAGCTCCCCACATGGGTGTGCGGCATGTGAAGCGAACAGACGGGAAGCGCACATGTCTCCTGTGTGACAGACACTGGGGGGTTGGGGGGTGGGGGTGGAATTGTTGGTTGGAACTGACAGACAAACATGAACACTGTCTGTAGTCTGGGACAAGTGATAGTGTGTGTGATTTGGTGTGAGTGTGTGTGGGTGTGTGTGTGTGCGTGTGTGTGTGTGTGTGTGTGTAAACATATGAATGAATACCAGGCCACACAGTGCAAAAGACACATACAAACACACTCACACATGGAGCACGTGGAAGAGCATGGAAGGCACACAAACACAAACACAAAAACACACACACACACACACACACACACACACACACACACACACACACACAAACACATTAGGCAAGTGACACAGCACACATACTCAGGTGAAACAAGTGGCTAAGTGAAAAATCTCTCTTCCCTGCTGATGGAGCTTTTAAATCATCTTGCAATAGCAAGTGTGTGACAACTGGACAAATTTACAAATAGACAAGGAAGGGGGGACAGGGAGACAGAAAACGGAGCATTTGACTAGTTATTCTAATTAATCATTAATGCTAATTAATGATGCTAATGCTAGCTGAGAGTCACCCCAGTGGCAGATCCCGACCCTAGTGAAGCTTATTGGCATTCAGCCCTGCACTCCCACTAGACGCCTAGCAGCAGCTCTTGCTCATTAACAGTGTGACTCTTGAAGACCTGGGTACGAAACAGGCATCCACACACCTGTCTGCTTCGCTAACAACAGCAGTTGAAACTCCGCTACACTCCAGTACAAATTACACTTGGGATGTACGTACGCTGAGATGAGACAGAGACAGAGAGAAAGAGAGAAAGAGAGAAAGAGAGACGACGCGTCGCTTGAAGCTCCCAGGTTCAACAGTAATGCCACCAGAGAAAATGAAGGAGCAACTGGCTTTTCTGAGATGTCAGTCAGTGATCTGTGACATTTCAGAGGCGCTCATGAGTTAATGCTGAGGAGTAGACACACCAACTAGCAGGCTGTGGTATGTGCTGGGACCGGGTTGGTGGTGGTGGTGGTGAGGACTAGACTAGATAGATAGGTAAGCCAACTCTCCCAAAAGTGATAAAGTAACAACAAAAGGCACTGACGGCCCTGATGTCAAGATAAAGCTCCTGCTCTCTTCGTCTCACTGCCTCGGTCCCTAAGGGTCTCTAGGAGGCAGGCAAAGTGTTCGGATGCAGCTCAGCTCCACAGGCCAGATGAAAACAGGCAGGAAATTAAGCTTCACAAGAGCAAAAGGCCAGCTCGTCTGGCAGCAGACGCAAGACAGACTCATTTTCTTTTTCAAGCTCAATGGCAACAAAACCTTTGGCTCCACTTTAATTTCCCCGACTATTACAACTTGAAAGGGTTGGAGGAATCTCACACCAAATAAGTTCTGCTGAACCTGCTGCTTTGATAGAGAGGCTTTGTCCATCAAGACTGAAGTGCTTTTTGTCCTGCTTTAAATGTTTCTAACTTCAAAGTAAAAATTGAAGACAGTGTTCACGCAGCGATTTGCAGTAATATGCACGGATCAACCAAAGTTACATCAAAAATGACAAAAAACCTTTCCAAATCTGTCCAAAACACGAAATTGGTGAGCATTTTGAGAGAACGATAACCATCACAATTTCAGCAACAACATATAAATCCTGCTACTACCACTCTTAGCAGTTTTAACCTCTACTGAATGCAATCTATGCATCTATTTGGTTTCAATCCATTCTTGGGAAACTTTGAACATCCAAATTGTAATAAGTTCATCCATCCATCCACAAGCCAATGGCTGAATCCTAATCCAAAGACCTAAGTCCTGAGCTCTCACAGACTTAAGGCTGTTAAGAGATTGAGCCTGCAAGGCTGTGAGTACTCACCTTGCTACCTTTAAAAAAGTCTTCATGTGATGCTGACACTCCCAAATCCCCACAAACTTTGCGTGAACACATATTTTATTATGTCTGTGAGTCTGTAAGGGGAGACACTGAGACATTTATGTCTGTGAGTCTGTTAGGGCAGACAATGAGTCTGTTTGTTTGAAAACATTTATTTGAAATGTTTGTGATTCACAAGAACTTTAGTTAATATGGATCTTGCCCTTGATTTTTAACCATAACCAAGTTCACAAGAATGGGAGGTAGATGCACAAGAACAGAGACAACCAAAAAAACAAAAAAAAACAATGTTTATTCCCATAAAAGAAGTGACATAAGACTGATAATACTTTAGTTCTGCTGAACAGGTGTTCCTTCTGTTTACATATCTAATTTTGTGTATTTAGCCCCCCTAAGGGTCTCATTTCGTTTTAATAATACATTATTATTATTCAGATAGAACAGTGAAGAGTTAGTGAAGAGACAGTGGGAGATGGTGTGGCATTAGTAAATGTGTGTGGGTCAAATTTGAACCCCATTTCCCATGGGCACTATGACCGAAATGAGATCCACACTCTGCAGCTCCTTGTGCTAAAGTTCCCTTGAACTCTCAAGTCTTTTGGTCTTGTACGGTAACAACATTATCTGGCAACACACTGCAATACAAACAGCATTGCAAAGGTTAGCTGTAAAAAAAGAAATTCTGTCCAATCATCTCTTTCTCCCACATACAGTAATTTGTTAGAGCTGAGACTGAAAAAGTAATAGCACAGTGACTTATTTCTCAGGGTCATCAAAACCTTACTCACCTTGCAAAAACTGTTAAGCACTGTCCACATTGCTAAGCATTGACCTTGTCATGCACAATGACACAAAAACGAACTATTTTAAGCAAGTCGCATATTATTGTAGGTAATCCACAGAATTCACACTTACTGATTTGCAAACATTGATTCCAGAATTGCATCAAAGCCAGAGACAAACTGTGATACCAGTAATTAAAAATGGAAAGACAATAGTAAACAAAATGAAATGGCTGCCCAAAAAAAAAAAAAAAAAAAAATCACACACGCTAACCTGAAGCCGAACTTATCCATGGCGATGGCAAAGTGCCGTGGCTGGTCATAGCAGTGGTAGAGGTTGCGGTCATCCATGGGGATGAGGTCCACATCACTGAAGATGAAGCAGTCATACTCAGCATCCTTCAAGGCTTCAGTGTAGCCCACGTTTAGCAGCTTGGCCCGGTTAAACGTGTCCTCGCCCAGCTACACACATGCACGCACACACACACACACAGCACAGCACAAAGAGAGAAATATAAATATGAACATGTTATCTGGAGACTGAGTTGAGAAGGGCATCTTTGCTACATCTACTGCAAAGGCTAATTAAAAAAAACACTGGAACACTCCTGTGTACCTGAGTGCCAGAATCTGTAATAGGGACTGAGCCACAGCCTCTAAAGGTTTTACTGGTCAATATAGGTGGGCAGACAAAAGTTCAGTTCTAATTATTTTGAAAGTCTATATATACAGCAGTTTCTACAATCATCACTGGTTAATATCATTATATGGCAATTTGTCACAACATATTATCCTCAGCTAATGCAAGGTATTTGTAAGGCAGTGTACCAGGAGTACCATCTAAGTGCCAGTGATCCTATGTGACAAATAATCCCATGTAATCCACTAATACCTGAGATTTGACCGAATTATTCCTGGGTGAAAACTCCTGGCACAAATCCACTGGCATTTGAAAAGAAACGCACAGCCCAACTCAATCTGTGTCAGAGACACAGTAGCGTATCTCAAGGTAATTCGCCACATGTATAGACACATAAACAAGGGAGCACAGTTGCGCTTCTGCCACCACAGAGACTGAAAGGAAATAAATTATGTAAAAATCTTGGTGTACTTTCTTTTGATGATTTCCGTATCACAATGTGGCAGTACATCATACCTATGAGAGCATGCATTTAATACACAAATCCACCCCAGGACTAGTATACAGGGAAGTAAAACAGACTTTATACATCACAAAAACCTTTAGAATCCGGTGGTTATGGAGTCATTCTCCAGTGTTGTACTATTTTTATTTTTATTTTATGAATTTTGTGAGAAAATTTCATAGATTTTTTTTTCAGCGTTCTTCTTTCAGAGGTACAAATAACAGCAAAAAAACAACCACCCACCCCCTAGACACACACATACACGCAAACTCTGTAGATGCTGAGTTTTTCCCACAGATAGTTTTGATGAACCTAGGAGACTAGACAGCTTTATACAGATATCTTAGTCTTAGTAGGGAAGTTCTGAAGATGCATGACTTCCCCACCTCACCCCTGGGCTTTTGTTCATAGAAATGTCCATAGAAAACAGATGTTTACCAGAGAAATCAGCAAAAAAGGGAGGTGTCCTCTCTGCAGAAAGAATAGGACCTTTCATTCAAGTCCAAAGTTATAAGACAGCATCCAAACAAAGTTCCTGCATATTCATTAGCCAGGGAGACTGTCTGCAGCATCTCACCCCATCCCACCCCACCCAGCGTGACAAAGAGCCCAGTAAGTACCTGAGTGCCACTGCATTTGTCATCATCCTACAGAGACTAATTGTGTCCAATGAAGTGTAGGGGAAATCATTTGCAGCGTCTCAATGAGTAAATAAACCATCTCTCAGTATGCCTGATAGGTCTGTAATGGGACAGGGAGGGGTTTGGATGGGCGGTGGTGATGGTGTGTGTGTGTGTGTGTGTGTGTGTGTGTGTGTGTGTGTGTGTGTGTGTGTGTGTGTGTGTCCCTGCCCTTTGCTGCAGGCCTGGTTGTACCTGGTAGGAGGCTCCTTGCTGTCCTGTGTCCTGCTGCCCATACAAGCCCTCCGAGAGGCAATTAACCTCACTGGCCACTGCTGAACCCCCCATCAGGACACCAGCCCAATTCACCAAACTGTTCCCTGCTCTAGGAGTCTGTCTGCCTCTGACCTGTGGCCGAGCACGGCCTCCTCGCTCACTCTCCCAGCGCCCTGCCCTGCTCTGCCCTGCCCTGCTCTGCCCCCAGCCCGCCGCACTACTGACCAGGCCTGTTGCTAAGGTAACAGATCAGGCTAAGAGTGTTTATTGGACAGTGTGTTTCTCTTCTGGCTTCTTCTTTTTTTGGATCAGTGTGTGTGTGTGTGTGTGTGTGTGTGTGTGTGTGGTGTGTGTGTGTGTGTGTGTGTGGATGCTTGTGCATGGCTTGGACTGGGGGGAGGGGGGTCGACAGTGTAAGCACTTTCTTTCTTTATCAGGCTGCAACAGGCTGACCTTATCACCAAGCTGCACTATCGATGGCTGGCCAAAGAGCATAGGGGCAGAGAGAGAGAGAATGAAATGAGAATGAACCTGCATCGACCGGTGGTCACAGATACTGTGCGTGCGTGCGTGCGTGCGTGCGTGCGTGCGTGCGTGCGTGCGTGCGTGCGTGCGTGCGTGCGTGCGTGCGTGCGTGCGGCGTGCGTGCGTGTATACCTGCGAGTACATACCTAGTACATCTCAAGTAATTAATAATGTCAAAATACACAGTGTTCAAGTTCACCCTGCTGTTAAGCAGCCCACCTAAACTGACTCCCAAAGGCCTTTCAAAATGAATGCAAATGCAGCCAGTGTGCAGGAAGACAGCCTACTGAACACATCAACAGAAACTGGTCAAGGTAAACAACTCTAGCCCCTTGTCGGTAGCAGGGAAGCTGCCCTAATTCAGAAGCAATGTCTCATTACAGCTCCAGTGAGCACCTGGCAGGTAGGGTCTGATCCACACGCCTCAATTAAAAAACTCTTCTGGCCGCGGTTGCCTCGCGGGGACCTTTCAGAGCTTAGCGACTGCTTCACGAGCGCCCTGTGCACAGACTGATGAGGAGGCGCTGGCTCTCTGCCAGGCAAACTCATTTACGGTAATGAAAGGGGTGCATCAGCACACGGAGGGTCCTCGACTCACAGACACACACACACAAACACACACACACACACACACACAAATAAACACAAACAAATGTGCAAGGATACACACACAAATACACAGCCACACACACACAAAGCATGTTATGAAAAACAGCTGCAATTTTCAGGGTTTCAATATGGAGCTAGCCTGCGTTTCATCAGCCGCCTGTCATCGCAGGCGAACTATGGAAATGGTAGGAAGCAGGAAAAGGATGGAGCTGACTTATCAGGCTCCAGCACACAGTCAACTAGGGCTTCCTGCGCCACTCATCTCCCAGCTAAACAGTGCATAATAACCATATTACAGAGCCACTACATCCAACCTCAAGGCTACGAGCCAAGGACTACAGGTGAATGGCCACGGTCAATGGTGGCCTCAGGTGGACATTCAAAGTGTATATCAAGTTGTTGGCATCAATGTGTTGATGTTTCATTTGAGACAACAAGTTGTTTTCCAAGGTATGAGTCAGAATAGAGCATGCATTCCGGTAAAACACAAAAAAGCTACAAATAGTTTCTCTGCAGATGATACATTTGATATAGCCTACCTGTAATACATATATGGATATACTTTCATACTGTAAGCTGTGTGCAGTGTTTCCTTGCTACTCCCAATTAAAATGTAAATAATTGTTAATAAATGTGTCATCTAGTCCAGTCATGCCCCAGTGCTGTTTAAATGATAAATGCATTTCGGGGTAAACAAATATTCCATTGCACGCTGCACTGACTTGACAGGATAGGTCAGAGCTGCCTTGCAGGAAGCTTGATTCTGATCTCGTCTGTCACTTCATCCCTCGACAACCGTCAATTAACTAGATGGGGCCAGTGCAGGGCTTCCACAGCCTTGCTGCTTGGACTGCTGAGGCTGGTAAGTCGGCCTAAGATGATGGCCCGTTCTCCGGTCTCGACAAGCAGGTGGTGAGTGGCGCCTCACAGTGATGTCTCAGTCTCACCCTTACTAGAGATGATGAATCAGGTGAGGGAAGGAAAGCGATGTGGGGAGTGGGGAAGATGTTTGAACCAAACCTAAAGGCATTGCTCCATGTCTACATAACACAAGACAGTTTTAACTCAGGTAGGCCTGTCACCTGCGATAATACACTGAGAGAGACAGCAGAGCCTTCTGCACTGACCACTATTAGTCATGATGTATCCATGGCCTCCGGGTTGAGTTAAGGGCAACAGAGCAACTGTAGTAAGACTGTGGAGCAGGACTTTTTGTGATATGACCAAAATCTTCCATCACAAAGGTCATCTCCTATCCTGACAGCAATTTATATACATTCAATACAGCACAATGTCTGCAACTCCAAAGAAAAATGGTTACTATAACTTGTCACAAGTATCTGCTGGATCACTGGAAAGGGGATGAGATCTCTGCATGCCTACGATTCCGCCCAGCTCTCCTTAATTGACAGAATTGGATATAAAGAAAGTCTCTTGTTTATCTAAAAATGGATGTGGCTGGTGCACAGCACGACAAGGCTGCCCAGGCTGGTGAATATGATTCTGCTCTTGGAATGTCTGTCCAGAGAAACAGCCTCCACACATTTAGCACAGAAGTTGAGCTTTTTAAATCATTCTTCCCCAGCTACTTGACAGCTGCAAGTGTCTCACATGACTGCTCAGCCAACCACAAAATTAATCATATCGAATAGTGAAAAAAAAGGCATTAATTTTTGTCAGGTTGTGCTCCCACTCATCTGTTCCGTTCCGTTGTGTGCGACACAGTAGGAGGCATGTCTCATTGTCGTAGTGTTACACCACAATGCACCGCGAAAGCACTTTCCCCCCTGCATTTAGGCTAGCTGCCACAGAGATAAAAGTCACTGCAGTGGATGAGATCTCATTTAGCAAGAGGCAAGCCATTCTCCATTGTTGGCTCAGGGCAGAGAAAGTCGTTCCCCTCTGATCCTGTCACTGGGAAAAACGGGTAGAGAATAAATTCAAGGCTAAGGAGATTGAAATCCATTTGACAGAGTGACATGGGAGGCCTGTAACTTTTATGTGATACATTAAGTTTGAAGGAGCACATTACCTTATAATGGGAAAACAATCCACCATATGAGAGATGATTTGACTATTATGAGATATAATGCACCAAGCTGCTGGAAGACCATTATTATGAAATGTGCATGTTTCACAGAAGCTCTGTGATAAGCTTGCGTATTGCTTTTGTTGGGGCACTCTCTCAGCAAGAAGAAATGAATTAGATAAAACTACACAATATAATTGCCAAAAAAAAAATTATTTTGTTTTCTTCAAGGCACAAATCAAGCTGAAGGAAACATGCCAATGGCTAATGTGAAAGCCAGCTAATGTGGAATTAATCCAAATCACGGTTAATTACATAAAACCTGGCCTCGTCGCACTAATCTGCCCCGGCATCATTTGGCTGGCAGGCTGAGCGAGGCCTCATTCATTGGCTACTGATTAATTCACACCAGCCTATCGGGTGGTGGGGGGATTCAGATAAGAGTTTTACAGCGAAAAAAGAACCCTCATAAATCACCAGACTGGAGAAAACGTGGTGCATTTATGACAGCACTATGTAGAGGGGTGATGTATTATGGCGTTAGCTCCGTTCCTTACTCACGTGCTAACTCTGACTCGCAGCAGTGAGTTACCAGGCCTCTCGCGAGAAACGACTTGGTCATTAGGCAGGGAAATGTCACCTGGGCGTGTGGTTTCTGGGCGAGTTATGAGTTACGACTTGGATTTAAAAGTCACATCTGACATAATAGTTTAAAAGATTGTACACTAAGGGGGCTAAAAGCCTCACTCGTATATTCAGCTCACAACCCTCTTCTGCACTGAGTAAATAGCCATTTACATGCTCTGCGCCATCATACATGCTGAGGCACGATTACAGCAGACTAGGCACAGTACGCAGTACATGACAGCAGTACAGGACTAAGCAGTTTGATGGAGTAGAGGCCCAGCACACCACCGGAAATGGAGAACTGTGCCTTACACAAACCACAGCTGTAGAAACACTATAGTGCACTTCTGTGTTTGGGAAAAACAAAACAACACAAAGAGGATGACAGCTTTTTTTCCAAGCACTCCAGTCAGTTCTAACCTCTGATATCCTCCTGACAAAGGCAACTACACTATGGCAAAGGCATGCCATCCTGCTATCCACCATGTTATCCATGCAGCCCTAGGCCGAGATCACTCAGAACACAGTGCATTCTTGTTCTGAAGTAAGGTACGAAAGTGAGTGCTCTGCTCTGCATGGCTCAGGTCAGTGGAGTGTTATTGCTGCCCTGCGGCGTGTCCGGAATACTCCGCTGTCTGATTCACGGACGCCGGCTGTGGTCGGCGTGTCATCTCTGCTCTATCCGCATGGCTGACCTTGTCCCGCCAGCGCCGCTCTACTGGGACACTCCTGCCATCCCATACGGTTGTTTCATAACTGTGACATCTCTGCTCCACTTTGACTGAATTAAATGTGTATGTGTAAGTGCTTTAGAGTGTGTGTCTGTGTGTTTGTGTGTGTGTGAGTGTGTGTGTGTGTGTGTGTGTGTGTGTATGTGTGTGTGTGTGTGTGTGTGTGTGTGTGTGTGTTAAGCACTACTAGGTCTATCACTCTTCTAATGCAGGTACTGCAACCTTGACATTCCCTCTTGCAGAAGTTCATGTGTGTAAAAACACATAAACAGAGAGACAGAGCGAGCAAGTATGCAAGATAGAGAGAGAGAGAAAGAAAGAAAGAAAGAAAGAACACCATGCTCCAGGCACTGAGCTCTCCCCAACAGGCTGCCAGTGGAGGAATGCCACCCACTCCGTTCAACCTAAGGGGCACGTGAATATACCAGGGAAAAAATACCACCACTCTAAGTAAAAGCTTCACAACAAGCTTCAAGAGTCATAAGCCATGTACCCAGAACTGGGAAGTAGACCTAGAGCAACCAACCTCAATGGAGATGGGATTCTGATAACCCCAGTGGTGAGACCCCTTGCCTTTTCACTAAAAGCAAGGAAATGGGGGAGGAGGTGGGTAGGGGAAGGTTGTGAATCCATTGCTGTAAGTCACTACACCATTCTTTCAGACTGTTTATGGTGGGCAAATTCCTGAGGCACCACTGTGGCAAAATGAGTACCCTTGTGAGATGATAATATCTGGTCCACACTGCTCTTAGTTACTTCCTAAAAACCACCAACCACAGTATTAATGATGCCCAATTGGAGCTGTGGATACTGCAAGGCTTCCACAGAAGATCAGCCTCTAGGTCCTGTCAGGTTGAGCTTGTGCATCAGGATGGTGTCGGGTCAGGTGAAAACTTATTTCTATTGAAGCTTCAAGGAAGTAGGAAGATAAGTCAAAAATTGATTTGAGATATTTGATCAGACAATTTCAGTTTTGTGTGAGTGCTAATACTTCATTCTCTGCCAAAACAGGAAAATTACTATGCCAGTACATGGAAGTATCAACACCACCCACTTCAAAGAGAGGTTCTGAATAAAATACATTTCATGTAAAAGCATTTTTTTCTTTGAGGAAATGTGTGTGTGCTTTAAATGCAACATAAGGGATAACACATTTGAGCTGATAAAATTGCAAATGCAGAAATAACATGCTTGATACAATTGCCAGGGGGGCAGCTTAGACACCTCTGTTCTGCATCATTACTGATTTTAAAAGAGGGCCTGTCTCATAAGTAAAACAACACCCCCATTTGAAGAAATCCTTACACATATTTTCAAGACATTTCAAGTTAATCTGACACTGCCGAAGGAATAATTAAAATTCCACAGAACTCGACCTCAATTTTGCTCAGCTTTAAAGGTCAGGCATCATGATGAAGAAAATCTCTCTCAGCTCAGTGCTTTTAGCAGTTATCTGTAGTCTGTCTTAGAAGATATGCTGGGTAAATTTAACTACCAACTCTTTAAGTCACAGTGTACAGACCAATGTAAAGCTAATTTTTGTTTAATTATATTCTATATTTCATATATAAATGCTGTATAGCTTCATCAAAACATCTGCAATGTCCAGTGTACAAGTGTACTAGGCTCTTATAGGCCTACTCATCTCCAGCTAATTAAAAACGAGTACTCTTTGCTTGTGCATGCATGTCTGAACACTCCTTTCACCGACAGATGAGGCCACACAGGTCACATAATTAACAAATTAGCCTTTCTTTTGATAACATTAGTGATTCTCGGACAGCCCTGCTGTTTAGTGTCTAATTTCCGATTCCATTAGTCCTCAAAGTGTATCACAATAGGAAATTTAATGAGCAGCAAGCATACTTCCCCCTCAGATCCACCAACAAAACCTCCACACCCAGCACAGTGGAACATCGTTACTTGTCTCAGGGGGCATAAGGCTGTGCAAAACTCATTCAACTGCAATTCCTTGTAATGCACAAATACCATTCAAAGAAATACCAGTTATTCTTTGGAGACAGGTTGAATCACATTAGATGCTGTTTAGATAGACTGTGTGGTCAATGGTCATGAATACAAATGCACAAGCTCATGTTATAGTCTAATCTCTGAGTATTTTTTTATTTTGACTTTTCATAACATCCAAAGCCTGTGCTGGATCTGCATTATTGATAGTGATTTAGAATGTGGCGTTTGATAAGTGTCTAATTATCACGAGTGGAAAATACTAAATAGATTCAGCCTGGCAGCTCGACCGTAGGGAGGCAAATCAGCATGACTGTCAATATGAATTAAAAAGTATTCCTGTGACACAAAAGAAATAAAAAAAAATAATGAAGAGATTTTAGACTAAGATTGAGGGATAACTTTGGGCTATAATTCAACATCAGTAACAGTTGTTTGAAGAGGATTTAAAACAATCTCATTTTGTGATTGGTTGACTGCTGGTAAAGTAAAATAGAACTGGGAGATATTTACAAACTTTATAAACTTGTGCACACAAAAAATCCAGACAGCCAACTCCACCCAATCTCACAGCTTACTAAAGTACACACTTCAACTTTATGTACTATAATATCACTTACTGAGCCTGTAGCTAGTATCGCTGATACAGTATGACCAGGAAAAGGGTGACAATAAAATCATATAGTCAAAGACCACAAGCTAAACATGTGAGGGGATTGAGACAAGATGGATACTTCCAGCCATTGTTGGGCATTGTTGGACAAGTTGGGCAGCCCAATCAGTCTCAGCAGACGTGATAAAAAGAAATCTCTCTCTCTCTCTCTCTCTCGTTTGAAGCGGCGGTTCATTGAATTGTCAGGCTTGAACTTAGCCTCCGCCTGTGTGCGCAAAGCAGACTATATTTCTGCTGACATTCACAACCCCACAACCCTGCATCATTGTATCAGCAAAGATGTCTGTGGCTTTGAAATTGGCACAGTCCAGTACAAGTCAAACATCCCTCAGACTCACGATGCCATCATTATTCTATCCTAGTAACACAGAGCATGTTGTAGAACTGTAAAATACTGTCAAATGCTGTCCGCGCTAGCTATCTTTGAAGGAGAAAAATCAAGAATGGCTTACTACATATACAAAACATTATTGATGCTAGCAACATAAACATCAGTGCAAATCCTCTGTCAAGGTATACGGTAGCGATCGATGCCCAATGATGGACAAGGACGTTACAAAACCCAAGGCACCCATCTGGGTGCTCAAAAGCCTTCCCTCTGAAAAACAAGTCTAACACAAAAAGCCAGGAAAACCAGTCTTGCTCTCTTAACCAGGCACTAGATGAGCAACTGCTCAATTTTGCATGAGCAGTCAGCCATACCATAATCCCATATCTAGCTAGGAGGGGGAAAACACTGTCTGATATCAGTCAAATGAATTATGAATAATACTTACCATGAAAAAGGAGCACATGAGGGACACATGAGGGGCTTATTTACAACTGGGCTTTTCAGAGCTTAAATGGACAGCATTTTTTTTCCACCTAGGATGCTTGATAGGATTCCTTACACATGCCTTACCTTCATTACATAAAAAATTGATGGTCACTGCTGAGGCTATTCTTGCCATCCTTCACAGACATCAGAGTGAATAGCAAGAGACTAGCATGGTGGAAAAAACAGAAACACATCCATATATGCTGTACACATACAGTATAAGAAAGCCTCTAGGATGTGTTCTAGTTCACTCTTTTGTTTTTGGAGACATGCGACCTCCACACACTGTGGATCTCTCTGACTGACTATCCATTTGCTGTGGCATCTGTCTGAACACCTCTGTGTGGCACTGGACAGCAGGCTCAGCAGGGCTGTTTGAGCAGCAGCACCGCCCTTCTCATTTCAGCCGCCCCCTCTGGTCTTCCTGGGCCATCTCCGAGGCGGCCGATCGCACAGCAGTACTCTGCCCACCGTCTCTGCACCTCAGTGTCATTAATAAGCACCTTAATGGAGGAGCATGGCAGGGGAAATTCATGCTAATGCAACACAAAGTAAAGAAAAAGGGAGGGGAGGAAGGATGAAGGAGAGAGAAAAGGATGGAGAGGAGAAAGGGAGAGAGGGAGGGAGAGAGGGAGGGAGGGAGGGAGAGGAAAGGGAGTAAGCAGCAAAAGGTTGGAAAGCTTATTAATGAAGCCATTAAATAAAAATCCTGGCGACACACAAAAGCCATGGCAGCAATAACATGCCATCAATGGCTGTCACACGCTATAGAACTCAAATTACCACAGCTAAATATAAAGAAAGAGTTATTCATATTTACAGTCATACGGAACGAAGGGATGGGGAGGGCATCACAATGTGCCCCCTACACTGTAAGATGTAAACCGTTAAAGACTTAACTGGCATGAATCTGCTTCATGATTTGCTGATTCATTCCCAGCAAGTTTTGAGGGTTAAGGGGTTGGGAGCAGATTTAGCCATGGCCTTGCTAAGGTGCTGTTTCACCGGCATCCTTTTAGCTAGTGCCAGTGGGAAGGATGCTCCCTCCATCTGCCTGGGGCGACAAAAGGCTTTGTGTGATGTGCCAGTGCCCTCTGACCTTTGAACTAAAGACAGCTTACATGCAACAGCTGTGAGGCCTATGTGCTTGCACAGGGATTATTTGAAAAGATGATTTTGAATGTCAAAGGCAGCGAGGAACAAAGAAAATAAATGGGTGAGAGTTCAACTGAAGGCAACACTAAAATGAATAGTCAGTCACATGCATAATTATGAAGCTTCACATGTTTGAAGCCTCGTTGAAAATCTAAACGTATACAAACAAAATAGAATGTATGCATGATAATGTGAAGGGGACAGTTTGTTCCATATCCCCTCAGACACACATGACAAAATTTGGAGAAATCTTTGCCTCGGACCCTGGAACTACTCTGAAAAAGTGGTCCGGAAACAAAAGCTCTGTAGCAAGTTTGGTCATCTCCAAAACAAGCCTATAATCTAACCAAATATAAATAATTTCTGACAGCAGAGTCCCAAAATAGCCACTCCTGATATTGTCCCCAGAAAAAGGTTAGTGTTTGTGTGTGTGTGTGTGTCTGTGATGTGTGTAGTTGTGTAGTTGTGTACTTCCAAGTTCCATTATTTTCTGACACCCATACCAGGAGGCCTCCCCTTATATTCTGGTTCACACACTCAGATTCCACCTTTGCTTCGTGTCACCATATCATTTGTGATCGTCTCTGATCTTGCTCAATGGGAGCTGTTTTTATGCAGTGACTGACACTTTCTGAGAGCAAGGTCGTTTCCCACACTATAATACAGCATATAGATGCCAGAAACACATTAAAGGAGTGTGTGTGTGTGCGTGTGTGTATGTGTGTGTGTGTTTGAGTGAGAGTAAGAGAGAGAGAGGGAAAGAGAGAGAGAGAGAAATAGTAGAGGGAGGCAAATGTTGTCATTTAGCTCCTTTATCAATTTTTCATTGTAGCAAAAGCAGCTGCCATCTCAGCAGCACTTAGCACCCTAGATCTAATAGGCCCATGGTCTGAGAGTGAGAGACAGGAAGAGAGAGCCCATATGCAAGACTAAAAGAGATGGAGAGAGAAGGAAATGAAGAGAGAGAAACAGAGAGGCAGCTGCTCCAGACCACTTCACACCTGTCAGATGGCAGGCTAAAGCACTCCGAGAAGGTCAGCAGGGGGAGTACATATTACTTCATGCTTATATTATGCATCTTCAGTGATGCTCCAGCCACCATCTATCTCTTACTCTCTCTCACACACACTTCAAACCATGCCTTAGAGATGTCTACGAAGGCATCCCACCTCCAAGTATGGAGACATGTATGCCCTCCACCTCCACAACCCTCCAATGATCTTTGACCTCGCATGAAAGACAAAGACAGATGGTCTTAAGGAGCATCTGCTCCCTTTCAGCACTTCATGTGAAGACTTCATACCTCCATACACCATTATGTAGACTGCTAATTGTGATGTGATGTCCTTCCAAGCAGAGCAATAGGCTCTAACAGAAATCACACAATTATCAAACAATCTCAGTTTCTGATGATGATTTAGGGCAATAGCAACACCTGAGAGGACATAATGTTCTGTCTCTGTGTAGAAGCTGATGTGAACGAACTACCTAAAGAAAGCCGCATGTTTGGTATTAGAAAACTGGAATACGGTTTTCCAAAGCTGGAGTAGCTATTTCCACTTGTGTCTTTTCTCTGTTTAAGGAGCGCCTAACAACTGAACATTCAAACACATCTGGCCCATCTCCTTCTTAACACATGGGTGAGAAAGACCATGCTCAGAATGTCAGACTGACCAATTTGCATGCAGGCAATGCTCATGACCTGAATGACTTGAGACTTCTGCAGATGTAATTCAGCTAGAGGAACAAGCATAACTATTTGTGTATAGTGAAGGTGGAGGTAACATGATGTATGTGGTATATGTGTGTGTGTTTGTGTATGTGTGTGTTTGGAGGATGAGGATGGCGTTAGACTGCAATCAGATTCATATTAAACGTGACGCTGTCAATATCGTTGCACTGGACAGCGTGGGGCCCTGAGTGATTCGCTCTTCCACATCCTCTGAGATTTCTCCTCCCTTTCACCAGGGAAGTGCCCCAATCCTGCTAATCTCATTAGGGAAGACTGCAGCATTGTCCTCATGGCCGGCAACCACATTTAGCACCAGACAAGAGTGATCTGTTGCTCCATGTTTCTCACATTCTGTCACTCTGCCCAAATAACTCTGGTGAGACCAGAGGAGCAGCAGGACCAGGCTGGCACAAATATCCGAGTTACTCCTCTCACAGAGGACTGGCCCAGTCTGAATTCCAAAACCCAACACCCACAGAACACAGAGAGAGGACTGCTTTAACAACTGACCCATAATCACAAACTGACACATAATCGCAAAATACAAGATTTCCACATCCAGATCACTTTGATCCAGAGTAAACTGTTTTGAATAACTGGGCCCAGGGCCTCAGTTAAGGCTGGTATGACAACTAATTATACCAGTGAAGCCAAGCAATGCACACTGGCTCCCCAAATGTCACTGCACAGGCTAGGACTCACGTCGCTAGGACTCTGAGCAGGTGCCGTCCACACAGTTAGCACAAACCATGTAATGGCGTGGTACATTTAGCTCTGCCTGTGCACCGCCTAATTAGATGTATTCAAAAATGTTAATTAAAATCGTAATAAAAAGCTGCCTTTCAGGTGACTCATGGAAATGTTTCTTGAAGTCTGTTCCCATGGGGTAAAATTAAGCAGCCACACAGCCAAAAATATACAGTTATCCACATGCATCAAAATGTTTTGGTGGTGGGCATGAATGGCACACACCTTGCCTTGTTAGTAAGTAGCAAATTTAAGACCTTCCTGAAGGAACATGCAAGGTAGTGAGGCTACAAAATGCCAACAAAGAACACCATGCAGCAATTATTTTTTATACACCTCTTGCTAATTAAGGCATATGGTTGGCCTACCTGTCTTGGTACATTTCCAGTAAACAAGCTGCCTTTGCATCTTACGCAAGTGGGGTAAAGACTCAAATCTCCACTAGTGAGATGCTGGTGAGCGGTCAGCTTGGGCTACTGAGGGGATGATTATGTGTGTGTGTGGTGCCCATACACCTGCATAGCAACACTGGCGCCAGTTTGTCCTCACCCTTACACTCTGTGCGCCCGTAACATTGAGCCAGGACCAAACAGTCATCCCAGACGGTACTGATGCGACAGTGAGGAGAGACGTTGACTGCCACACCACTGTGGTACAACACTTATTAGTCGCCATTATTAGTAACCATCAGTAACCATCTTAGAAGCTGACGTCCCCTTTTACCAATGCTAAATTCAGTGTAGGAGTGGGCACAAGCAATATTGAATCTGCCTGGAGATAAGAAACCTTTATTTTACACCATGGCAACAGTGCGGCTAAGAGGACGTAGATTGATCTGAAGCGGGACAATGGCTGTGCCGCACAAAAATGAAAGGTGTTATCAGCTTAATGTTTCCGGACAGGCCCATTACTTCCCCTATCCCTATGGAAGTGTGTGACAAACAAGTCTTCTGATGGAGGAGGGGTCCTTACATGAACCTGGACTTGAATGGGGATAAATGGAGTTTCTCTGCTTACCTTGCTTTCGGCAGAGGCCCAGAGATTTTCTCTGATTGCGATCAGAGATTGGCACACAGTTGTCTGCCGATCTGTTCTTTTTTTTCTCTTTCATTCTCTCATCGACTGCCTCTCCTTCTCTCCCAGAAAGGACTCTGATTGCTGTGAGATATCTCACAAACGCATCCTGCTGCCGTGCTGTCTTTTTCAGACGCATTCACTTAAATTGGTCTTCTGTGCATCGAGCAGCACAAGACATCATCTCTGATTGTCCAACCAGTGTTCCTCACAAACCAATCCTCGGCTCCACAGACCAAAGAGGGCTTTACATGTAGACTGCAAACACACACACACACACACATACACACAAATACAAAGACAAGCACACACAGACACACAAACACACACACACACACACACACACACACACACACATTCTTCTTTTGAAACCTTAATCAAGTCTGAAGGAGAGCTTCCTAGCACTCTATTTAGGCCTGGCTCAAGCTAGTCTCTATTCCAAGCATGTGAGAGCAGCTCAGCCCTGAAGGTCAGGGGTGAGTGAGGACCATTCCCAGAGGAGTTCTCCACGATCCCCGGCCATTATGGGGTAGCATTAAAAGAGGGCTAACGATTACACACACTGAGAAACACCACCACCACTGACACCATTTATAGTTACAAGGCTGGAAACTGTTTCTCAGTAACACTCCAATGCACCTCATGATTGAAGACTCAAGATTCAAGTCTTTATTACATCTCATTATACTAGTAAGGAGAAAGTGGTGTAGTGAAAAGACTGGCACAGGCTTAGGCTGTCATTGTTTCGGTGTTCATAAACCTTGTCGCTTGGTGGAAAAAAACTGTTCTTGAGTCTGGTGGTCCTTACTGATTCTTTTAGCCTTCCTGATGCATTGCCTCTTATACAAGTCCTGGATGGAGGGCAGATCACATCCACAGGTGCTTTGTGCAGTGTGCACCACTCTCTGCAGTGCCTTTTGTTTGGTAGCAGTGCAACTTCAAAACCATGCAGTGATGCTTCCGGTTCGGATGCTCTCTGTGGTGCCTAAATAAAAGGCCTTTAGGATCTTTGTTTGCATACAAAACTTCCTTAGTCGTCTGAGGTAGAGGAGATGTTGTTGAGCTTTTTTAACAATCTGGTCTGTGTGGTTATCCCAGGTCCGGTCTTCTCTCTAAAACCAAAGAACTTAAAGTTGTTGACCCTTTCCACTGTAAAGCCATTGATGATAATGGGGCCTCAGTACTCCAGACACTTCATCCAAGCTGATAGGTGAAAGAAAAGAGAGATGCATTCACGTAGGACCACTATGGAGCTGCTCGTTTCCAGAACCACTCACCTTGAGTTACCAGCTAGCCCTTCAGGTAATAGGCTACAGTTGGAAGAACATCTTTGTGCAAGATTGAGTGTTCCATGCTACTGTAGTGGTAGCCAGCTGGTCGCTACCTGTGCAGTGTGTATGCTGGTAAACCTTCCAGTTGCCACCAGTAAGTGAAACTAGCACCCTGGAGTTTTATCTCATTGGCTAATGTACTCGCCTAACAGTTTGTGGTGCTGTGGTGGGTGCAGGGTTGAACCGCACATGATGCAGGTGACACTATCAGAGTAATGAACAAAAAATCATGTGGTTTGGGTTGTTCCTGTCATCTGCATGAGTGGTTTGGCTGGGAGAACCTCAGTGCTTTATTTCACTCAGTCCATGATCTTCACTGAAAACTACTAGCACCACCACCAACAACAACAACAAAAAACATTTCGCAGAGACAGAGAGAGATTGCCAAACCAGGAAGAGTGGTTCCGAGCAAATTAGTCAAATGTACGTTAATTAACACAGAATAGAAATCAAAACACAACATTGTCCTGAAGCGACTCTGGCATGAAAGCTGGAAAGCAGCACAGTGGGATTCTTTGCCTTGTCACTGCTATTAATACACTCGCACCTCATATACATCTGAGCGGCGCAGTGTGCCCATAACGCCAACTGAATATTCAGCGCAGCTCCGTTCTGGAACACTGGCTGCTGACAGCACAAACAAGAGGGTGGCGCATTCCACATTCTCTTTCCTGGCATATGCAGAAACACCTAATTAAAGGACTACCAACATGCCAGGATGAGAAGAAAGAGAATTTTTCCTGGACTTTGGACCTTGGACTTTAAAAGAGGCCTTAATGACACAGCTCCTGCCAGGGTATGGGGAAAACTGATGATCAAAAAAAAAGAGAGAAAGAGGGAGAGAGAGAGAGACGTGGAAAGTTAAAGAAAAGAGAAAAGAGAAACGAGTGGAGAAGAAAGCCATCACTTGCAATGCATGCAGAAAATTAGGCTCAGACTTGTGGGGAAGAAAACTGGTATTTCAATGCTAATGACCCTGAGTGGGAGTTTCTCTATCTCTCTCTCTTCCAAACTTTATCCATTTTTCTCTTCCACCCTCTATTTTTTCTCCCTCTCTCTCTTTCTCTCTCTGTTCCCATCTCCCTGACGTGTGCTGTTGTCTCATAATGATGTCTATAGATCTGGATATAAGCACTTCAGTTGGCCACGTCAGTAAGAAATGGGCCGTATTTGGATGCCCACAGAGTTCAGATAACTACTCACCCCCATGCAAGAAATGTAAGCTGTAGTTGTGCTGTATGTCAACAATGTTCTTATCCTCAATTTCAGCCAGCACTGCAACCACCACTTTTTGTCCATGTAGTAGGAGACATCCTTAGTTCTCTAAGGCTGTCTCCCTCTCTTAGCAAACATGAAGCAAAGAGGTGTGAAAAGCTGGTCGATCCAGTTTACCTCAACATTGAGTCAGCTCCGTTCTCACACTCAGTCCTCTGAGCAGCTCTATGAAAGAGCTGCCACTCAAAAGTCAGGCAAAGAACAGACCACTAAAAGCTTTAAAAGCACCATGATGGAGAGAGAGAGAGAGAGTAAGAGCGAGAGAGAAAGAAGGAAAAAAAAACGGGCAGAACATTTCTTTCCCACGTCTACGTAATGAAATCTTGGGAACCTTGTGGCCTTGAGCTGTCTGGACAAATCACGAGTGGTACAGTCTGAAAGTAAACTGCAATAAAAGCAGGATGGAGGGAGAGGAGAAGAGATTAAGAGGCATCTGCGCTTGCTCGCACGCTCAGACCTGGTTGATGATGTAGATGCCATAGTCGATCTTCTGCCGACGCAGGATGGGGTGCAGGTAGTGCAACCAGTACTTGAGGTGGTGCTCGCGGTGGCGAAAGGGGATGATAATGGCCACCTTCTGCTTGGCCCGGCAGTCCGGCGGCGAGTACTTGCCCCCCTCCGTCACGTTGGGGTTCTCCCTCTGCACGCGCTCAAACGTCATCATTGAGCTGAACTCAATAAGGAGGCGACCCACTGTTTCAAAAAAAAAAAAAAACAGAAAGACAAAAAAGTAATTAATCATCTACCTCACAAAAACATTCATGAGCACTGTGTTTAGATGGCTGCTTCAGTTTCTGTCTCTATGGTTATGATGCAGACAGTGCTATCAGGACCTTAGGCCTTACATGCTGTGTCAGCTGAGATTACTTAGGTCTGTCTAGATGGCTAAGGGGGGTGGTGGTGGTGGGGGGTTGGGGGGGTGCGGGGGGGGTGTTCTGAGAACAGCCAGACAGCCATGGGTGATGTGGCAAATATGACAAATGCCTCCACTTCCAGTGAATCTGTCTCACTCTGCAACACATGGAGAGGGTCGTGCCCCACAACCCATTGCTTAGGCCATTAGAGGGCGCTCAATCTCATTCACACACCCTCACCACAACCCACCTCAACACCCCCAATGCATCGCAGTGCTCTCAGTGTTCTCATCACATTGATTTCAAATACTCAGAGCTAAGGAAATGGATCAATAGCATGAATGAAGTGAGCTTCACCACACATGTCTACATTGATGTTATATCCCTTCCATTTGCACGGGTTTAAAATGGATGGCAGATCAGACCGCACGGATACACCCTTGTTAAGACATCTCTTCAAGATGCTGTTTAGATATTTATAGACACCCCTGATGGACTCAACAAGTTATATGTGAATTGGATATTGCTTGAAAACTGTACTGCTATGCAGCTGGAATATTGTGATCGGCTATGTCTTTTGGTCACCAAAAATGGAAGCAGAAATCAGGTTGTCACGAGAACATTTTCTGAATCCTAATGTCCACCCTTAGCCCTGCATCTTAACTGGCATGAACTAACCTTATGATTGGTTCATTCATGCCAGTTCAGTCTTTTTAGGGTTATGGGTTTATGGGTAAGGAGGGCACTGAGATTCAGCCAATGTTATTTATGTAGTTGCGATGAGTTGTTTAAATAAATTCTTTTGAAACTACTCTTTTGAGACTATTATTGCCTGCCTTTTGACTGGAGTGAATGTACCGCAAGCTATAAATTGATCATGAAATTGCAGGTCTATAATCATGTGTCTCTTAAAATCATCCAACTCATTTTGGATTCTACTGAAATAATGCGACTATATTTTGCTGTGGCAATGCTAATGTAAAGTGTCAGTGATAGCAGGTACAAAAAAAGCATTGACTCAGAATTTTGCCATCTTTCTGTTTATCTTAAGCTAAGAGGAGTTGGCTTCTTTTTGTAAAAGACCCCAAAGGCCCCTAAGTGCTATTTTTGTGGAACAATGACAGGAGTGATCCTGATTAAAAGCATTTGTGTGTGTGTGTGTGTGTGTGTGTGTGTGTGTGTGTGTTTACTGAATGAAAGGGCTGACCCAAGCCAGCTTCCACTTCTGTCGAGCATGCATCATTAAAATGAGCGGTCTGAGGTCTGAGGAGGTCAGGATGCAGGAGACATATTGAGGATGTAATTGAGTTCTCAGCTTGGCAGTGGATGACAATTTTTCAACAGTTGTTGGCACATGAGATCAGAAATAACTTTCTCCAAAATGCTTGTTCAATGTCCACCTCTATTGTGTCACTTCTTCCTTTTTTTGAAGACATCTCGATCTCATCTCATCTCAATCTCATCTCAACATTCATACAAAAGCACAAATGACTGGCATTATCAACTGAATATGTTTTCCCAGACTACCAAGAACCTTCCAAGTGATGAGCCAAAGTTATGCTATGCTAAAAGTCTCACTGGGTGATAGAGGGGAAGAGAAGGGTGACTGTTGTGTCTGGGAGACATGCTGGCCGGTCAAACACCTCATTAAGATCCCCCCATCCCCACTTTCCCCTCCGCTTAAAATCCACACGGTTGCTTAACGCGCCAAGCTGCAGACCGCGCTCCATGCTCCACTTCTCGTTCTCCCTCAAGGTTTCTTTGAAGTGATCCAACTACAAAGGCAGATTGGATTCAGACACTTTTAATTAGCAACTTCATGACAGAAAAGGGAAGAGACATAAAAACCAAGAGACAGGGCAGTCAAAGCGCCACCTAAAATGAAACAACATGCTGCCTTCCTTCAGCTTGAAGCTCTTCAGGGAGAGGTTACCTCGATGCAATACCAATCCTGGCCTTAGTTCTCCTTCATTAATACAACATTGCCTTCTCTGATGTAACACCTCGAAAAGCACATGCGCACACAGACCGCGCAACGATGCAACAATGATAACCATTTCAAGGGGCTGCCACTCTTTCTTTGGCATTATGCGAGATGTAGAGTTCACTGTTGCATGTTCAGCATACACAGACACAGCATAACACCGGCAGAGAGGGTCATGGCCCTGCATTACGATGCTGAGCTCTGGGACGAGGCTGAATGTGTGAAAAAAAAAAAATCAACCCGACCTCCATTACCTGACCGCCGCAATCCAATCGCCCAATCTGTATGTCCCTCCAGTCCCTGTCTGTCCACCCCACCCAGCGTCATGCTGAGTGAGGGGTCATTCTGCCAGCTACTCCCTAAGCTATTCCCTTACACAACACCCACACTAATGCACACACAGAGGGACAGGGTGTGCAAAGGGAGGGGGAGGAGAGGGAGGGGTGTGATGGAGAAAGAGAGAAGAGGAAAAAGGAGATAAAGAAAAAAAGACATAGAGAGAGCGAGAAAGAGAGAGAAAAGGGGCACTGACAAAAAAGCAAAAGTGTTTGCTCCACTGTAAGGAAGATTTTGTCCAAATCTAGCCCAAAACACTATACTAGCCATACTCCAAAATGCAGACACGAGAGAGGGCTTTTTTCCTCCTTGTAAAAGGTAGATTAGTAGGATCTGGAAATCTGCTTAGCCCAAAATGCGAGGCGAGCCTAATCCACTCATCCCTCCACACATCGCGCGTGCTGAACCAGCCCCAACCCTCCGAAGGTGGCTGCACCACTGCCGCAGCAGAGGCAGCGTTGAGCGCAAAGCTCCAAGCCCCCCTTCTCCCCCAAACGACTCTCTGAAACAACAGGGTTGCACAGTGAACTAGTCAGATCGCATCCTCAAAGCAGCCAAGAGACATTTTTAAGTAAAGCACAACAAACAAAGAAATTTGTTTACTCTCTTATTCTAGGCTCTCCCCCCAGTTCATTTTGGTGCAGTAGAAGAAGGTGGAGTAACCTTGGCTGACTAGAGGCGGGCTACAACAGGAAAGGTTCACTGTTGGTGTCCTGTATGCTGTTGTAGTCCTGTGCCATGTGGTGCTGGGCGTGACAGCTGAAGCATGGCAAATGGAAGGGAGGAGCAGGGTGTTGTGTATGTGTGTGTATGTGTGTGTGTGTGTGTGTGTGTGTTTGTTTGTGTGTATGTAAGTGTGTGTGTGTTGGGGGGGGTGGGAAGCAGATGGACGATAGATGTCACACAATGCTGCTGCCAGGCAGCAAAGAAAACTGAAGCAGGGAGGGATAGATGAGGAGAGAGAGAGAGAGAGAGAGGGAGAAAGAGAGAGGAGAGGAGAAACAATCTAAAGTACAAGGGGAAAAAAAGACCAAAAAAATAACAGGCAGAAAGTTTGCTGTAAGAGCCCTGCTGGGCCATAGAGAGGGAGGCCATAGAGAGGAGAAGGTCATGGCCTGTCTTGGCACCCAGCAAGGCAGAGGAGACCCCCTGACCCTCTGCAAGGGGCCTGGAACTGCCACTGACCGTCTTGTGGGATGGGTTTTAATCTCTCCCCAGAAACTCCCAGAGACTTGACAACTACCAGCCAAATAGCCACCAGCTGTCCCTCTCTGTGCCCCCACTGCCCGTACCCTCGCTGTCCATCTCTCACCACACACGGGCCCCCCAGTACTGTCTCCACACTAGCTCAGGGGCACAGTAAGCTCCTTTATCTTTCCGACATGGGAAAGACACAACCCTTCACCATCTCAGGCTACAGCAGGCCGTATGATATATAGCACAGAGACCAGGGGAGTCCCAAATGGCAACAATAGGCAGCTATGGATGAGACAACACTAGCCCTGGCTAAATTAGCCTCACTGGGCACAGGAAGGCAAGATGAGGTACAGATTCGTGGCAGACTGATTGAATGCCTCTCAGGTTGAGCTGGTGCAGGCGGCAAAATGCTGGTGCTCTGCAGCTGGCAACTTTATCTCTGCTGTCTGTCAGTGGGCTGCTGTTGCCCACTGACGTCTTTGAGCTTTGGGTGTGCACCAGTTGTCTGTCTGGACGTCACAATGTCAATTTCACACAATACTCATCTTCAAACCGGATTAACATGCAACCTCTCGGCTTCAATAATTCACTGACATTCACTGACTCAATAATTCAGAAGTCTATGTTTTTATTCAGCTTACTTTGAGGGTTTCACGTTACAAACTAGGCAATGACACTCTGCTGCACAGAACATTACTTTAAAGGTGAGAACAGAGGACAGGTGATTGTATTTCATGGCGTGTTAAATTTCACCAAGCACCGCTTTTCTGCCAGGGCCTTGCTGATAGACAAAGCACTGGCGTATTCATTATTAAGATTAATCATCACTGACATACGTCTTCTAATCAAACCTTTAGAAAAACATGAAGTCACTGCTGACTGCAGTCCAGTCTTGACACCAATGACACCAAGCTGAATTATACAAGAGCTACTAACACTTAAATTCCTATAAGAAAACAGCTACACTCTCAACTCAGACTTAATGAGTGATTATTAAATAAGAGTGATAAGGAAATAAGACATAGACCAAAACAGAAATAAAAATCCCTTTGTTCAGTTCATTAAAACCACCTTGTAAATAGCAATATTCTTCACTGTTCTGTGCTTTGGCGAGGATTAGAAAAGTAGCCACCTGCAGATGTTGAAGGTCAGGAACCATGTACCTGATGTGTGACATTTCTGTTGTCAAAGTGTGGTGGTCTAATGAGTGTGACAGGTGTGTGTGTGTGTGTGTGCGTGCGTGCGTTTATGTGTGTGCATGCGTGCGTATCTCCGTGTGAGTGAGTGTGCAGAGGTGATGAGCAGGAGCACCCAGAGAGGCTGAGAAGAGTCACAGTTTGAATGAAAACAGGCAAGCGCTTGTGGTGGTTGACAGAATCTGAGGGTGGCAGAGAAAGAAAGATGGTGCCAGCAGCTTGAGTAACAAAAGCTGGAACAACAAGGAGCAGGCACCTGTAATATCGACAAATGAAGCCTACATCAACACACACACACACACACACACACACACACACACACACACACCTCATGGCATCTGTACCTGACCAACAAACCAAACCAAAAAAAACACACAAACCAACCGCCAATGTGTGTGACATTTGCGTAACTCACCAAAGAGTCTTGGACTCTAGTGGAGTCAAGTCACACCAAAGCCTAATATTTGGTGTGTGTGGAACTGAATAAAAGCCTAGTATTTACTCTACCCACTGACCCCCTCCCCCACAGACACACACACACACACACACATACAAGCACGCATGTGCACACACACATACACACACACACACCCACACACAACCTCTCTCTCTGCAGCATCCTATGGTTTCAAGAACACTCTGCGCAACCACAGTACAAACAAAAAAGCAAATTAAGCCTTTCAAGTCCAAACATGATACGGGCACCTGAAATAAAGTGGTGAGAGAATGAAACCCACTGTGCAGAGTTGTAATGTTTTGACTTTTCTCTTTTCTCCCTGCTGGCGTGTCTAGCTGTGCCTGGCCAAGATGGATACCTCCTTGCAGTAATGACGGCTGTCAGAGGAGAGGGTCGTTCTGTGCCTCATTCTGAGAGAGCAGTCCTGCCCCCGCACCCCCCCCCCCCCCCACACACACACGTACACACACATACACACACACACAAAGGCCTTTTCTAAGCACTGCATGAGATAACATATGCAGGAGGAAGAGCTATCATAACATTATGCTATGCTTTTCACATAGTTCACATGGTACAAGTGAACAGGAGCACCTTGAGAGGAATCTGTCTTTTCTTTTGAAAACATGTAAGAGTAACCACTAACTACATTCACTTGCAAAACAACAAAAAAAACTTAATTAAATTACTCAAAACAATGCTATTAGATCAATACGCATGCTGGCATTGATGTCCAACTGGGCATGAAGCTATACTCAAACTATTGGTCAAAGCAAAACAGGGACTCAAGGGACTCAATCAGACAGTGTATAAAAGGTGGATTAAAAAACAAAGACACAGCCCTGGGGGACAGGTGCATTCTGGGAACATTTCTCTAGTGGACTCTGAATCTCTCTCTCCCCTCACGCCACTCCTTTGACCAGAGTTTTTGCATATCTCGGCGCCAAAACCACAGCAACCGGATTCCATCTTCCCCATTGACCGCGTGACAGATTTGATTCCCAAACAGGCCGGAGCCCCGACCACAAAAGGCCCAGCTGAAAGGGAGACCGAGGGAGGGAGAAAGGATGCTTTTGTGCTCGGCCGCCAGCTGCCTTCTCCCCCAGTCAAACCCGCCCTTTCATGTGAAGCCATGGAGATGGAGCCAACCGGCCTAGAGGGAGCTGGTGGTGTGGGGGGCAACTGGCCAGGGGGGCTACATAGGATCTATGGGGGTGGAATGGGTGGGGGGCGGGGGGTAGGAGTGGTGTGTGCCCACACCTCCCTTCTTCACCATAACCTGTACCACCACCCACATCCATAGGTGACAACAGACAGGAACCACTCCTGCCTCCTCACCCTCTGCCAGGCACAAGCCATGCCTATATCAGCAAAATATAAAAACAATACCACATACTGTGGAAAAATACATGGCATTTTCACTGGCACAAGTAAAAGGTTGTTTTTTTTTCCCTCTCACGGACTGGCACAAACGCATCTCAGCGGAGGAGGAAGGTTTTTTTTTTCTCCTTTTTTTATCATTTGGATTGCGGAGGACTAGAGCTGCCCTCTGCATTGGTCTCTCCCCCTCTGCAGGCTCTGATAACAAATCTCCAGCCAGCTGGAGGGATCGGCACCGCAGAACCATCCACAACTCCTTCTCTGCTTCCTCTTCTGCCTCCTCCTCCTCCTCCTCCTCCTCATCCTCCTCCGCTGCCGGCAATCTTTGTAACCTGCCACTGCCTCTGTCCCTCGCTGAGAGCCAACCGGTGTGAAATTGTGCCGTTTCCTCTGAGTGCACTCCAGAGTGTTCCTCAGCGCTGCCACCATGGCCATGACCTCCCTCTTACTCCCTGAGATCTCAAGGACGCCAGTGAGCACTGAATTACTGCACCCTCAAGAGTTGACCAAAGTCATGCTGTAATAATAACTCGGGACAAAGCGAAAGAGAAAAAAAACACATAATGACAGCATTAGAACTCGCTCAACCCCACTGAGTAAATGCTGAGCAGTGAAGTGGAGAATGACGGGGATAGAGAAACACTCACTAACAATTTTCCTGTCTCTTATGTGCTTCAAAATGACAAGTTTTTGCATATTAGCAATCACTAGCTGGAATCCTTTGGTTAGCTGGAACTGTTTAAAAGAGCTATGCATGATATTTTGGGTTCCAAAAATGACCTAGATACAGCAAAAGAATGTGAAGAAATAAGTCGTCACGTAAAAAAATGAATTTTTGATCAAATCAAAAAAAGACGGTAATGTATTAATCTGCTGAAATATCTACCTGTGTTAGCACACTAAATAACTAGCTTCACGTCCAGTAGCATAACACCAGTTTCTGCCATGGGTGGTGGTAGCAAGCAACATAGTGGCCAGCCAAACATGATTACTGGTGCATGCAGAAGTTTCAGCGGTAACACTTTCTATGAAGACCATATCTATAGCGCATTATGAGCGCATTCATAACAAACTATAATGCGTATCATATTTACTCAAAATGCATTATGACTACACTCATAATGCTTCATGATACATTATATCAACAGTTATAAATAACTATAAATCTAGCATATAATGCCTTATAAATCCAAGGGTGTTATGAGTGTTCATGACTGGTTATAAACTACAGGCTGGCTGATAGGGCTTATAATACATTATGACTACTAATACCCCTCTATGCACACACCTGGATGATCAACTGTTGTAAGGGCTCATAAGTTGCTATAATGTTCCATGTGGGATCATAAGTTGTCAGCGTGTGCTTTAAGTAAAGTAAAGTTCATATCGATGCATCTATAATGCAGCACACCTCATCATAATGCGCTATAGATATGGTCTTCATAGAAAGTGTTACCGTTTCAGCCACAAGCGATTAAACAGGAATAAAACCAGGATAACTACTGGCAGAAAACATAATGTTAATAAACAATGACAAATGTTTAGTTGTGACCAACAATATGAGGTCTTATTGTTATGAGGTCTCCTGACACATGCTAATTTGTAAACTGTGAAACCACAGAAAAACATATTTAATGTTTTAAGATGATCATGTCCCCATTTTAAAGACGTGTTTCTGTGGAGCTGTGAGTAGTTTATTATTTTGACCTCAGCTGACTAGGTACTTAATGACCAGAGGTGTAGTGGGCATTGGAGTCCCCCCACTTCTTGGAGCATAGGCTGTTTCACACTTTTTGAATGTCAGGCATTCACTTATAACATTTTATTATACGGCTCTCCAGAATGCTGCGGGAGGTTCCATTCACTTTGAATGTGCCTTCCCAACATTCGGAGGTCAGTTATGTGAGAGATAACAGCTGACAAGGTGACCAGTTCAATGGAAATAATGGCAAGGTGAGGGTGAAGGACTCGTTACCTCTGCCGAGTCATTATTTCAATCAAACTGGTCACCTCAAAGACTGTCCCCTCCTGCTTATCTCTCCTGTTTGTATTTAGGATATAATTTTATCTATAACTTTTATTATATTTCGGAATCATGTGCATGAACTTCATAAAATAACCTATTATAGCTATAGTAGATCTATAATCATTGAACCTCATTGAAAGTGAAAGGAGATCAGCTGCGTTCTAAAGAATGTTTCCAGTTCAAATTGCATTGAAGCCATGAACTTGCGTTGAAGCCATGACACAGTAAGAAATTAAATTTAAAAGACGTTTGTGTGAAGTTTTCTGTTGTCATTTTGGGAAGTGGCAGTATAATAAAATATTTCCTTTCAGGACGAGTCAAGACCCTGTCCTGGCGAGAAAATATTTTCCTATAATGACTGGAGGACAATGCATTATCCCTTTACCCCCTAAAAAAATCCCCACTACACCTCTGGTAATGACGTAACGTTAAGTTGATGGTCAGCAACTTACGCAGTGCTGATAGAGCTAAATTACTCAGATGAGATGAAAGATCTCAAACGTGTAACATATAACCTTATTTATTTATTTATACTTATATATTTATTTTGATTGAACATTGAACCTGTAGGCTAATACTAAAAATATTTGCTGAATCAGGTGAAGGGGAATAATGCAGCTGGATTCGATTTCGTTTTTGTGGATGGGAAAGAATGACATCTTTGGATGGGGTCATTGGGAGGATGGGGTGTAAGGACCAGGACTGTAAGACTGGGCACTGTCGGGAGAAGGGACTGTGCATTTTTTTTTTCTTTCTTACACTGCAGAGCCATATAGGGCCTCTACACTCTGACATTTATGTTGATAATACTGCCTCCTTTTATTGTGTTTTATTAGTGCAAAGTGTAAAGAATTTATGGCACTTATTACACCTAGCTCCTTTAAAGTTACCTGAGTCAATGACCAAGTCTTCTGGTCACCTGTGTCATCTGACCCAACAAATGTACATTATTTAGAACTGCTTAAACTTCTGGGTTACAGAGAAACAAGACAATCAATAATTGATAAAAACATTAAACTAAGAATGGTAGAGAAGCCATTAAAGCAAAGCTCATTTGCTGCATGAGATAAATACACACTGAAGGACCCTTCTGTTTGATGAGAATAATAACCCTGCAAACAGGGCACAAAGTAATCTTGTGGCACCACAGGATGATTTACTTAGTCTCTCCCCATGGCTCTGACTATAGACAACAAAAAAATGCTGACATTCCAGCCTTTCAGAGAAAATTGTCAGAAATGTCAGTTCTTTGTTATAAGACTGTGGCAAACACTTCCTTTCACACCAATTCATTCTCAGTCTCAGGAGACCTTCATGACTTTTATAGATTCTTATCAAGGCCTCACGGTTTTATGGGATCATTGGGTTAAAGCCACCCTCATTGTATTGCATTGTTTACATAAAACCACTCTGCATGAAACTCTTAGCTGACTGAATTGAACTCAAAGGAAGTTATAAGATCTTGGAGAGAGTATTATTACAAGACCTAAGATGGCTACAGCAGAAATCTTCACAAAAGAACAGATCCAAACAAATCCATGAGTCAATTCCTTAAAACCTTACAGAGAGTGGCAAGCATTGTTGTCAGATGGAATTAGACGTATTCCACCATACAGCCTGTTTGCCCAGGGAACTACACTTCATCATGGTGCCTGCCTGCATAGCAAATTCCGAGCACCTGAATTACCTTATTACATGATGTATAGCACAATGCACTGCACATGACACTGCCGCTTACTTTAGCCATTACTTTCAGTGATGACAGCTCAGCTAACGGATGGCCGCTCTCTCTAGGTCGTCACGCCACGCTACACAGGTCAGGCCTTCCCCCCTGCTGCTGGCCAGAAACCCGACACACACACTCTCGAATACACATGCACACACACATACAAAATGAAAAGGGTTTAGTTTAGATGTCATGCTGATGATACATTCCATTTTGAAGCTGAACTCATCTCCATGGTTTGTGTTCTCTAGGGGAGAACCAAGCGCACAGAGAGCGGAGACACCAGAGGCTAAGATTAAGTGTACAATTAGAATTCATTCATTTTTATCGTCCACACTTCAGCGCTATCTACCCCAAGCACAGACACACACACACACACACTCACACAAACACGCCTCTTATCACCACCCACACAAACGGCCGATAATGAAATAAAAAAATGGGGCATAATCAGGAAATTTTCAGGAACTAATAAAATAGCGTGACTTGATGACTGATGGTGTGTGTTTATGTGTGTGTGTGTGTTTGTGTGTGTGTGTGTGTGTGTGTGTATGTGTGTGTGTGTGTGTGTGTGTGTGTGTGTGTGTGTGTGTGGGAGGGGGGGGGTAACATTTGGGGAGCTTTTGTTAAAGAGCAGACTGTGCTCACTCTCCCAGGAAACCACATTCTGAGCCATCGTGCCATGCCCTCAAGACAAACTGTTGGCCACTTACAATTAATAATTAGCGAGGCTTCATTTGGCAAGAGTTGAAGAACGGGCACAGTCTTGTTTTTTCCCCCTGAAAGAGGGTGCTTTTCCAAAGCTCCCCCTAGATCTCTTGGCACAACACATTGTTTCCGCTGTCCTGTTTTTGACACACAGAGTGTACATGGCACTAATCCCTTCCACTCTTCCCTCATTCTGAAGCTAGGTATGCCACCTGCGAATGAGCAAGCGAACATGAGAGAAAGAGAGAGAGACAGAGAAAGAGAGCCGAGGGAAAACACAAACACCAGACTGCAGCCTGACCCAGTGGAGCAGCTCTGTGACTGTGACAGAACTCTAAGCTACCAAACTCATGACCTTATAACGCTATGACATCTGAACACATGGACTCCAAGAGAGAGAGATGGAAATAGAGTTTGGAAGAGAGGAAGAGATGGATAGACTCAAATATGCAGTTACACCAACACAAAACACTCAGACCAACACAAACCATACACCACACCACACGCTCACTGCTCCATCCACTGATTAGTTAATACACTTGTCCCTCTGTGCTTCCCATATCTGTCCCTACAATTCTTTCAACTACTCTCTCTTTGATATCAAAGTCAAAAGAAGACTACCATATAAGCACAGATAATGCAGCCACACAACACTGCCGCCAGTGACAGCACAGTCATGACGGTGGCACAGTGGCAAAGGCAAGCTTGCATGTCCCAATCAAGCACCGAACAACAAGAGTTTTTAATGGGGATGTGAGGCATAAGGTTTCAGGGCCTGGTGCCAGCCCACGACACAGCACGGCACAGCAGCCATCAGCACAAGCAGAAACAGCCAAGAGGGCCAGCGCATTAACTGGACCTCATGCAGCCCCCTCCTCCCCCTGCCAGCTGGATGGAGAGCTGAGCAGAAGGGCCTGTAACACCAAATGATTTGGATTGAAAAAGCCCCAGACCAAGCGTTTGGTCACAACCAGCAGCAACTCTGAACAGCATCCAAAGAGAAAATTTCAAAAAAGTCCACCAGGGCACCAGGGGCTGCACTCCCAAGCCCCCTCTGTTCTCTTCCCTCTTTGTTCACCAGTCAACAGTAACCATGTCTCTGGCAAAAAATAGTGTTTTATTTTCTAAGGAGGCGGTTGGTAGAGCACTTATGACCCCAATCAATCCAACTAGACTTATACTCACTTAGTTAGATGTTCTGTGGAGTAACAACGTTCTTGACAACAAATGAGGACGGGAAAGCTTGGTACTGAGACTAAAAGATGTTAATTTAGATGGTGATACTCATTCCAGTTGTGTAATTACGGTAACTGCCACTATGTATGTATGTTTTTTAAAGTGCAGAAATTCAACATTATTTTTGACATAATTTTTGCCTTTTTAATTTGAATGTTTCTTTTAAGGCTTCTTTCAATCACTATCATTGCTGGTGTATATTTTGTTGCATAGAGGCTTGTTTCAACTGATATCTGAGAAATGGTTACAAAGATCAGCAAACCAAACAGCCAACCAAACACTACAGAGACTTGCTCATTTTTCAGATCAGACCGTTCACTTCACACAGCCATTTTTTTCATGCACCATCAAAGCACCGCAGAGAAATTCTATAACCACCATAGTACAACTGCCGCTTAAGAATCTAGCGCCCTGATGAGGGGTGAAAAAATGGCTTTCCAGCGAAGTCTCCAGGCACCAAAGAAACAAGATCAATACTGTTGCTACTGCTCTGCATCTGCTGCAGTCATGGGGCTGCTTGGGCTGCGGGAGATGGCTGGAATAAAGCTGTGCTGACCTACTTCTCCAGTGAACGGCACCTCCTCTTCCAGCTCCACACACAACGCACATCTTGGCAAAGCCTCAGGACACCACCGCTGGAAAACGTCAAAAGGCTTCCTGGGCTTGGGCTACAGCACTGTGTATGCTTTGTGGACAGGTGTGGACACAACCTAAGACTGGTGTTACACAAAAGACTCTGTCTAAAGTACCATTTGAATCTGCAGGACAGACAGTATAACTAACTATTGGCTTTTCAAAAAATGATAACGTCTGTGATTCTGGGAAAGCAAGAACCATAATGAATCAGTCTGTTCCATGGTTTATACTAGGCCAAATAAGGCATTAAGAAACCAACAACTCTCTCAACTGTACCAGACCCAATCGGCAGGTTTTGCTTGCTCAATCTCAATCTCAACTGCATTAAGCCTGAGAAAGATGGGAGGTCTGTTCCCAGCTTAACCCTCTCACTGTACAATCCCCTCATAGAGGCTGTTCTGTCACCTCACTCTGAGCCATACAGCTCTTCTCTAGCATGCTACGTTACTACATGCAGAGAGCTCAGATGATTTATGAGACAGCCCTTAACTGCTGGATATCTTTCCCTGCATTTCTCTAAATCTAATTACCTAGAGCTGTTCAACTGTGGCTGAAATAAACTAGTCCTGGCAAGTTTTGTGGCTAGAGCAGCCTTTCAGAAACTTTCATTTCTACTGTAAGACACTCGGGATTATTAATAATGTAGGACAAGCTCACAGCCTATGCTTTTCTCTATGGGTTGAAAAGGAAAGAGAGAGAAAAAAACATGCTTCTATGTAGGAGCTGATATCTCTGCTTGGATTTCCAAATCCATTTTACATTTTAGCCACAGAGCCAGAGGTTGGAAGAAATTCTCTAGGCAATATATAATCTACAGAAGACTGGATTTTTATTTAATTTTCATAAAATTATAGTTTACCAAATAATCTCAGAATTTGAAACCTTGCCACCATTAGGCACTGAGACCATAATCATGTCCTTAAAAGGCTTATCGCCTTAATCCTTGTCAAAGCTGCATCGATTTTAATGAAATTAATTCTGTAGAGCCTAAATGCTAACTGCCCAGCCTTGCTATGCAATTCCCTCCTGAACACACGGGCAAATGTCTAAACACTGGTTCCATCTGCAAAACATACTTTAGGCCTAATTAAAAGCTCTAAACTGTGCAACTGGTCAAGGAACAGTCTGTGATAATCCTCTGCAGGGCCCTGCAGGTTCAAACTGGATTAAAGCTGACATGTCCATGGGGAACTTTATTGCTGTCCTGTGGCCAGTGCCAGTGTCCAGAGATCAAGTCCAGATGGCTTTGACTAATGTTTCTCTTCCCATGTCTGCTGAAGACAAGAACTCAAACCTACTGATCAGATTTGTTTTGGTACATGCAGTAAGAGAGAGACAAAGTAGGGTGGAAGGGATAGAGACCTGATGAAAGAGGAAATCTGATGGGAAAAAAAGGAAAAATTACCCATCGCAACAACCTGACAGGCTGAGATCTAATGTGAGGGGCAGAGGGCAGAGGGGCACTTCTGTGCGGTTGTGGAGTACCAAACTGAGTACCAAACTGCTGGGTCACAGCTAAGCTAAAAGTCCTGAGACCAATCCACGCAATCAAAATGTTTCAGGGCCCACTGTGCAGCCTATAAACAGCAGATAATATTCATTCATCAGCTAATAATATAAGCTCTCCTCAATCCTTTCTTGAATGTTTTGGCTGATATCATCCACTAACTAAACTTTACATTCAGTGCAATGGTCTCATAATGGCCATAACAATGGCATCATGCTGAGAAATGCTGAGATTGAGGAAAAACCCAAATAATGCTATTGCATACAAATGCCTGTTTTACTGTGTTATTGTGGTCTATATCATTCCAAATCCAATGAAGTATGAATCACCGCCAAGGCCAACCCTGGTATGAGCCAACAAAAAAAAAAAACTTGAGTGAACAACAGTGTTGCTCTCCTCGGGGAGGTAAAAATTGCACAGCAGCAGTATGCCGTGTGGGGGTGGGGTTGGAGGGTTGAGGGGTTGGGGGAGGGGTACACCTATATTAACTGAGAGTGTTATTTATTTTCCCTCTAGTGAAAGCAGGCCATCTTTGGCTTGTGCTGTAAGTGGAGGTTAAAAGATGTATGTGTTTATTCCTCTACACTGCTGAGCATGGACCCCCTTTAGTCCATTGCCTGAGGACCAGCAGCAACGGGGTGAGAGACAGAGGAACACCCTGCAATGCTAGACACTACAGGCCCCTCTCCAATCTCTGTAGAGGAGTTCAATCATACTCTATAGAGTACATATAGTTCTTGTATATAGATACTGTTAAAATAGAATATTTGACTTCATCAGCTTGATGGAATCTATGTGCACTCCACCACTTAGGCCATTCTGTGTAATTAGTAATCTGTAGGCCTATGCCGCTACACAAAGTCTCTACATGAAGGACATAAATCGTCAGCAAATACTTAGTATTGTATTGGTTCAGTTCACACAGTTCACACAGTTCAGTTCACACATTTGTTGCTTGTGGTGCAGCAGGGGTATTCCTAGTTGGTGTAAGAGTGACAAACCTGGATAGGTTATCCTAGAGGTTGTGGTCAACCTGTTAATAGAGGACGTCATTCTCTTCACTACACAAAGCCAAAGGGGACCCCTTTATTATGATGTTACGACTTCCTCTAAATTAAGTTACCACCTACTTGAAACCAGGTCCAGGTCTTGGGCAAAATGTCATTAGGAAAAAGAACAAAACAAACACACTGACACATGCATACAGAAACACAGCACATACAGCAAAAGACCTAATGACAAATAATTATGGAGACATCATACCATTAAAGGTATCTGCCTCTCAGGGGTGCTGCATGTTCCGCTGAGACAAACCTCTCACACCTCAAACCATAATCATATCTGTTTGAACTTTCGGTTACAGTTACTTGCATATCTCTCGTTGTCCTTTACTAGGTCAAGAGCGTACACTCACATCTGAATTCATGCACAGTACTCTACTGATCATTTAAATGCATTAACCTGTATTCTTTAGGAGTAACACCTTGCACCGGCCTTCTCGGACATACAAGTGAGACAGATTTCACTCATCCAATTACCTTACCTCTCACTGTAATCTGTCCAAGCTTATTGTATTAACAGGTCTAAGGGCTAATCCAATATGAGTCTCAAATCTTTTGATCTTTTTGGTTTGTTTGTTTTAAATGACCCATGGCGACTTGTTTTGCGGCATCAGCGCTCTCCAAGTTGGCCAGGAATGAGAACAGACTTGAACAAATAAGGCTGTAAATAAACAAGTGGATGAATAAACCAAAAACAACCAGTTTTGGCCTCAATAAATGATGAACTCTGGGCATGTCCCACCAGTGGCTGAATAGAACCGTCTCCTCTACCACCTCCACCTCCCCCTTCTCCTGCAACACTGCTATGGCTGCTTTTATAAATCAGTGAGTTGTGAACAAGCCAAGCATTTCATCATATCCAGGATAAAGAGCAGTGCCTGCACATGTATCTTTAATGCAGCCAAGCACCCAGAGCAAAGAAAAACCCTCCCACTTTAAGCAAAGCTTTAAGACAAATATGGACTGTGTCTAACCTATACAATTTCACCACTCAGAAGGAGGGATAGAAAAGAAAGCCAGAGAGAGTGAGAGCTGAGAACAGAGGAAAAAAAAACATCTCTGCAATCCAATTAGAGATGACGATATCATGTTTCTGTTTTGTCAGTCATCATTTGTTGTTTAACTACTTAGGGACAGGAACCTCTTAATGGCAGCCTGGTGGTAATGAGAAGGATGGAAGCAATTTTCCAGCACAAGGCCCAATTCTTCCCAGGCCACGCAGTTCCTCCGCTCTCATTGATTGTGTCCCCGGTGACTCTGACCTGATGTGACAATCTAAATGGAACAGCCACGTTATAGATCAGCCGAACGAAGGAAACATCCATCTGAAGGCAGCACAGATGCCTCGCACAAGTCTATGATACCAGACTGACACAGCACCCGGTCAGGATATCGATTCAGCCCCGCCAATGATGTTACAGTGCGTTCTCGAGGCATCTGGTCAAGATCATAATTTGCTTATTAGGTCATATTTTATTCCTTTGAAATGGCCGTCTCTTTTCAACTGTACTCGTGTGAGGGAGTGAAAAATGATTTTATCTGCATTCATGGAATACTTAACGCATACAGCATGCTCTTGGCTTCCTGGAAATCATGTCAGTCTTATGACATTGTTTTGTTGGGTTGGATATTACAGCTCGTTCCTTTGGTGCTTATCAGTTTAAGATAATGGATGGCAAGTTATGCGGCTCACGTACTGTGTAACCACATAATGTGCCAGTTAATTGTTTACCTCATTATATGGATTAGCTTTACAACCACATAATTAAATAATGTGACTACGTGCAGACCTGACATTTACCTAAGAAAAACAGTAAAATGACAATAATCTGAAATGTATAACCCAACACAAAAGGAGTACAAGAAAGTTGTTGTAGACCATGACAGAGTCACAAAAGCATTTCACTGTTAGACTAGCCAAGTGCCTTTCAAAATCCAGAAAGGTGCTCTGGGTAAAAATAATATGTCATGTGCTGTGCCTGCTGAACAAAATATTCAGTTAGCACCAATGACGGAAGTGGTAGTCTTGGGAGAGAGAGGCTGGGGTAGGCCTGGGTCTGATGTTTCACGGCTATTTATAAAACACTCTCATTCACAGAACCTGGCCAAGCCCTGTGGTGCCAGCGACTGGCCCTGGCAGCCAGAGACCAGCCTCTGCCTGGCATTTAGCAGGAGCACAAGGGGAAAAAAAAACAACGCGACAGCACAGGGAGAGGAGAGCGACGAAGAACATTGATAAATAAGTAAAGAGTTTTCTTTGTGCAGATAGAGCAGGACATGTTTTTTGAGGCTTTATCAGCGTGTGGATACCTGGATCCTTGAGCCTGTAATGAAAATGTTACCTTTGGGTCCCTATCAAGTATGACCTTGGCCTGCAAATATAGTGTTGTATTTTATACAAATATAGCTGTATCTTATATGCTGTGTGCTGTATGTGTGACTACTGGGCATTCACAGACAAAAAAAGAAAAACAAACCAATAAGGCTAAGCTTTTAGAGGACTTTACAGAAGGGAACCAACTCAGCTTCAGTTCTCCTTTTTCTCTCCTGGCAGAGGATTGATGTTAAAAATACCTCCACTGTGCCTTGCTATTGAAGAATCCAGTCGATGGCCCCAGGCAAAAGCCAAGCATTATGATTATTGCGTGTGCAACTGCTAAGGCCCTGGAAACACCTTCACTTTTTTTCTCCCATCCATCCACCCCTGCTTCCCTCTATATACCCCCCAGCCACACCCCCACCACCACCATCACCCAACACCACACACACACACACACTAACTCAATCTCGTCCTCCAAAGATGTTTTGTTTTTTCTGGATCTTTCCCCTCTTTGCCTCTCCTCCCATCCTCTTTGCCTCTCCACACTGTGGTCCAGCTCCACTGCTTTGCTCCGCTCCTCAAATGAACACTTTTCCTCTCTCGCTCTACGCTTTTCTGTAGCGGTGATTCTCCAGGGACGGGCTGGAGAAAATGATCTGTCCACCCTCATGGGCGCAGGTGCCAGTCTCGTCTGGAATTCGCCTGGCCCCCAAGGCATTACTCACTGGATACTATGTGCGTAATTGTTTATATATATATATAGAAAGAGGGGCGGGGGGGGGATGGAGAGGGGAAGTCAATGGACGTGTGGGCATGATGGGGTTTTGGGGTGGGGGTTTGCTGAGAGAAAAGAGGCTTTTCTGCCACAATACAAATGGGGTCTGGCAGACTGTGTAGCTTCATTAAAATGTTTTTTGGAGGAGAGGTGTAACTAAAGCAGAGATAAGAACAGCTTCTTTAGTTAATGCAAATCTAGAGTGAGAGCTCTGGGTTCTTTGTGATAACTGCAACTTAATAAGGCCAGTGTGAAACGCAATTTATTTGATTCATTTTTTCACGTTTTCGTGTGTTTTATCTTCACTAGTCATGTGCTTCTCAGTGGCCTGTCCATCCTCCAGAATAGGAGGGCAGGCTCCTGCACACCACCACCCACCGGCAGCACCTGTCAGCTGGGACACAGTCTACAGATGGCCCTTGCTGCTCGCCCAGGGTCTGCTGCTCCATAACATCCATGGCAGGCTGCACCTGTGGCCAGCAAGCACACAGGCAGCCCAGTCTTGCCTTATGTTCACAGCTCACCATGTTCCTCTAGGCTTGCCGTCCTGTTCCAGCCAAACATTGCAGCAGACAGGCTTACAAAAAAAACTCTGCCCACACAAATGCCCAAGGCTCAGTGCATCTAGACAACAATACCTGCTAGCACCATCTTTAAATATACTAGATACTGTGTATGGAAGCTGAGCCAGGTGTTGCAGTTAGTCATACATTTCATGCATGCATACATGCATGCTTATTGCGATGACTGCTTATGACTTAACATGTATCAGAATAAAATGATCTGTAGACTGTAGACTAAAAATTCTACAGCTCTATTGTAGATTTGCATTAACTAAAGAAGCTGTTCTTATCTGTTCTGACTAAAAATTCAGATATATTGCATTTTTAGATTTGTTAGTCCACATAAACAAACTCAAACTAGATAAAACTCAAACAACAAACTACAGATAGAGATCAACATTTAATTTATTTAATTTTATTCAATTTAATTGAATTGAATTTATTTAAATTTAATTTAGTTTTATTTTATTTGAGTGCTGAAAAACTGTTGTGATGGTATGTTGTTAATGCTGGTAAACCAATCACCTCTTTTCTTAGGTTCAAAATGAGTCAACCCTATAAAACCTCACCTGAGTCTCCCACACATTAGTTTTTTAAAGTTCCTCGTATTATTATTCACTATAAGCCAAACAATATATTGCAGTAGATTTCTTACATCTGCAGAAAAAAACACTCCATTTTAGTATTTTTCAAAGTTATTTCAGTTTGATTTCTCTACACTTCATACATAACAACATTAACTTTTCCCCTCCATTTCCCTCTAGCATCATTTTCTAATGCAGTTGCAAAAGGAAAGTGAAAATGTGCTTGTGTTTATTTGACTGTGCATCCTTAGTAGCTCACCAGGGACAAAAGTGTCCCATGTATGAAATGACCAGTCCTGCTTATTTGGAAAGTCAAGCAACTCAGTCATGAACCAAACAGTGCAACATGCTGAAAAATCACAGCACTTCAGAGACATCGGCTCTCCTTCAGAAGACACAAAGCATCCTCTGTGTCCGTCTGTGCAGACATGCCAAACTCTCATGTTCTTATTGTGGAGGCCTTTGTGTCCCAGTGCGGCTGTTTGTCCCCTACTTTCTCTGCAGCAGTGAACTCACAGCAATGAGCTTCAGACTGGAGAGGGATGTGGGAGAGCTGAGGCCCTCAGTCAGGCCTCAGAGTCAGTCCATCAAACACTCATTCGACAATGATGGAGGGAGAAGGAGGGCTATAAACAACCTTCCATCCACCAACACTGACACGGCCTTCCAGGAAATGTAGTCAACAAACAGCAACTTCAGAGAAAGGACTGGGAAAGAGAGACATAGGGAGGTGGAGAGAGACAGAGGAAGAGTTTATGATGAAGATAGGAGACGATACCAAGACTTAGATGGAAGGACAGAGGAGGGGACACGGTGGGTGTTGGTAAAAAAAAAAAAAAAGATATGAAGAGATGGACCCCTCTGACTCGGCATCGTTCCCAAGGCCCCTCAGGAGCTCTGCTTAAAACTCATTAGCAAGATATGGGTAGTGAAGGCCTGCTGCTCCCAGCCACTGCAAATTCATTAGAAAACGGACAGCTCATTATGGCCTCTAAAATGCCTTACAATGACATTGTGGTTAATGAGTGTTTTTATCATTTTTCTTTTCTGCTGATGAAGTAGATTCTTCAAGGCAAGGTGTTCCCTTGCACAGCAGAGTTTCAAATTGAAGTTACTAAAAACATTCATTAAAGGACCACGGACAAAATATATGGATGAGATATTAAATCAGTACAATGGGTGTGTGTTCAGTGGAATTGAGTTAAAAAAAAATGTGTTGAAAAAAGAAGTGCTTTTGGAAATTTGGAGACAAGATAATGTGTTCCTGCTGTTTTTTCTTATGTTACAAGACCGCGTTGTGTATACTGGCCGCTCGTCTTCAGCATGGTTTTCAAAGCTAGAGGCTTAGCTTGTGACATGCTGTGAAAGAAATACAACCATTCAAGCATCCTAAGTGCTGACAGTAAATCCATTCTGCGTTTGCCTCCAAAACAGCTTGAAAATGATGGCTTTTACAGTAATTGGACTCTGCTGTGAATCTTCTCTAAATCAGCACAGAGCATGCTTCAAACTCACTGGCCAATACATGTACTGGACAAAGAGTTGACTTCTCAGAAACTTATTGGTAACACTTTATTTGAAGGGGTCTACATAAAGGTGACACGAGCCTGTTATAAACATCTCATAACACGTATCATGAACATTAATGACACTTCATTCATGTTTATGACTGTTGTCATTGAGTGTCATTCGGTTTTTGAAATGCAGACTTGGGAAGTAGACATTACAAAAACCTACTGACACTTAATGACACTAGGCATAAACATGAACAAAATGTCATTAATGTTTATGATGTCTCATGTCATGTTTATAACAGCCTTATTTAGGCCCCTTTAAATAAAGTGTTACTAACATATTTAGTGTTGTTATTAATCAATAACACCCTTTCTACCTCTACTCTTTTCCATTCCCTAATGTCTACAGATCTATAGACATCGATAGATAGATAGATAGATAGATAGATAGATAGATAAACATATAGACATATGGACAATGTCTATCTATCTATCTATCTATCTATCTATCTATCTATCTATCTATCTATCTATCTATCTATCTATCTATCTCTCCTTGAAAGCTCTTCTACTTGCACTGATAAGACACTTAGTAACAAGCTAGTAAAACCCTTACCAAGCCAGTAATCCTTCATGACTGAAAATTATCTACCAATTTCGCCCTTTATGCTCCATTTTGTGTCAACTTCCTCACAGCATTTTATAATATTTGAAAGCCCTTGTATAATGAGATGTAAAGAGGGACAGGCACAGTCCAGTTCAGACAGTCTGGATTGAGGTAATCAGGAAGAGGGGGATCACTTACCTAGGCCAGGGGGCACCTCTGGGCACGGCGGTATGGGCTTGGGCGTGGGCGGTGTGTGGTTGGCCTCAGGTCTGCCGCTGGGAAGCAGCTGATCGGCTGTGGCCAGGAAGTTAGCGAAGGTGGCGTTGGGCCGGGAGGAGTTGTAGTAGTAGTAGTGGTGGGCGCCGGCGGCATTGGCACGTGAGGCGTTGGCACCGCGGCCGTTGTTGAAGCGGCTGAAGATATCGAAGCGCTGGCTGTAGACATCAAAGTAGAGGATCATCATGATGAGGAAGTGCACCAGGCAGAGGAGCAGCACGCCCTTGCAGATCCGCTCCAGGGTTCGGCCCAACATCAGCCGGGTCATGGTCGAGGCCGCGGCCGCTGCTCGGCTACGGCATCCGGTCACTCCTCCTCCCCGTGCCGATCCCCCGGGCGACTGCTCCACCAAGTCACCTGCGAAGACATACCAATAGCTCATGTCAACCATCTGCTTTGATGAGCCAGGTTACTTTTGACACAATTTCATAAACAATTTTTACATTTTTACATGCAAGACAATTTAATGTTACACAGTTTGACAGACTACTGAATGCTACAGTGATCAATTTTGGGAACAGCTCTTTTGAACCAGACAAAATAAAACATTAACCCACTTCTCCCTGTAAAGTCCATCCTACCCAGGGATATGAATAGCTAGCTGCCCTGAGTTAGGGTTGCTCACTGCTTGGGGAATGACTGATTGACAGCCCTGTCTTACAAATGGTTGGTCGGCTCAAATTCATGACTACCGAGCTCAGTGGTTGTGTGTGTTTTTCCCCAATTACAGCCTTTGACAGTAGACACTTCTATCTAAAAGGAGGACTATTTGCCACTTCATTTTGAAGACCCTTTAATCTCAAATTGCCAAACGTGCTTTGAATTGAAATAGCCTAGCCTTGTGTGTAGCCATTTATATGTAGTGAATCTGATGATACCAAGACTACTATTGTTGTGAACTAAGACAAAGCTGGAAAAGCATAAGCAAAAACAACACACTTTGGTGAACCTGGAAATGGAGAATTTTGTGTGATTTTATGTGATCCCTTGTTCCCATTTCTAACTGTCAAATGAATAGCTGTTTCTCTGTGTGCTACTTAAATTATCTGTTCCACGAAGTCTGTACAGAGTGTTCAGTAAACAACTGTTAGACCTAGAGGGGACCTTGGAATAACCTTGACCAGTGATCATCTGTCGATACTTGTCAAGACAATGGCGTCAGTATGGATAGGAATGTGCCTGTTTAGGTTAGGTGTTGTGCAAAGGCTTTGAGTGTCTCTGAGTCTTGTACGTATATGGAGTCGTGCCAAGTATAGAGACTGGTCAAGTTATTTCTTACTGTTTAGGATAGATTTATGATTAGACTTTGGAGTATATGTAGAACCTAGTTTGCCTCACATCGGAGAGAAGGATCTAGATGAGCTACGCTACAACATCTTCGTTGTCCTGTCTTAACCTCGCGGGAGAGACAGAAGAGTGACTTAGGCAGATAGTCTTTAGACTTCGCTTTGTTACTTCAACCTTTTTATTTTCCATCGAATCAACAGTTGTAATTTATTTAATTAATTCCGTAATAAATCATTGATCCTGATCCAACGTGACTGAGTCATCCAATCTTCTATTCCGCTGGGAAGAAAACACAACGCAATCTTAAAGGTGAACAGTGACTTCAGGTGTAAAGTTAAACTGGAAAACCCCGAAAATCTAACAGTGCTCTGTTAGGCTATGAGGAGACGCTAACTCCAACACACCCCCCCCCCACACACACACACAAACACACACACACACACACACACACACACACACACACACACACACACACATGAGTGCACAGCCTCACATGCAGCAGCAATAACCAAATGCTCTATAAAGTCTATTCTAGGCACAGTGTTTTGCTCACAATGGTGAGAAAATGACTTTTCTTTGGGCTTGACGGCACTGGTGCGGAGGATAGACTTAGAGACACGCTGGGTGGCCATCAAAACCTTTCAGTGAGCAATTTCAGTGTTGATGGGTTTTTCCAATCAGGCAGATGAGAGGGGGGTCCGTGGAAGGCATGGAAAAGCATATGAGTGAATGAGCGTGTGAGGACCCGAACGTACTGAGGTCTGCCTGCCTGGAGCTCATTTCCCTGTAGCTGGAGGCAACATAGAGGGGAAAGCCTCCTCATTTCACACTCCAGTGCCCACTGAGCAACCCCTGGGCAAAGGGGGAGACATGCTCCCACAACTGGCGGAGTTACACATCTGCAGAAACACATGCACAGAACACAAATACACACAGGCACATATACACCCTCTCACATCATATCTCTCTCACACACACATACACACACATACACAGACACAGGCCATTGGAAAACATTTTGAGCCATGTGGTGAACGATACAGGCTTGGCTATGGGGAGAGGCCATGTATCTTCCATGCCACTCTATCTAAAAATCACACAGCGTGCCCACTGTCCACTGGCCACACCAGGGAGCAATTGTTTGTGACTTTTCAAGCAGCACAGTCTGTTATATTGCCATTTTCTGCAGTCATCAGAAAAAAAAAAAAAGATGGCCAGGTCAGTGAAGGAGAGAAATTCAGCTGCTTAGAAGAAAATTATGGCAATTTCTCAAGTCATTTAAACTGCCTTTCAGATAACACTACTGCCAAACATGAAAACAGTCATCATTACACTGGAAAGAGATGTGCCACCTTTGTTGTTGTTCCAAAAATGTGAGCAGACCGAAAAGATTCTACAATAACCGTGGTCCCACATTATCACATCACAGCGACAACACATCACAATCTGGGCCATCAATAAGCCGAGCGACTCAAAAGACAGTGGAAGACAAGTGGCAAGATGAGAAGAGGAGAAACAGACAGACGCCACCCCTAATGGTGTGAAATAACAGGCGTTGGGACTCCTGTTATGAGACTGAGAAGGGAAGGTTTCCAGCATTTTCTTCAATTAACAGAGAGGTCTCAGATGTTTTCATTACCCAGTAATCAGCTCTTGTATACTGTGATGAATCAAACTACACTCCTGACAATGAGTGCTTGCTTTGTGAGCCAAACTATTAATTTCACATCCAGTGAAAAAGGTGACAGAAAGAGGCATTTGTTTACTTTGCTTTTATACTTCCATGACAACAGCAACAAAAACTGACAAACATGGGCCAAATAAAAGTACTTGAAAAAGGTGATGGAAAGGGACATTTGCTTGCTTTGCCATTTTACTTTCATATTTCCATCTTAGTATTATTTGATAGATTGCTAAATGGTTTCCAAAACACAACAATGACCACACAAAAATATCTCCCAACAACAGCTAATTAGCACAGCTCTTTTGTAGGTCATTGTTTTGTACAATTCTACAAGCACATCATGCCGATCTATCAGTCAGTGGCTCAATCAGCAGGATCAACATAAAAATGTGCCCAGGTTATTACCTTGGATAATCAGCACCTGGAATTTACTATGACAACCACAGCCTGTATCCTTTCAGCATCTTTCAGCACTGAGTGTGTCTTTAGTGACAGGCTACAGGTCTACCATGCGATTAATATTTCACCCTCTGCTTTTGTTATACACTAATGGATGTTCAGCTGCAGGCTTTTAGGTTGACAAGAGGAGATGGACCAAAGGAACTGGCAACAAAATGTGTACAGCATGTATATGTTGAAATTTTAATAGGAGCCAGACTGTTTGGTGGCAAAGTCTTCATCAGTGCCTGCATTATTAATGAGCTCCTAAACATAGCACAAGGTCCATCGGAGAGCTGTGAATTCTTCTCAAGGCAATTAGTAGAAAAAAACACTGCCAAACAAGTGCTTTAAAAAAAAAAAAAAAAGTTCAGTTCCACCTCCATATCTACTCATTCTACTCTACTCCTAGCATCCATGATAACAAAAACATAGCAAACACACTGCACCTTATGTTTCAATCTGCTAAATGCCTCTTGACACTTCTGTTCTGGCATGCTTCCCAAAGTGTGCCGGGACCCCTACATGACAGTTGCAGCACCTGACAGAATATATGCAAAAAAAGGCATTGTGTGGCATCTGAAGAGAATGGAACAAAGCTCAACCTTCAAAACCCCCAAAACAGAGGCTGCCAAATGCATCCACACTATTGTGCCTCACTTCTTCACACTGGTAGGGGGAGCTGACTTGCATCGATGCGATTCAAAGTATGACATACTTCCCAGATATGACACCCACAAATGTATCACAGAAAAGTGGTGCATATTGTGAGTGTATTGTGTGTAGTAACAGGGCCATGCCATCGGGGCAGGGCTGAGGAGAGACTGCAGAAGCAGGTGGAGCAAAGAATGGGCACATCCTGCAGCTGCCTGCCCTCTGGAACATCTGGCAGGCTGAGGAGGAGGCCTGCTGCCGATGGGCACACAGCTGGAGCCCCCAGCTCCAGTGGCTTGACTGCAGCCCAGGTCGTCTGCAGACACACACACACACACAAAGGACGGCATGCCTCCTCATACACGGCTCCACACACACAGGCACACACATTTATACGGAATGCACACACGTTCTTACAAACACACACAAGGAAATAAACACACATACATTCATATTCACCCACGAAGGCATGCACACACACTCTCACAAATCCCCACACGAGGAGCCCCATTCACATCCTGAAGCACCCTTCATTCTTTTTCTTTTTCCAGCCTTCCAACAGCCTCCTTTCCAAACAGAGCCTCATTCATTTACATTTATGTTTCATTGCAGTCTGACTATCACACACACACACACACACACACACACACACACACACAGCACACATGGTCCCCAACATTCATCTCTTCGAAAGACTCTAAGTCCGTGCAGAATGGCTGACATCGTTGGATCAGTGACAGCTGATCTTGTACCTACAGCCGACGGGGGCCGACTAAACAGCGAAAGCCTCGGCTCTGGATGTGCAGCCCTGCAGCAATAAAGCCTGAACAAAGACAAGAGGCGCCCTTTGATGACCTCACTCTCACTCTTTATTTTTAGTCGTGCAGATGCAGGGAAAATAAAATAAAAAGAGAGACACACACACATAGACACAAGCTGAAAAAGCCAAAAGACATGTTGAGTGGAGTAAGCAGTACAAAAAAAAAAAAACCTTTGGTATGCAGAACATGCATGTGTGTGTGTGTGTGTTGTGTGAAGGCACTTTAATGTGCATCCATGCAAGCTGGTGCACGGATACAACTACGGGATGCTGTCCAACCCAGTCGGCAAGCAAGTCTCATGGTCACATTGCTCCCTTGCCCCCTCATCCAAAATTCATGAGACTGCTGCTGCAACTGATAGCCCTGGACAGCCAGCATTAACCCCAAAGTGCAGTCAGGCTTGTGCAGCTCACTGTTACACCTTACACCAGGCTCACATGTCTGCCTTCGAGACAGAAAACCAAAACAAGCCATAGAACCATACACAGCCATGCACGGCACCTTGTCTAAAATTAATTAAGAAAACTTTATCAGCCCCGCGATGGTATCCTGCCTTTGATGTCTGACAGCTCCAGCTTATTCATCAGAGAATCACCAAACAGATTGCCACATTTCCAGACAAACAGATTTTCCGCCACATGTACAGAGGACTTCATCCAACAGTGCGTTTACGACGCACTCAGCGGGGAGTGCAAAATTAATGAGGGCAGATTTGACTTCCTCTTCTGCATAAAAACTTGGGTTTCATGGTCCTCAACGTCACTGCAATTAGGCAATTTTGAATCATATCTCCCACAAACCAAATGAAAAGTCATGCAATAAGCAGGCCCTTGCATATGATATTTAATTTAAAATGGCATAGAATTACTGGGTGCTTTAAAATTAATTACTGTTAAAGTAACATAAACTTGATCAAGCACACGCACAAAACTGTAATTCAGAATCAGAGTCCAGTTTGATCAAGCAGTGATTGTGTTGTCGTAAGCTGTCATGTGTACTGGGTTACATTACAAACTATTGATGCTGTGTATGTGATTGATCAGTTTGCCCATCACAGTGGTGCTGTGATCTCTGTGTTTGTATAAAGATTTGCAAAGCAGAACTATGCAAGGTTCTTTGCACCATAATATAACAGCTTTAAAGTTTGAGTGGTAAACAGTTTTAATAGGGATAGCATTATTCACATCAGTGCGCCAGCTTAGTACCAAGAATTCAGCCTTGCAACTTCGTTATTAGTGCCTCACCAGCACTGAAAACTAAATGTATTTATTACCCCGTCAATCAACATAGCTCTCTGAACACATGAAAATCCAAATTTGACATGAAATACATTTTAAGATGTTGGTGTAAAGTACAAAACATTGTGGGAGGACTAGCAACTGTAGGAGGAGCTCTGTAGTTTAAAACACAGACACTGCATAGTTTTATGTCTAGCATAACAAACACAGAAGTAGATGCATGGTAGTATACTATAAGAGGAATAAATTGTGGTTTCTGAAAATGAAATTCAATTTTGATTCCAACTGTCACAATGTGATTATGAAGTCCTTTATGGTTTTTATTTGATTATTTTGTTAATTGAGAGAACATCCTGCTGTTACACTACAATGCAGTATAACAACCATTGCTACTTATTGGTAGAAACAGGCTAGCACAGTTAATCACATTCAGAAGACTAAGCCATTCATGTTCCCTAGCTTCCCTGGTTGGTTAGCAGGCTCCTTTTCAAACGCTGAACGTGAGTGACACTGCACGGAGGGGCAGCAAAAGATGCTGGGGTCCACGCACTCCAATTTTGGACCGAAGCTCTGAGCATGCCGGAGGCATTCTCTAATGTAAAGCCTGGGAGCTTAGTGAGGGTCATTACCCCCCCCTGTCAAATCACCGTACGACTAAAGAGGAGCTAAGCAGCATAGAGGAGGTGAGAGGAGCCAACCCCTGAGTCACTGGCCTCTGACTTGTGGCTCCGCCATGCTCCGTCCCACAGGTATATTCCAGACAGGTCCAGCAAGGCAGGCAGCCAGAATGGGCTGGGGTGCCCCCAAGAGCGACATCATGCACATGCAAACCTTACTTACAGACGCTATCCAATTACAACGGCCCTCCATTACACAGTCATTCTGATTCATAGCATTTTCATTTAAAGTGTAAATAATATTGGCTTGCCCACAATAGAATAGTGAATGAGCAGAATGAGAAAAGGCAAAAAAAGTAGGTTAAGACAAGTCTACAGCCAGTATTATCACATCCAACCACTGTCATAACCAACTGACCTAACCTACTGAAAAGTGAAATATTCCATATTGCAACACATTTTAAATAATCAATCAATCAATCGATGGGTAACCACATGCATGCAAAATGTCTCCACTGAGACAGTTCCTGGTGTATGACCATAACTGAGTAATGTCAATCCAAAACCAATTTGTACTTAAATGTATGCGTAATAAATAATTTACATAAATGTTGTTTATTTTTACCTGACAGTTTCGCAAATACATTATTTGGCTCCCTTTACTTGTACAATAAATATATGTCTGTCCAGCAAATCTGAAACTAAATCAATTTTACAAGCTATATATTAATGGATAACCACAATCTAGGAGAGAATGTCAATTTTATTATTAATAGTGAGTCAATACCACTGATGAAGTATGAAATGCGGCACACAATCAAAGTACCATCTTGTACCATCTGATGGTGAAATATGCAACTATGTCTTTAGGGGGAAAAGCATCACTGCTTTCACAGGAGGACTGAATGGAATGAAGCCAAAAAAAATAGCCCATAGCACATAGCCAAAAAATTCATGGGCAGGTTGACTGTTCAAATCCTTCTGTCAGTCACAATATGTGTAACATTTACACCTAAAAGGTGAATAAGCAATAAGATGTACTGCAAAAAAGAGCATACATTAGACCCATGTAGTGTATGCTATGTACTATACTGCTACCAGTAAATACTTTGAAATAAGGAGTGGTGATGATGCCCTGCAAAGGTAAGCTCATAGGTTCATAAATATTCATAAATAGGCTCAGGTGAGTTACATGGGTTCCTCATCACTTGCTGTTACTACTTTTTAAAAATAGATTAGAGATGGACAGCCTTCTTACAACATATTTTATTTATCACACTTAAATACAACACAATTCTATGGAAAGTAGACTTTCTGTCACATCCGTAACAAAAAAAAAGATTTCAGGCATTTCGGATTCTTTTTCTCGATTAGCTTTACCCCTTCATTCCACTACTCTTAGGCTTTGCATTAGCAAAATGACTTCTGCTTTAATCCTCTGAGATATCAAATAACAAATATCACCGTAATATCACCGTAATAAGACCATAATCACTCAAAATCCATTCAATCTTGGACTTTCATCTTTCACACAAACCCAGTTACAAGGGAAAAAAAACAGTGTCAGGCCTCTTAACAGAACGTTTCTGCCCAAGAGTTGTTTGTGTGACAACCCATGGCCTACCACACACATCGCCTCCATCACACAGCATCTACACGGCATCTATCCAGGACTGATTTAAGCTGTGCATCCTTCATCCTTGGACTAAGCCTTGCATCAGCCTGCACCATGTTGAGCTCCTCGGCATCATCCTAAGCCAACACACAAATTAAACCTCCACTGCTCAAGGTTGCACTGGGGCAGTGCTTCTAATGGGGGTATCTAGAACATTCTACTATAACGCCACATTGGCAGTTTTGCCTAGCATATACTAGCAAAACAGAGACAAATAGCCTCACACACTGAAGCAGGGAAGAATCTCAGGGCCACCGAGTACGTGGTGAATGGATGAAAACAATGGCAGTCCACTCGCCAGCACCTTTGTTATTTGAATCTTGGTTCCCATGACAACAAATCCCAATACGACTTATGAAACACTCATTATCTGTAACCCATCTAAAGTAGAGCAATATAATACAAACATGCCAAACGATTAGGAAGTGAGGTGTGTTTATCTTCAGGGTAAAAAGAAAATACCCTACTTCACATTGTAGACTTGCCAGACTCACCATTTGCCTAATGCCAAACCGTTTTTTGTCAGAGGCAAAAAAAAGCGAAAGAGAGAGAGAGAGGTGGGGACTGGAAGATGACCTAATCATTTGAAAATAGGGCTTGGCTGATATCTATATCTGGGTATAAAACAGAATGATACATTAGTCAGTGTTTCCTACCTCTCATTTTTGAGAGGCAGAACTATATTTTTGTCTACAAGTATAAGTGATTTGACCAAGTATGCAAACGCCATAAGTTCAGAACAGTTGTTTGAAGAAATAAATAAACAGGGATGCAAAAATTAATTGATCGATCAGTTTGTTGTCATAATTAATGTAATTACCAATGGGGTGCCATGGTGCAGTTAGTTAAGGCATCCATATCATAAACTTAGAGACCCAGTTTGATTCTGGCCCAAGGCCATTTCTTGATCTTTCCTCATCTCTATCTCCCAGTCATTTCCTGTCATGTCTCTATAAGGTTCTAGCTAATTACAGGAAATAACAGACAAATACAAATTGCCAACAACAACGGTCCTTTTTTTGTGATTTTCTTTAGGAATATATTTCTAAATTCTGTTACCGGAGCATCAACTTTAAAGTATGTAACTTTTAACTTTGCTTTACTTATCTCTCGATGCCATTAAACAAAATATCTTTCAGCTATCTTTAAAAAAAGACAACATACATTTTTTTAATCATTTTCTGACCTTCTCTAAATCAAACTAATCCATTAATAATCAAATTATTGCTAACCATGAAAATAAAAATTAGCTGCAAGCCTAAGACAGACAAACAAACAAACAAGGGAAGTGAATGAATAAATAGATTATTTTCTTTGCCAGCTTCCAAATCCAAATTATTGCTCGTGAGGGCAATATGACATTGTACTGTTGCTAAATTCTGTAGGACAGATGCTCAGGAAAGCTTTGCCACTCAATATGATCTATAATTAAGATTTTCAATATAGATGTTTGCGTGGGCATCCTTCATATAAATGTGATTAACCCATTCCTTTGTAAAACCAACTCTGATGAGAATTAGGCTATTGACAATCATCAGAGTTCCCGGTGTATCATTTTTCAAATTATTTGACTGTAATTTCCAATTATCAAGTCAATCAATTTGCAAATATTGCCAACTGGTGTCATGACTAACAATAATTTCTTCTCTCATTTATCTGGACAGAGCTTTTGACATTTTGCTGTATTGCTAAGTGGTGAGGCACTAAGTGGGCACTATGCAAATAAAACATTAAGAATCAAATTGGGATTACAAAAAGAGAGGCAGACAGAGAGAGAGAGAGATAGAGAGGGAGAGAGAGAGAGAGAGAGAGAGAGAGAGAGAGGCAGAGAGGGAGAAGGCTCCTCCCGCTGTCTGTTACCTGTTCTGTCTACTCCATAGTTCCTTGAGCACATGCACCAGTGATTTGTATGCAGAGGCGCCGTGGCTACCACACAAGCACCCTACAGCGCAAAGTGACTAGATCCTTTTCACAGCACTGTCACTATCTAGCCACGAACCTGAATGGGGAGGCCACACACTACTTGATGAATGAGTAATAATACATGTGACAACAAAGTTGCAGTATCTCAAAAATGCTGATGCCGTGTTCTTTGTTTGTTTTTGTTTGTTTGCTTGTTTCTCAAAATAAGTAATGTCGTCAGTAAACTGCTGCTTCAGCTAATGACAATGCTATGCTGAGGGACCTGGTTTAAGTATTAAAAAAGAAGACTAGTACACAGAGCACAAAGTGTAGTTAATAGAACTGGCTGTAGAGGGACTCTTGAAGCGACAATGTCTTGACCCACATCATAGCTGGTTCTTCAACCTGCCAAGCTTTCCATAACAGCTACTAGCACATGCTCTGCCTTACTGTAACATACAGAAGCAGTGTGGCATTAGTCTTTCCCATAAATTATGCAATAAAATGACGTACACAAAAGTGATATGAAAGGCACAACTCAAGCTCAAATATGCTTAGAATATGATGCTGCAAGGCAGATATACAGTGTGGCAAAGTGTGGCATCTGAAAAGGATGGAGTCCACTGAATGCCAAATTTTGGAAGAGCTGTCCCTGACACAGTTGCAATCACGGTATATATACAGTATATACAGTATATATATACACTTTAATGTACTGAAATCCCTTCACTATGTTTGACTGCACAATGAGGCAAAAATGAAAGAACACTTACAAAGTAACCTCTCAGTTATGATATCATCTCATGGCATTCTCAATTGACTTGGCAAAGAGGGAGCTTGCATTGTTGACTTGAGAGCAGAAAGCACGGTTTTGAGCTCGTTACGTTGCTTGCGGGGTTTCTCTACAACCAGGTTACACTGGCCATATCAACGCCTAGGGCCATGTCACCCATTTAACCTACTGTAAAAATTAGAATAAAGTTACATAGAGAAATGAATTATGCTGCTCAGGGGAAGTTAACTGTAGGCTTACCCTCCTGTATGCCAAACTGTTAATGAAATAGACTGGGAACACCATGTACCAGACTTGCGTTTAGCCTAATTAAAAATAAATTGATGGACAAAACAATTTAGCTGTGGAATAATCTGGCCAAAATTCAGCACAAATGAAAACATCTCCTGTTTTAGAAAGAGTCAAAAGACCTTCCATCTATCTGCAATAGCTCTGCGCACCACGCGAACGATGCAATAGAAGGGTGCATGGTTTAGCACTTGTGAGTCCACTGCATTTGTGACAAAGAAACGAAAAGCGAAGGGATGCTCTGACTGAGACAAAACACATCCCCTGTACTTTACACACAGGCCTGGACAATTTCACAGACTAACCAAATGGCAGCGTTTTTTCTTCTACACTACATGATCCCTGTAATGTTACTATCCTAGATCAGAAATCATGATTATAAAAAGAACAGGCAATATATTCGCAGCCTCCAACACGAGTCTGCTATATCTATCGAAACGTGAATCAAAATGGCAGTCAGCATATCTCAAACAATAAAGAAGAAAAAGCCCATATGAAGCTTTATATGAATACTGCTTAGGTTATTCTAAAAAAACAAGCACCAAAAATGCTTATGGCTATTCTTACCTTGTGATAACAAGCGAGCCTGGCCACCAATTCAGTTCCTAAGGATGCATTTCTTTGTTGGTGTTCAGCAGACTATCAAAATACCGGACTGTCAGTTCTGCCAAAATGCATTAAGGACTGAAAACGCATAGATTGTGCAGGATGAAGCTACATAATACCAACACAAGAAAGCAAAGCGATAACATTATTTCCAAATGATGATGGTATATTCATTTTTTGTGCAGCCTTGCGCACGCATCAAAACGTCTTGGAAAATAGCAGCCAGTTCAGAAGGATCCCTCATTTCTTTACACAAATAGATAATTGTATAACCTAAAATTGGATCAACTATACATTTTTCCGCGGATTCCTGGTAGGCATTGCATATTTGCTCATAAGCCTGATATGTGCATGGATATGAGGACAAATAAAACAGCCACTGGAGGCAGGTTTTTTTTCTTTCTAGTACGGAGAGTCGGAAGGTTCAAACGTCATCAGTAGCCGATTCCACTGCAAGCCAGCTACATTAAATCGGGTTAAAATTAAAACAATAGCATCGGGTCAAAAAAAGGTGTTGGTATGGCGTGCTACACCTGTCCTATATTGTAACATTTCATCCGACATTTTCTTAATTATCTGAAACCAAAATGGCTTTAACCTACTTTGTAGCCTTGGCTAACTGGACACTAGAAAGACAAAAAGACAAAAACACAAACATATCATAGGCCTAATGAAACACATATTCTAGACCATTAAAATCATTTGAAGGTGCGTTACATGCATTCTGTGAAAGAATATCCTTTTAATTTACAAATTTCCTCTATGTATACAATTTATATTAGGCTTATAATTATTGCCGAACAAACATGTCTGTTTTGAGCGTCTGACTGGGATATCCAAGAATGCGTAGGTCAAACGATATCTAGAAGACCAATGATGTCAGCTTCCTTCTTAAACAGATAGAGTTGTTTTTAAACCGTTTTTACATGACCCATCCGTTATAAACTACGGAATGGCTGGTTTGATACAGAAGGTCTACTTCCATAGTGAGACATGACGTGTGTGGATGTGACAGTGGACGTGAAGGATGCTGTGTTTTCACATGGCTACACCAAACACTGATTTAGCAAGACCATAACCTTCTGTTTCATTAGACCCAAATGAAGATTTGATTTTCATCTCAGATCCTTATTAGCCAATGTTGATTTAAAAACGATGGTCTGAAGCATTTAAAAAAATTAAACACACTGAAGAAGTATACATAGGCCTGCCCTACTCTATGTGAAGATGTTCCTTTCAACAGTATTCTCAGTTAGAACCTCCAGCAAAAAGCCTGTTCTCTGCTGTCATCTAGTGACAATTTTGAGACATTGTTGCTGTTTGTAATTGTGCTTACTGGATATTTCTACCAGTCTCTACCACACTGATCCTCAGAAGAGATTGTCTTATGTTGACATAGATTGTAAACAAATATGAATACAGAATACATGGCTAAACAAAACATTGTGTAAATGTATGATTTGTTTTCAATACATGCAATTATAGACTCAAGCATGTATAGATAGTTGAGTTATTTGCCTGAACGGCCCAAAAAAAATCAGTAAGGTGGTAAGAGAAGCAGGAAAAATAGGTGGGACATGTGAATGTTCTCCCTCACTCAAATAATCTATTGAGTAGATTGTAATACAATGAATTACACAACTGCATTAAATCAGAGAGAAGCATGGTAACAAAAAGAAGGAATTTTCAAGAAATCCAGAGTGGTGTTACAGACAAGGCCTACACAAGTTACTCTTTCACATCAATATTTGATTAAGGTCATAGTGTACTCTCACTCCCTGGAATGAAAGTACATGATACCAATCAATAATCATAAGGGCATGTGCCAGGTTATTCTAACCAAGCCTTGTCAGAAAAAAACTTTCATCCTATCACATACTATATTCAAATATCTATTTCCAACACTACATTTCAGAGCATATCCTCTTGCTGAGGCAATGGCACACTGATGTTCTCCTGGTGTTTAGGCTTGACAGAATAAAAAAGATACCCATTAGATATACTATGAAACATCTCATGAACTAATATGTGTACGTGGCAATTCAAGAATCATACAATGGCACTGCATGCCAAATCATCACACTTTTGAATCGCACTGTGTGACTGACTTCACCTTGCTATATCTCTCCTAACATTTAACAAATAAAGACTAAGCATGTTAACCATGAGTGATTATAACAGTACAAATTTTAATCTAAATCTTCACTAAAGCTTGCAATATTTTCTGTATCTACAGATAACTTGGTCTTTGGCTTATCAGTCATTTCTGACATTCCAACCACAATTCCTCATAATGCAGTTCCCAGGAATGACTCTCTAATATAATTGTGATGTTGTTTACATCGGTGTTGCTAAACTGACTGCTATGCAGCCCACTGGTGATGGAGACATGAGGCCAAACTGTGTAAGTCAATGTCCAATATCCCAACAACTTATAAGGGGAACATAACACGTCGTAGTCTTACTCTTAATTTGCTCAAAATGTGTGATCTTAGATCTCCTCTAATATTGATCCAAGAAGTGAAATACCACTTCCATGGGTTTTTTCCACCAAATCAGCAGACTACGTTTCACTGTGTAAGATCCAAGTTGAATTTGAATTGTTTGATGACTCAGAATTCAGAAACAGACAGCACTTTATATATTATGTTAGAAAACAAAATAAAAAGGTTGATTTTTTTTAAACAGTTTTTATTTTGTTCAAGGACAATTATGGAACCAAGAGGATTCACTTTTACACATCAAAACAATGGGTTCACCACCACATCCACAGAGCAAACAGCAACTTCTGAAATGGAAAAAAAGGGGGAAGCCTAATTTCTGTTCCTGGAGAGCATTATGAACTACTTCAACTAAAATAACCAAAGATGGTACTGGAGATCACTCAAAAAGTGAAAGAGGGGTCACTGCAGACGGCCATAATCACCATCCTCTCTTTCAAAACATTTTTGAAAGCTCCTCCTAGTGTTCAGATAACCTCCATGAGCACATTGAGCAAAGCTGAGTTTTACTATGTAGGTCAGTTCTGGAATGTCTCAAAAAGAAAACAAAGACAAAAAAAAAAACACAGACAAGGACACACACAAGGTAGAAATAGTAATTTCATGTGATGTTTGAAAATGGTAAACTCAACCAATCATTCTATTCTTGTGGGCTAATGAGTAGAACCAACAAAAAGAGCAATTTTAAACAAATACAAGAGATTCTTCCAGACATGTATATTTGAGAGGACATCACTGGCACACATCCACAAGGAGTGCCACTGTGTCTTATATGTGTCTTTCAGGAAAGTAATGAACACAGTGCCAAAACAAAACAAAACAACAACAAAAAACCACACTCAGAATCTAACAAAAAACAAAAACATAACATATAAAACAAAACAGAAGGCAAACTGGTCAAAGTGTTTGAGCCTCCTCTGCTGTCTGGGACAGGTGACTCATTAAGTGCTGTGAATCACAGCAGAACGGCCCGGACATGGCTGGGGATCGGACTAAGACCAGGGAAGCGCTGCAGGTGCCACAGAGGAACAAAGGTGGCAGGTGGGTCTTTGGAACGGGGGTGAAGAGTGCAGCCTGATTTTGCAGCAGAACCAATTTAATCACAGAGGACAGACTGACCTGAACTATGGTTCTGTATAGGAGTATCCCTAGCAAACGGAGAATGTGAGACTGATTGTGTGCCCAGAGGGGTGGCAGTGAGGGGAACAGAAAGGATGGAGATAAAAAACAGGACTGGAATGGTGGACACTACCATGCTTCCAAAATAAATATGTGCCCTTTGTGTGTATCCATATTATATACCATGTATATGTACACTCTCACACACATACACACACAATACACACATCCAGACTCACACAACCGATTACAATATGCTCTAGTTTTCAACCAACCAGTAACTGAAGAGTGCCACTTGAAGTGTGAAACAGACAGACCAACCATAACAATGCAAACATTTCAGACCAAAAAAAAAAGTTTGACAGTTTGAAATTGAATTTGTCTGAAACACTGGTGTCTTCTACCACTACTGTTCACAAATGAACACACCACATAATTTAAGAAAGAATGGAAGTCACTCAGGGAGCCGGAAACAACTGCAGTTAGATCATTGACTTAGAAAACAGTATTTTGCTTGGTTATCACATTTATGCATACAATGGAACAACTGAATACTGTATTGTACACCATCCAACAGAGATCACTACTTTGTTGCACCTCTCACTTTCATATATAGTACAGAATACCACATACAGTAAATTATACAGTGAAAATAAAAGTCTCACTTATGTACCATCATATACATATATATATTCTTACTTGAATAGACTAGAAGAGCAAGTTATCTTAAGACATTCCATTTAACTTTCAAATAAAGGATCATGCAGACTGAGCGTTCATTTCAAGTAGTCTTCACATTAAAAATATATAACAATTTTCATCTCTTTAACATCTTGCCCTGGGTCCATTTCAGTCTTACACATTGAAGATGTTTACCTCTTTACTCTGTCAATTAACATATATGTTCCTCGGTTTAGATTTGCAAATAGATTCTGTCCTTAGGACCAGTAGATTACTCAAACAAACAGATGCAAACATGTCACTCTTCAGCAAATGATGGTTAAAAATGTACAAACAAAAATAAATCACAAAGAGAAAGAAAAATAACATTTAAATAATGTACTATATATTTACACATTCCATCTTTTGCACCTCTGCAGCGTCGGTCTTCCTTGGGACCCATCTGTTACCTTGCGTCTAGTCTCCCATTTTTACTTTTGATGTCTGAAAAAAACACACACACACACACACACACACACACACACACACACAAATATGCACGCATGTGCGCACACACACGCACACACACACAACAGATCAGGTAAACTCACAAAGGTCCCATGAAACTATTCATCTGAGCTCATCCCACATGTGTTCCCTTTCCCAAAATAAATTTCAGGTTTAGCATGTATGGATTTTTATGCATGCTCCTTACAGATCAGACAAGGAAGGGGTAATGTACAATCCCCCAGTCACAAAAGAAAAATAAATCTAGACAGTACACTATGTTCTGAACCAACAGATGGGTTTATTTTCCTACAAACATTTTTCTCCCTGCAATGTACCTGCAAGATGGCCACAATGACTCCAAAGAGACCAATGGCACTGCCGAAGATTTCCACAATTAGGATTTTGACAAAGAGACTGGCATTTTGAGCATCTGCCAATGCAGCCCCACTACCAACGATGCCAACACAGATGCCACAGAAGAGGTTTGAGAAGCCAACGGTAAGACCAGCACCAAACATAGAGTAACCTGGTTAAAAAAAAATACAGTATCTCATTACAAATAGTACACATTTATTTTTCAAAATCACCTTCTTCTCTCTCTACACAGATGATCATATTCATGTCGGGGGATATTCTCTACCTGCTTGGTAGTTCCTCGCTCCAATGGTCTCTGGTGTGGTGCCACTGAAGTCCTTTAAAAACAAAAAGGAGAATGTAGACATATCTCCAGACACACAGTACATGAACAACTCCACATTGTTTTCAATCAAATGTGACTTAAACTGTTGATAAGTGATTTAAAAACAATTCCTGATAATTCCTGTTTCTTTAATTTTAATTTTATCTTTCAAACTCACTGGTGGTCCAAAATCATGCATCCAAAACCAGACCTTTTTTCTAACCCTGAAATAAACATAGTGATGTTGCAACTCCATCTGAGCCCGTTTGCTTCTACTGTGAGCATAAGAAGAAGGTGAGAAAGTAGCCATTTTCAATTGTAGGCTTATTTCCCTGACAGACCATATGATGGCTATTGTAAAGATTGTTCATCAGGTTGCACAAAAGGCTTTTTTTAATGTAGGCTACCTGAACAGTACTGCCACCGCCAGTTAGCCAGTTAGCCACCGCTAAGTTAGCAAACTTAGTGTCCCTTCACTAAGTTTTCTGCTTGCAATAATTTTTAAGGAGTGAGACCAAAGGTCAGGGTACTCAATTCCTAACAATTAGATATGAGAGAAGCAAGATTAAAGCGCAGTGTGAATGCTGTTAGTTACAGGGCCTTTACAAAAATCCATATTTGTACAAACCCGAAATCAGTGATTGCGTTAGGTTAGTTACACAAGTCAGCTTGCAGATAGTAGTTTGATGTATAAAATTTAGAATAATTCATCTGGAATGATGGAATGATTCATTTATTTTTCATCTTTTAAAAAACAGACCAACATGTTCGTAAAGTGCTGCTTCGTATCCAGCTAGAATGCGTTCAACATATTTTCATGGAAATGTGGCGTCTTAATTATGTATTGTTAAAAACAATGAACAAAGTTTTAACTGATAATAACTGGTTTACAATGTTTTTACAAACCATTTTTCTCTACCTCCAAAACAAGAAAAATATAAACTAGCACGTGTGATTTTACACTCTCAACTCTCTCTTAAGAGTAGTCATTTTGCTTTATGTGTTAGTAACATATTCTAATCTCTGGTTTATTCCCATTACTAATCTCTGGATGAATTGGCCATATTAAGAAAGAAAGAACATGTGATATAAATTGTTATGAGTCAATATGAGACAATGTATCCACATATTGCCCCGCCCCATACTCTAAAAGAATCAAGATCAATCACCATTAAACAAAAAACTCTAAGCTCCAGGGACCAAAGAATTTAAAACTGAATCACACTGTGGACATTAGTATAGGACTCACCTCAGCCATGTTGCTGATGACAATAGCCATTATAATTCCATAAATGGCAACAGCTTCACAGAAAATGATACTGAGGAAAAGCATGTAAAAAATGATTACATTTCAAAATCAAAATCTAATCTAAATTTTAACTCTGGGGCTTAGACAGCAGGAGAGAGAGGAAATGTAAGAGTTAAAGGAATAACAGGTCACATCATATAATTGAAAAAAGAAATTATAACTGACAATACCTGACAAGATTCTTGGTTTTAATTCTGGGAGCTTTAACACCACCACCAATGATGCTAGATCCAGTGATGTAAATGCCCCTGCAAGAGCAAGAATAGTATAATTAAATCACACATCATTTTCAGATCCAACTAGCATGTCTTGACATTCTGCTATAGTTGTTGACTGCCATGGCAAATGCTATGGCATGCCTTCTGCAAAAACAATGACACTGGTATCTGTATGAATATAAATGCATAGATTGTATTGGATGCATCTGTTTTACAGATTTGTTTAGCTATTTTGAGTGTTCCTTCTAATGTTTTTCTTTTTAACCATCCTATAGAATGAAAGATGATGATCACTACGATAGAACTTCCAGCCTAATGCGTATGTCCACACAACAGTATCAGGTCACCTCCAGCTGAATGGTGTTAAATAATCTTCTATACTGATATGACAGAATCACAGCCATAAACACAAAAGCCAAAGCAAAGAAGGAACTGAACGTCAATGCAACGATGCACAAAAACATGCAAACAAAAAAGTGGCAGCTGCTGGGTAAAATTTATGATGAAATTGTTTGTGTGTCGCTGAATTTTGATAGGCTAAGTAATATAGACCTAGACCCCCTTCTTGGAACAGATAATTTATGTATTTCACTTTCTTAACATTCAGCATTCATTTAAAACATTGTAAGCGCATAAGTCAAGCAAATCTCTCCAATAACCCCTCTATTGTAATAAACAAATGCAATTTAACATTATGGCATGACCATAATCAAATGCAGTGATCCTATCAATATAGGTTTTGGGGGTGCGTGTGACTTTCTTTGCAATTAAGCCAGCATCATTAAAATTGCATACCCCCACTTAAAAAAAAACCAGTACACCTCTGAAGGTTAGCAACAATGTGCATTTCTCCACAAACTGCAAAACACAGTGGATATCCTGCAAAAGCATGGATTTACATGCAAAATGCTTAGTTTGTCTCTAAAGCAAATGCAAATGAAACTGTTGCCAACATAATGAAAAGTTTCGGTCATATGAACATGATTGTCAAAACGATGTCATGTGCAAGCCTACTAAAAAAAACAACAACAAAAAAAAACAAACAAAAAAAACGCATATGGACACCAGTGCAACACTTTTGTATCTAGGCCTTTTGTTTCTGCATTGCATTTTGACCAACGTGACATTAGCAACTGATCATATGGGAAAAAAATACCTAGCAAATAATTATGAGCAAAAAGGATTCTGTTTGTTGGAAGCAATAAGAAAATAATATAAAGATACAGGTTATAAGTCATAAGGTGATTTGGAGGTTGTACTGGTGGTTTTAGAATTTTCTAATGGAATCCACACTTGACACTCAACACAAAAGAATCAGTTAAAATATTCCTACATTAAGCAGGGTCACATCAACTCAATTGAGGATGAATGGGCTGCAGTGTAATCTAGGTTGGTTAACCAAGACTTTTTTCCATTAGATACATGGGCAAATAAGACATAAGCACAGTCGTGCCTGTTGCCTCAATCCACTTCCAAAACAAGCCTCTGATGACAAATAAAATCACGTCATTCACGAGCCTCTACCGTGTTGTGGTTCACTCACTGCATCACAGCATTTTACCATGAATTTAGCTTAGCCTAACTTAGTTAGCCAGTTTGCCGTGGCCTTTACTGCTTGCCTGTGGCATTTTCCTGGTAGGTCTCGGTCACCTCAGTGCTTTCTCCTTGAAATTTCTCCCAATAAAAAGAAAGTTCTCTGCTATGGTCATCCTTCATAATTTCCTTTCCACGAACGTCAATGCCCAGATACATTGAGGAAGCGACTAGGCTAGTTAGCTAACTGACTGTAATGCTCAGCTTGCCACTATTGATAAGCTAACATTAACTTTCCAGCTCTTAAAAGTTAAATGAAGTTTGGACATGTGCAGATACATATAATTTTACTACTATAAAAATACTACATATACTAAAATAAAGTATGCATGTGCCTACACTCTACATCAGGGTTACAACTTAGCAGCCTGACTGACGTTCACAACACAGCGACATTGTAACTTGTGAACAAGAGTCTGTCACACTGCATTCAGGAGTATGGGAAACAGTGATTTTACAAACACCAAGACGGGATAGAATCTTTGGATGTGGCATGTGACAATGAGAAATGGAACTAACCACAACGCTTTTCACCATAGCAACTATCCTTTTAGACACAGTGACGGCAGTTTATCCTGGTAAATTCAGACTGAGACAATGTATGGCAGAAAGAAGTTATTCTGCCTGTTTTAGCAAATCAAAACATGTAAACTGTTAGCAAACCCACACAGCACAGATGCAGCAACAGTGGTATAAGCAGCATAATTTCCAGCTCCAGCAAGCAAGTATAAGTTACTTGCCACACTTAGAATAGGTGAGAACACAATACCCTACACTGCTCTTTTTTGTCTTGTCTGGCACTTTAATGTTTGTGAAATGGTTAATGTCTAACTCAATTGTCTTAAATGTTCAATGTTCAATGTCTGTCTTTGTTTAAGCATGGGATAGTAAGAAACGTAATTTCAATTCCTTGTAGATGGATGACTTTGACTATGACTATAATGAAAACGGTGTGCGTGTATTATAAAATAATGTCCCTCAAAGTGTAAAGGCCACTAAACTTTGATTTGCGGCCTTATTACCATTTTGAACAGGCATTATTTCACAATATACGCATGCCCTGTCATTCATTATCCCTTACATAATGCAACTGAGTACATACTGGATTAGAATCAAAGCAATATTAAACTGTGCTGTGACACAGAAGACACAGACAACGCTGAATTGAACTCAGACCAGGGATTGTTCATTATTTCCACACACACTGAAAAGTTCCAGGCTCATCATGCTTGCTTCCTTAAAAAAAAATTAGAATGAGGAAGTTATGTGCATTCTTACCAGGCAGCCCCAACTACAGAGAGGGATATGGCCAAGCCAATACCAAGATTTGCCCACATAAATGGAGAGGTCTCTGTTAAAAACCTACAAAGACACACAAAATGAGACGCATGAATACGTTGGTTATACCAGAAATTGTTTAACAGAGCACAAACTGAAAACACATTTTAGATTAAAGGAATACATCTATAAAGTACACAGCGGTGCAAACTAGCCTATATGCATGATTCTAACTGCTGGCCCCTTACCATGCAACGTCAAAACGAAATCCCAGGTCAAATATTGTGTAGCATATTCCTGAAAACAAACAACAATGCAGAGACACGTTATTTGGTGAAAAACAATTAATAATGGACTAACAATGGAACAGATATTTTGTGGTCTGAATGAACAGACACCATGCGCTTTCCACAAACAATGTTACTTGAGTTAAGAAAAAAATGTGGCAAGAAAATGTGATATGTGTGTGTGGAAGTTCACCAGACCATGGGAACTTGTGATCTAGGGCTAGGCCAGCATTTTAGTAAAGCAATCAGAAAGTGGTCCATTTGTGGGTAACTGATCATCCAAAATTCCACATGCCAAATTACCTGCTTTCCACGATTTTTTTCTGCCTTTTATTTACAAGTATGACTTCCTAACACCGTATGGAACACCTAAACGTTAGCTGCAATGGCATATGACACTGACAGACATCCAAAGACGAAACAGAGGGACGCTACAAACGCTATATGCTGGCAAATGTGTTAAGGATTGACTGGAATAATTCACTGTGTTAAATGTTCGCTGTTCAAATATCTGCAAACTGTTGGCAAGCTAATCATTATCTTGACAGCTGACGTTGTTCGTTAGCTTTGACACTGCTGCAAGGATGCACCAGCGAATATCACCCCAAATAAATAAGCTGCATTATTTAACCCCTATTATTAAACGTATGAAATGGAAAATCAACGTTACATTAAAACTACAAGACATTTCAAGCTATCTCATTAGCTAACTAGCTAACATGGGAAGCTAACTGTACACAGGTTAGCAAGGTGGCTTCAAACCCAACAGCTGGCTCGCACGATGAAACAGACGCTACGTAAGTTATATGTAGTTTACAATAATGCACTGAATAACTTACCACTTTTACCAGTAGCATTATGCTGCATCGGTAAGAAAATGTGTTTCTGCTAATGACTGCTTACCTACGATAAGAATTGTACTCCAGAAGGCCAAAGTGACCCCGGTGTAGAGAATGGCGTGTCCGTTCATTATGCAGTCCAATAAAAGCGCCAGTTTCGTTGTCTAATGTATAAGACAAATTCGGGTGTACAAAATAAATGCTCTAGAAGCCCTAGCTAATAATTAAATGGTAGAAGGATATAGATCCTTCAAGCGTCTGAAAGGGAAGAGCGAAGGATGAAAATCCTATACCCATCAAGAGACGGGAAGTCATCAGCTGATCATGTGATGTACTTTACTTGAGCATGTGACTGTCGAACAATACGTAGGTTAATTCTACTTCCTCATTGCACTCTTCACAACGTGTTTTTATGAATTTAAATGTAAATTGGCATACACCAATACACAATGGCATATTTTTTCCTCACAGAATAGAACATCTTATTTAATCAAATGTCCACGATGAAGTCTTTATAAATCAAGATTCTATGACTATTGCAATTCTGTATTTCTGTAATTCTATATTGTGAGAAAAGGTAGGAAAAACGTGACGGCCTATGATGACATTATGACTGGAAAAGAGAAAAACCTGAAAAACACAGTGACCACGGGCCAGCTAACGTTGCAAAAAAAAATGTCGCCACACGAGGTCGCCGTTTCAGCTGTGGTTTGTACAGTAACATGTGCTTGATTTATATAGGTGTTCAGCCTGTCAGTCTGTTGTCGAGGTAAATGGGCTGTATCTTGGCTGCCTATATCTTTAATTAAGTTCCAAAATAATATTTTATTTTATTTGAATACATTCATACAATTGTAGTCTAAGGCCATTTTTGAGACCTGTTTATATGTATCTAGATATTTTTATACATGTTTATTTATTTATGTAAATTGTGTTTGCACGGATCCAGTGGAATCCCAGAAAATACAGTGTTCTGAAAAATCTCCCTTTTGGAGACTGTTTTAAGAAATATCCATTTGAGATGGCTAAAACTCAGTTTATATGTAAATGAGAGGATTTAAAAAAAATTCTGTTTATAATAATATCTAGGTATGTGTAAACAGGGCCTAAGATTCTATGAAGAGAGAAAGCTTTAATTCTATGTTTTTGTTATGTGTACTGTGCCTAGCCTAGTTAAAATCACTGCACCATACTGAGTAGCAGCATATTAATTTTCACAGAAGCAGTTATTTAAACTCATCAGTGTGGTTACATGCAAACAAATAATCAGATTTCAGTCTGATTATTTACTTTACTACAATTAGAAATTGTCATCTAACTCAAGAAATTCAATTATCAATGGAGACATGTCATCTATAGAGCACCTGAACGCAATCAAAGAAATTGCATTTCTCTGTGCATGTAACCACACTGAAGTTGGAAAAAAAATCTGGCCAAAAGGAACAGAATGCTGGAAGTACAACATTCAAACCCATTTTCTTTCCAATTGTTATAAGTGTACATGTGCAAACACTTGCAGGTGCATTAAAGTGATAAAAATGCCTACCTGAGTATTAAGTATAGTAGGTCAAATGGTCAATTTAAATCTAACCACTGGGGTCCAACACATCTGGTGTCTTTTTTTTCTTAAGCTCATGTGAAGGTTGCGGTTCTCAGCTTGTTTGACTGTGAAGTATTGCACTGGACTGCTGGTATGGGTGACCAAATTTTTATTTATTGCAAAGAGAATTTTCAAAAGCAGTTCATTGGGTGCATTAAATAAATTGCAATTGAATGTCACAACAGCAGGTTTCACAAAAAATACTTGACCTTGTGTTTATTAGTATTTGGTTTAATAGTGCAATAGTACTGAATGCTTGGTAAACTGACTGGTAAAGATGTGACCTCATTGGACATGTTCTAAACTGATAATGAACCTTAAGTGATGTACCAACATTTTTATGGTGTCCTTACACAAGGCATGCAAACAAAAGTGAGGATGATGAAGGTATTTTTGATGCAGTTGATCTCTGAGGTCTAGTGGGGGTACACGATTTTAATGATGCAAGCCTAAGTGCAAGTCATACGCACCTCTAAAACCTACGTCAATAGCATCTCTATTCATCCTATAATGTTAAGTGGCATTTGTTTATGACAATAGAGGGCTTATTGGAAAGGCTTGCTTAACATGCACTCATATATGTTGTGAAAAATACATAAATGATCTGTTCCAAGAAGTGGGGAGACTTTATACCCCCATGTCCAACGCCCACTACACACCAGGTTGATCTCTAGACATACATCAAACCTATCCAGAACAAAGGATGTGGTTTTAGAACTATGCCAGTGCTTTAGACAGTCAGTCTTCAGTTCACATAGAGAAACAGCAGTTTGGTTTAAGTGGCCTTCTTAATAGCACAACAGTAGAAGATCCCCTGAGGATAGCAAGTCTTAAGATACCCTCTTAGAGCCAAGTCAAAGCAGAATCTTCAATCTAGGTGCCATTTCAGCTTTTAATATAATATGAAAGAGAAGTACCAGTGACCGTATGTTTCTGATTTTAGTCTCTTGTGCATTTATGAATGAAACAGTAACAGACCTTGGTGTGCCACTCTAGGTTGGACAGATTAGAGGTATGAATCTGCCTCATGCTATATTTCTGGAAATGTGTTTTTAGCATTGTATTTGTGTATGCATATAATCTCATCTTGTATTTAAAGACGGATCTACTTGATCATATTCACAACCAAGATGATAATAGTGGCCCAGAAGCAGTTGTACATTTACATTTTACATTTAGGCATTTAGCAGACGCTTTTATCCAAAGCGACTTACAAAAGAAGATAACATTCAAGCTACAACACAATGAAAGAACTAACAAGGAGTGCATATTGCTAACATAGAATCTGCACTATTTTAAGTTGAAAGTGCAATAGTGTAACGCAGTGTAGAGAAATTATATTATTAAGTGCATTCTCAAAATTTACGCCAGGAGATATTCTTGGAAGAGCTGGGTCTTCACGAGTTTCTTGAAGGTGGAGAGGGTATCAGTTGATCTGGTAGCACTTGGGAGGTCATTCCACCAGCACGGAACCAGATATGAGAAGAGTCTGGATTGACCTGCACAAGGTGTTGGCCATGCTAGAAAATGTTCCTTAGAGGAGCGAAGCGGTCGTCAGGTGACATAGGGCTTCAGAAGAGTATTCAGGTAGATGGGAGCAGAGCCATCATTCACCCTGTAGGCCACCATAAGTGCCTTGAATTTAATGCGAGCAGCCAAGGGTAACCAGTGAAGTTCAATGAACAGAGGTGTGACATGTGCCCTTTTTGGCTGGTTAAAGACCAGACGTGCAGCTGCATTCTGGATCATCTGTAGCGGTCTCACCGCACAGGCTGGTAGGCCTGATAGGAGGATGTTGCAGTAGTCAAGACGAGAGAACCAGGGTCTGAACCAGGAGCTGGGTTGCATGTTGGGTTACGTCCGGCCTGATCTTCCTTATGTTGAATAGGCAAAAACGGCACGACCGAGCCACAGAGGCAACGTGATCTGCAAAGGTCAGTTGGTCATCGATCATGACACCTAGGTTTCTTGCCACTTTGGTGGGAGAAACAGACAGGGAGTCGATCTTGATACTGATGTTGTGATGTATGGCTTGTTTGGCTGGGAGGACCAGCAGTTCAGTTTTGGAGAGATTTAGTTGGAGGTGATGTCCTTTCATCCATGCAGATATATCAGAGAGACAGTCCGAGATCTGTGTTGACACCGTGGGGTCGTCAGGTGGAAAGGACAGATAGAGCTGGGTATCATCAGCATAGCAGTGGTAGGAGAAGCCATGGGAGTGGATGAATGAGCCCAGTTGTAGAAGGTATGTTTACACTTGAAGCTTGCAAACACAATGATGATTGTTTAGGAATAGTGATTGTTATTGCTATATTATATAATATGTAATTATCTAATCAATATATTCTAATTGCAATGACTGACTTTTTTCCCCATGTTGAGAAGCTGTAAGGATGAAGTTTCTCGTGTGTTCCCTTGAAGCTTCTAATGAAGGCACTGTGCTGATGGAAGTCTCTGAAAAAGACACTCATTGCCCACCTGGATTGCAGGTAAGTTGATGTTTGGTTGAAGTTGTGTTGATTTACAGCAACTTAGAAATAGTGCCTCTTTGTTTCATGATTCTAAAGATATCAGAGTGTGATGTTTTTTGCAGCTAACCCATCTGTTGATTCAAAAACAAAAACTACCAGATTGTCGTACCAGTAGGTTACACCCTTTACAATAATTGATAGTATTGCACAACTAAAATCATACAATGAAAAAAGCCTTTATAAAGAACTATTTTTTTTAGCGTTTTTTGATGTCTATTTCATGTTTACATATGCGGTGAAGGATTATACAGGACGAAAAATGTTCACTGTGAAAGAAGAGGAAGACAGTTGCCAACTATACTGCTAAGGCCCATGACATTCCTTAACTATGCATATCACAGACAACTCTAGCTGTAAAGTCATCACTCTGGTAAGACCAGGTGTCTGTTACTGTGGAAGCTTTGAGGTATGGGAATTGTTTAGTTACTATTTTTGGGGATTAATGGAGGAGTCTGTCTATTTATCTGTCTATTCATCTGTCTGATTAAAAAATCAAATCAATTTATTCAGAATCTCAAAAAATTGCTAAGGGAGCTGAAGTGTGGGGACCTCCCATTCCTTTGATGGATGTGCAAACCGTCTTGTGTTTTTTTTTATCCAAGACAAATATCAAATCAGTTGAAATTTGATTGACACAATGTTGTTGAACCAATGTTTGGATTGGCTTGAGTGATTTAGAGCTGTTTATACCCAGAGGTGGGCATCCCAGGTTCATGAAGTAAAAATCCTGCCATATATTTGTTCTACTTGCACATGTAATACAGTTGACACCACTAATTAGGTGAGCTACCTCGCTGGAGAGTTGGCTGTTATAACATTTCCTCCAGTCAGTTTCAACACAAAACTTGCAAATTACTATATGTAGAAGACTGTTTAAAATCAGAGAAGATTCACATTCACTGCATAATAAATTTTGGTCTCATTATATGAGCGATTAGAGCAAAATGAGTGAACACAGATATTTTAGGAACAATGCTTTATGAACAACAAAAGCGATGTCACAGTTTTAGTAGATCTTGGTCACAGTATTTCCAAGGTGAGTAACCAATGGAAACACACATAAGTCATGTAAACAATGGCATACTGTTTACTCCTTGTCATTTAAAACAAAAACTCCTCTGCCCATCGCTTTCTTTTCCCTTTGTTTGGTTTGGGTTTGGGTTTGGGTTTGTTTTGCCTTTCCTATCTGCCCTATTGGTTACGCCGTACAATTAAGCGATGCACAGTAAAGAAATATATTAACATTGTTTTTACATCCAGTCTCTATCATTCATTAAGTTGCATGTTGGGTGGGATTTTATCAATGACTGCATTTTCATGTACTTAAGTATCCTGAAGATCATTGAGATATTAAGTATCCCTGCTTTGCGCATGTAAACAACTTTTCCCAAAATCAGTATCCCAAATAAGCCCTCATCCTGGCTTCTGAGAAATCAGGATATGATAGGTGGAGTACCCCAAAAGAAACATGGAAACACCTTATGGTGATTTCTGACAGTTGCCGAGAAAGATAGAATGCTAATGTGAATGCGACATGTGAGATGGAATACTGATAAGAGCCAAGACAATCAAACGGAGCTCTTTAGAATCCTCTGTGAGAACACTACAAAGAATGCTATAATCAGTAAATGGAATATTCGTATTTATCATGTAAACAGGGATATTAATAACCTGATTTCCCTGAATTCATCTAATTCAACACTTTATACCGAATATGATCAAGACTGGGAGAAGTCTCATATTCGGGAGACTGAAGTGCATGTAAACGTAGTCAATTTCAATGCTATTTTCGATTCTGCTAATCGTTCCTATTCTTTATCAATTCTCTTATCAATTTTTTACTGTTAGTCTACACATAGGCCTGTAATATAGCCTATACTATTAAGGTGAATATAGCAGTTTATTTGAAAGAGGTAAACATGTGTTATCTATTTCAACTGTTTCAGTTTTATTCAGAAAGATCTATTGACTATGGTCTGAAAAACATGCCGGTATTGATAAGATGAATTGATAATGTCAGTGGAAAACGATTCCAGCAGATTGAAGTATTTGATTCTCGGCTCTACTCGATTCCTGTTTCTCGATTCCCAGCCCTAGTTGTATGGCCTGTAGGGCCAGGAAACTGACACTGACACTTTTTTCATGCTTCTGTCTGCTACAGAGCCGGAGAAATAAAGCATTTAATAGGCTTCGACAATTCCTAGGTTTTAAGGGGTCTTTTAAGCAGGCGTTTTAGATCCAAATGGGTTAAAGTGGAGGATAAATTAAGTAACTCTCATACCTGTAAACCCCTGATATTTTTACACCATGAAAATACCTTACGAGAGGTGAATGTAGCCTATAGGTTATGGCTGGGAAATGTGCCCCAGTGCCAAGATGAAAAATATATGTAAATCTTGAACATGTGAATGTAAGGTAAACACGTCACTGTACTATGAAATGATTTGCAAGTCAACTTGGATGAAATCCAAAGAGAGGGCTATCTCAGATTTGTGCATGGCTTTATTGAAAAAGGCCTACATCTAAAATAAAATATAACCAGATTGAACAGGGAGTGCTTGCACTTCTCTATGACAGCCTTATGATTTTGTATGATTCCAAGGAGGTACTGACAACTGACAACTCAAAATGTATGGACATTGCGTGAATATCGCGTGGAGTAAGATACTGGAAGCCCGCTTCTGCCACTTGGGAACAACTAGCCTACAAACACGCTTTAAGCCAATATTTTTGGATATCATTTCAATATTTTGAGATACCAAGTAAACATTTTGACATTTTGAGCCTACTTACGTTGAAGTTATGAGTCACTTGTTTCACTATTTCACGTTATTTTACAACCTAGGAGTCATTCATCTCATAATTTTTTACTTAACTTTTTTTTTGCCATTTCCTCAGTCGCCCTTTGCAACGAATACAGCATCCCAAATTGATTACGTAAAGTGTTCAGGTGGCTGACTGGACCTGATTGTGTGTGTGTGTGAGAGAGAGAGAGAGAGAGAGAGAGAGAGAGAGAGAGACTCCCGTTGGCTATTTCCCTGATTATCCGATTAACATTCTTTAACTTGGCTAGTCAAGCCGAATGTCGCCGTTTCACCCTGTTTCACTGTAGCAATCGTGTAAAACATTGCAGTATGTTATAGGTTGATCAATTACCACTAGGGGAAGGACTATGATGTTGCATTAAGGATGCTTAACTATGGTTGTTCCTGTTCCACAGGTCATAAACAAATGACCCCGACGTGATTTGAACACGCAACCTTCTGATCTGGAGTCAGACGCGCTACCGTTGCGCCACGAGGTCTTTCTCCCAAATCTGTTTATATAACGTGACGTGACCGTACCTTTCTATTTTTAGGTTCCGCGAACTACAGCTTAGAACGTTAGCCAGTAGTTGAGTAGGCTAAATCTGCCGGAGAGCTCGCCCCCCTCCCGCTTGGCCAACCACCAGCGAAGCGTACACATCTTTGCCTGGAGCAATCCAACGACGGTAGTTACCCCAGCATAATAAACACTGTCCCAATACTCGACCATGGATCCATGTTACAGCGGCCAATACAGAAAACAGCAACACAAGTAGGCTACAGGTGTTACGGTATTACTAATGACATTAAAGGTATAGTCAGTGATTTGTTTAATGTTTATGTTTATATTTCTCCCTTTTAGTCCTTCTTGAGAAATTCTGTATGTATTGTTTGGGGGGCAGGCTGATTATTTGTTTTCAGCTGCAACCAGCTGCCATTTAGTAAATTAATTTAAGTAGACATGAAGTAGCATAGGCCTTTTGGACATATTGGACATATTTGAGGGCAAAGTCGAAGGAAAACAAAATACACGGCTGACGACCTCCTTAAACTATTATTTGCTTTGTTTGTGAAGAGACCCATTTAACTACGAGCAGTATGCCCATAAGACAACGATCTTTTTATCAGCCTCCATCATTTTGTTCTCCATTTTAGCCTACCAAAGAACTAATATAGATAGCATAATAAAGATATAGCAATATCTTCATGCTAATTTACTTGAAGAACATATTGTGTCAAATGACAATATCTAGTATGGCAACTAAATGCAGACTAATATAATTTAGTCTTTTAGTCGGGGTAGATCGATTTGCCCCGACATCGCCACTAGGATCTCCCACTTGAAGTAGCATTCCAGGTTCCAGTGCACTTTTTCAGGTTTTAGATCTCAAACTTCGGACCTCCCAGTGTGTAGATGCGTTTTCGGTGTTATAAGTTGGGGGGCAGGTTGTCCCAAATCATTTGCTTTCAGTTTTCAGAGCCTGTGTATCACAAAAGACCGGATTTTTTTTTTTTACAGTGACCCAAGAGAGTGAAGAGCTAGCGAGTCATGAGGACATATAATCTTTATGTATTTCAACAAAAATGTTGAAATCATTTAGGGTGGCATTTATTCTACTTTTTAGCCACGTCTCAGAGAGGACCAGAATATCTGGACATCTTTAGGATTGAGTAGACTTCTAATGTTCAAGTGAAGAAAACCAATTACTTTTCTAGAATTAAGTGCTGATGGGTTATTCAGAGAAAAGTCAGGCGTCTGACTGGATGTCTTAGAATGTGTGGCTAAACCTCCTCTCACGGGTCATAACCTGAATAACAGATGTACAATAATGATCAGCAAGATCTTCCCTGCTGATAAACTGGATAATAGGGGAATAAGACAGGGGAGGGTCAGGCTTTGTATCTCAGAGCTTAGCACGGAAGGGTCAGGCTTATTATGTTTAGAGTTGCAAGTAGAGGTATCAGTTTCTCAGTGCATCTGTTTACTCTTTGCAACCTGGCAACCTTGCCCTAGACTCTATGGTCTAGACTCTAGAGTGTTCAAAAACATACGGATGCTGGCTATGGAAACCTTGACTAAATCCAGTATGATCATATACTTCAATGGAGTGGCACACAAGAAAACATCTGAGCAATCGCTACGAGTGAGTCTGCTGCATTATACCATTTTTTTTAAAACATTTATTGTGTGACATCGTAGAAGAACCAGTTGTGGTCTGACAGGCAGACAGCATAATAATCATCATCAAAAGTAAGTATCACTCCTGACTTCGCAGATTCATTCATGATTCATCATAAGCCATATATATGATATATAATATGAAGGAATAATGTTGTTGTAATATAATAATGTAATGTGCGGTAGCCTACACACTTTTAAAACAATATTTAGCCTAAATGAATTAATCTGAGGTTCCTCTTTATCTCAATGCAGTTAAAGATTTGTCTCAATGATGATCATAACAGCACTACACTTTGGCTAGCCTTGAGTAGCTTTTCTCTCACATCTAGTATTGAAATGTAGTAGCCAACATAATTACAATATACTGTACTTTCAAAAAGTGTTTATATTACCCCAGTGCTCTCGGTTGTTTAAGATATTGTTTTGACATATCCATATAGGCACGATTGTCAGCTGTGCATTTCTATTTGCATTGCACTTAAATGAACTCTGCCCCAGGGCAGCAAGGTGTGCTTGCTGGTAGTGCACCTTTCCCATCTCAGCCTCCAGGTGAGCATCTCCTGTCTGGATAATTATTACATGTAATACCAACAAGTCTGTTTTACACAAATCATCTGGATTATTTGGTTGTATTGCTGTATTTAGGATTTTTATTTTCATGGTTGTTTACCAGTGTATGTCATCAACGTTCCACCTGGCGCTGCCTACCCTTCACCTCCATATGGTCAAGTCCCAATGCCGCCAGGTATCGCCATGCTTGTTACCAATATCACTTGTTAGAATTACAGTAACTGACTGTTACCTACATTGTTATCTAACTGCCATCGTTGTGAGTGTGTACTAATGAGCCATACTATGCTTTTTATTTAGAGTATGTTCCATTTCAAATGCCACTTCACATGCCAACTGTAGTGCACCCACAGTATCCTCCTCAGGGACCAATGACAATGCCTCCTCCTGAAAGACCACCAGGTTGCCCACCAGGGTTGGAGTATCTCACACAAGTAGGATGGCTGCTTGGAATATACTTTAAAAATCACCACCGTTTGATAACATCAAACAATTTACAGTAGTATTAGACCACAATACAAAGTAAGAGTTCATGGAGAGTTTGTACTACTGTGACTGATTGACAGCTACAAAGGATCTTAACTGGTCGTACCATGTTCCCTCATCTCACAGGTTGACCAGCTTCTAGTTCACCAGCAGATGGAGCTAATGGAAGGTAAGTTGACTGAACAAAAGCCTGAAATATTTAGCTTGACCTGAATCTGAATCATGCTTCTTTAAGAGCAGACCTGCACCAAGCTGAATTAAAGTGTTCCCAAGCTGTTGTGTGTATTGCATATTATAATTATAGTGATGATGGGATGGGAAACCAACAACAAGTACTTGGTGAAGAATAGTCTGGGACAGCAGGTGTTCTTTGCTGCGGAGGAAAACGACTGCTTTACCCTGCAGTGCTGTGGACCGATGCGATCATTCATCATTCACATCCAGGACAACTTGGGCCAAACTGTAATGTCTGTGACGAGGCCACTTAAATGTAGTGCCTGTTGCTTCCCTTGCTGCCTCCAAGAGGTAAGTTAACATGTTTGTGTTTTTGTTTTCGTTGCAGTTGAAATATGTAGTTATAGTTATAGAAATATATTTAAAGTACAGAGTTACAGTTCAGTAGCTGCACAGCTGTTTGTGAATGGTTGCTCCTGGTAAGGCACAGTGCAGCTGTGTGGTTGCTGAAAAGACAAGTTCTACATCTATGTTCAGTAGCAAAAGAATCATATAACATTGTTTATTAGGCAATTAGTTCAGCCACTCAAGTAGGCTGTTTTGGGGCAGGAAATTACAGAGAGCATGTGGAGTTACCTTAACTTAGGAATTACCCTAATGTTTTCACCCCATTGCTGTTTAGCTTGAAGTCCAGTCTCCTCCAGGACATCCTATTGGATATGTCATACAGAACTGGCACCCATATATTCCCAAGTTCACCATTCAGGATGAGCAACGAAATTCTGTGTTGAGAATCATCGGGCCTTTCTGTGACTGCAAATGCTTCTCTGATGTGGACTTTGAGGTAAAACACTGCTAAAACATCATTTGACAAAGTGACTAAGGAAAGCAAAACAGAACACACAGAAAAACACCAAAAAACATGAAATATCCCCACACAAATCATGTCAACTCTCAAACTCTCAACTGCTGTTTTATATAGCGTTGTTGTGCATATACGTCAATTTGACCTTACCAATTTTGTATGTTAAGAATTTCTCATCTTGTTAAAAACAGATCAAATCACTGGATGAGAGCTCAGTCATTGGTCGTATTTGTAAGCAGTGGTCCGGCTTTGGGAATGAGATGTACACAGATGCAGACAATTTTGGGGTGCAGTTTCCAATGGATATGGATGTGAAAATGAAGGCTACCATACTGGGAGCATGTTTCCTCATAGTAAGTACTTGTTCTCAAAATCATCATTCTCAAAATGTTTCTTGTAGCCCACATACCACTTCTTCCTACCCGCTTCCTCCTAACTCTCTAAAGGGTTCAAGGAAAATGCACTTAAATCAAACACAGTCACTTAATTAACCTTTTATTCCTATGTCAGATGAAATCCACAGACCCCCTTCCCCCCCTCTGATTTAAAACGACTTTTAGGTTGGCTTGGTGGTTGGTAAGTAATGTGGACTTGACATGAGGTGATTTATATCAGATTTGTGTAAGACTGTGGCCTTTGAAAATGACCAAAACAGTTTGAAAATATTAACTGTGTTTGTAAGGGAAGGGAAAACACAAGGGAAGGGTGAGCTATGTCTGGAGCATTATGTTTGATCTTTGGCTTAAATGTAATGAAAGCTGTGAAGACCAAATGTGCCTACTGAGAAAGTTAACACAAACATAAGCAAAGGTGATGTCTAGCATTGCTTTATTTTTTAGGCCATGACTTTAAAACAAACTCTAAAAACATGAACCTAAAATATTATATAGAAACATTAACCTTGACACAAAAGTATTCCACAAAAAAAACACTAGCATTAGCACTAGTGAAATGCATATTAAAATATATTAAACTGTTTTAAGCAGCAGTCAGCTGTGTAGCCAGTGAGTGCATGGCACTACCACTAATATTTACATAAGTAGCTCTCTCCCTCATTATTCTTGTCAAATGTGTATATGTTATGTGTGTGCTTGTTGTTCCATATGCTAAATATTTCTGGTTTTGCCTTTCAGGACTTTATGTTTTTTGAACATTCAAATCAGCAAGATCAGCATTAGAACTGCGTGTCAATGACGGGTGAGGATGTTTTAAGATCGGTGATGCCTTCATGTGCTAATACTGCCACTATAAGGACCACTCTTCTTAAATGTAGTCATTTTGTGTTCTGTGAACTTGTTTTCATAATTAGTTAGATTTTGTGAAACACTGTTACAGTCTGCTTTAATCTTACTTTAAAAACAATGTAACAAAAAAAGGTTTACATGACATGATACACAAACTGAAACTAAATAAAATCTTAAAACCACTGAGCAATTTGTGAGTCTTGAGGATTCATAGAAATATAAAGTGTGCAGGATTTTTATAAATCAAGTTATATAAATCAATTCTTGTGGTAAATAAAATACGAACACACATTTAACATGTTACAACATATTCTGTTCCATGTCAAGCAGCAAATTAGCTGTAATTATTATAATACCATGACTCCACTAGATGGCAGCAGTCAGCTTCAAAATATTGCATGAGCTCATAGTTTCAAAGATGAGCATTGGGCTTGTGTCATGACTCAAAAACTACATCTACCTCACAAAATCCAGATCAGAGTCTTCTATGATAATTTTTAACATCCAATAATAGAATAGTTACACGTTCATAATTTGTTAAAATTATAAAAGGGTGAATAACTGATGAATGCATGTTGTTTCTGTACTGTAAAATGTGTCAGGTTGCTCTTTAATGATCCTGTAATAAATCTAACATCTCACAACATAGACTTATTTGTGCTTTAATGGTTATATCGGTTGTAATCAGCAGAGCTTCAAAGGTAGGCATTAAATGCAGATCGTCATCTGCTCAGTTAACCATTGTGTACTATTTCAGTGTTGGAAACAACCCAGTCTGGCCCAGTCTGTCAGCCCAGCATATTTTGTTTTTACATAATGCCAGCTTTACCCAGCCAGGAAACCTTTGTGTGTGCGTGTGTGTCTGTGTGGTCAATCTGATCTTTTATGTTAAAGAAAAATGGAGTGTGTGTCTTATTCGTTAGCCGGCTGCCACAAAAAAATGGTTGGTACTTCAGCTGTGTGATATCGTGGGTCCTTTTGGCCTAAATACATAAAAACAGCAGCTTTGCTCTTGGGTTCCTTTGAGCCATTTCAATTCTTTTGAACCCCTGGATAACTGCTGTGTGCTTCCTGGGTGTGGAGGGCCGTGGTGGCGAGACACGTGGTGCTGAAAATGTTTGGTTTGATCAATAATGAAGGACTCATCTGCTTGACTTGGCATCAGGAGACTGCAACAGCATAACGAGGGATTGGTGTAGTATTTTCCTCTGAAGATCCTGCCATAATAACACAACTGAGTGGTGGCACAGGAGCTATCATCATCATCGTCAACACATGGTGAACTCATTTCTTTAGAATATGTCAATTCAAGTTGTTGGTTGTGTATACACTTAAAACTGGATCAGAAAATGATGTCTGATGTAGTGAGAACAAAAGGTCCTGTTTGTGTACATGATGAGTTATAGGCTCATACAGTACTTTTGCAGTCCCTCACAAATTCAAAACGATTGCGAGTTAATACAAAACTGTTGTGAGAGAACACAAAACTACTGTGATCCAATGCAAGAACATCAATATGTAGAGCGTAAGATCAGATTTTAGTTTATTTTAGTTCGATTTTATTAGTTTGACATGGCAGAAACGACATAAACGCTTGATGATTTTACAGTTGATCCTGAATTTAATCAAGCAACAACAACAATAAAAAAACACAATTAAAAGGAATAATAAAATAATATGACATTAGGTATAATTAGTATCAAAAGAAAAGCTATCACAGAAAAGTAGGATAATTAATTACTGGATTGCAACCTCTGATTGGGATTCAGAATACTCTCTGCTATAGGGAGTCAGCTTAAAAAGTTGAAAGCATTGAGCTAACCCTATGGTCACCAAATTTGTGAAATTTACTTCTGTCTTAAATTCATGCAATTACAGATTGTAGATTCTTTTTTTTTACCAAGCCAAAGAATGGGACACAGCGATGATCATTGTCATGGACCTACTTGCAAAATAGGCAAATAGTCTAAACACATATTCATACGGGCTACTCTGTGAGTTAATGGTGGTGTCTCTCAGACACCAAAGTTCTGTAGCGATATTTGGCAAGACCATTTGGCAACAAGTACTGGTATGCTGCCATTCACCCTATTACAAGTTAGCTAACCATCTGACCTTAAAGCTGTTTATTAAGATTAGAGACTTGTTTTGATCACATACTGAGCGGAGAAAAAAGTTATTTCTTTGAATTATAAAGTTTATCAGTCACTCCCTGTTGTGTTGGAATTCACCGGTGACTAAAGCACAAATTCCAGGGTCCTTTGTATGTAAACAAACCATTGCCATGCAAATATTATGAATGTGGTGCACAATAACAATGTGCAAGTTATGTTGTGAGATGATTCAAATTGTGTTTGTACCAACAGTGTGTGTGTGACAGTGTGTTCTACTTTCATTATTTCATCTCATCAAGTTATTGTGCTGTGCTCTATCCTCCTCAGTGCCATCCTCATGCCCTTGTCGGTCACTCTGCCAAAAAAACAGAGAATTGTGAAGTTGCCAGCTGTTATTCATTAATCAGATTACATTAATACAAAGCAGCCAGGCCTTCTTTGGCCATTGTGTGATCGCCTCTGGCATGGGTTGCAGCCATATTAAATATTTATCAGCATTCAAAGCGAGACTGTGCTCTGGCCAAGCAGGCCTCCCCACTCGCATCCCATACAGTTGTCAGTCACGCATATAAATAAAGGAAAGAAAATAAATAAATATTTGAAATACTGAGTTCATCAGAGATGGTGCTGAGTGCCGTGGAGACAACGTTAGAATCAATATTCTTCACTCCATAAAAGGATAGGGGAAAGCATGAGGAGAGTTTGGCCCCCTGAGGGGGTCTGAGCCTCACCTGTTCTGCCTATTCATGGACTTGCAGGTATGGATGAGATGAAGGTCTAACTTTGGAAGGAGTGCAGATACTGATGGAAAATTCAGCAAGTAGCATAGATTCTTTCTCATTTTTCTTGTACTGGTGTATCATGCTGTTTGCAGCCATAGTGTTTGTTACCTTATCAGTTAGCATAACCCTATGAAAATTTTGATCACTGGTTCCTGTTGTTTGGTTTGCAAAAAAATCCACATGTATTGGTGAGATTTTTAACCGCGTTGTTTCTGATCACAGAAAAAAAAAATCGGCAACTGTAGGGGGAGCTCCATAGGTAAAGAAAATCAGTGGTATCACTGGCAGTATGTAATAGCATGATAATAGAAGTAAATGTTGGCAAATTAGCCTTTTGCCCTCCTCTTTTTATCATGGATCCACAGGGACACCATTTATTTCATCTTTCCTTTCCTTCTTTCTTTCCTTCTGTCATTCTCTCTCTCTTCTCATACATTTCTCCTTTACAAGAGGATTATGATATTAACATCATATTAATCATGTTATTTTTTCTTTAGCCAACACAGAACTGGGAATAATTAACTAAGCCTTAAAAAAAACGTACACAATTTGTTCTCTCAACAAGACTCAGGCCAGGTCACAGCCACCCCCCACTTCTCCAGCAACCCCAGAGCCACAAGAAGCCTGCCTTTTAAGGTAAACTCTTTGCAAGTTCAGGGCTTTTGATCTGTTTTAATGTTAGGATTCAAGTAGAGAATATGAAAGGGACAGCTTTTTCGTTTGAAATATCAAAGTGTAAATAGGACTAATGATGCCTCATTACACACTGGTGGATTCAGTAAAATATGCTGAAAATGAAAGAGCAACTGCTAATTTGTGCATGACTCTGGTTGTATCTCTGTTTAATAGATGTCTTCTGCTCTTTTTTGTTCCTTTTCAAAACATAAAATGCATTTTGCCTCAAATCTTAATTTAATACATTTTAGAACTGGTAGTCATGGCATTCATTTTAATTGTGTAAAACATCAGATGGTGTTGTAGATGCTTTTGATAAACCAAATACCAGTTGAGCTTAACCTAAACACACACACACACACACACACACACAGGCAGAGTTGCAAACTTTTAAGCTTATCATATCCCTGTTATAGCCCTACATATCCATCCTAATCAAGCTTTACAATTAAGGAAGGACAACATTTAAAAATCCCACATTATTTCATGGTGTTGTTAATGATATTAATATAAATAACAATAATGATGTTGTTGATGATGATGTAGCTACATAAATATTGCAGGATGACAGATTCAGTGATGCTATAACATGGTGTATTTCTGCTTAGAGAAGTATTGTCTGCTAAGTTCCTATAGATTCCCGGCGCAATCCTCTTGATCTAGTTTTACACAGAAAATGATTGATGTTGTGTCAGCTACTCACAGTGATAATGATTTTCAGTCATGGTCTTAATTTATTTTTTGTGCCTCCACCAGGTAACCTTTTATGCTGTTTTAGGTTAATTTACCAGCTTTGTATTCACTTTGATGGTTAAATGGCTCAATATGGGGTGAATGAAGGTTCTCTCAGCCCCTGGGCTGCTAAGTGCAGTTACAAGCACTTGCAGTAAGAAAATGCAAGCAGGTGAAAATTAGAATGAAACCGAAATCGCATTTATTACCTTGTCAGTCAACATAACTCTTAACTCGAAAATGATCATCGCTGGTTCCTATTCTTTGGTTTGCAAACAAATCCACTTGGATTGGTGAGAAAGTACAATGTTGTTGCTATTTTCTATAAAAATGGGTGCCTGTAGGAGGAGCTCCAGAGGTACTGCTTTAAATGTTCATAGAATTAGTAGAACGATGACTTGATGGTTAGCCTTGTGAGTCATCCATTACAGAATGCATTATGCAGCTGCATGACATCATAGTTTATCCACTAAGTCCATTTCCCATGAAGGCGTGTGACAGAACCCGTTTAAAATAAATCAATTCTTTGCCTGTACATACGTCATGTATCTTCCCGTTTCCCTCCACACTCTGCAAGATGTCTGTCTGTAATAAGCATCCACTGGGCAGCTCTGAGTGCCTATGCTGAGCTGTCAGTATAAGTAATATCATACTCACCCCTGTCACGTTATGCTGCACATCAGCTGTGCAATGCGCATGGCATGTAGGAAGCAAGCTTAAACAAACTTAGACAATCTTTCCACGTGTTTGAAATAAAATATGTGTGAATGACGCTACTTTGCATAGGAGTGTGTAGCCTTGATGGCACAACAGGATCACTGGTGTGAAGGTATGAAGGATCTTGCCCTGGTATCTAAGTTCATGAGGGGGATACTAATGAAAGGCCTTCTGAGTGTTTTAATTCGATATGGAAAAGTAATATCATCCAAGTCTTGCAACCCCCACCAAGTAAGTTTGACAGCGGGATGTCATAATGCCCTGAGAGCCAGACAGAATTTTAAATACACTATCTCAGTTTTTTTTTGTTTGTTTCTTTGTTCATTTTGATTTTATCTGTAAGTTCATGCAATCCATAGATTTGTATGAGAGTAATGCAAAGACAACATTTCAATCGCTGAAACAGAGAAAAAATTTTATTTTGGAGGAATGCATGTTAATTTTCGACAAAGCTAATTAACTGGCAACTTGGTTGTGTACACAGAAGAATTACAGAGAAGCTTCCTCTCTTAGAAGTAAAGATGTGGAGGTATTCATTATTCATTTATTAGGCTGCATAGCAGTTTTACCTAGACCTTTGTGGTACTGCATGAAAATAACACATCATTCTGTAATGAAAATCACTGTATGACTTCAGGAAAACATTGAATATAGTCTCTGAACATGCATTGATGCTCCAAACACAGATACTTCTTAAACATTGTCACACAAAAAGGAATTCATATTTAGGCATTATCCAGGGGCGTGACGATCCTATCCAGCCCAAGCTCATTGCAGATGGACCTAGCATTTGTGTCAAACTTAAGTCAAAATTTGTCAGACTTTTTGGAAATTATGGACCAGCATCCTCCAGGGTAGAGAGAAGAGGAACTACTATCCAATTAGTTTTATTGCTCAGTTCAAAAGTTGGCATGTATGATGGTATCGGGGTGCATTAGTGCCTATGGTATAGGCAGCTTGCCTATTTGGAGAATCACAATTAATATTGAATGACATATACTGATTTTGAGTAAAGTATGCTGCCATCCAGACGGCATATTTTCAGGGAAGGCCTTAAATATCACAGAATATCAAGGCCTAACTACATTCTGGTTTCATATGGAAGTCCAGAGGATAAAATTATCTCCTTGCAGCTCAAATCTTACATTTTGTGCATAATGAAGAGAAAAAACATGCCAGTGATTTAGGATGTAATGGTTTTCAATCATGCTGTGAATTTTCAAACATATTAAGGTAATTATGGTAAGGAATTATGAGGATTGTTTACTTACACCAAGTTATAAAAGATATTCTGGTAAGACAATACTGTCCAATGGACCATTTAACTCACTGATGTAAGTATGTTGCGCTCAATAGGCAGATCTAACCATAAAGGTTATCTGGAAAAAGTGTAATGCATTACTAAAATATAGGTCATCCAGTTGACAGAGTCAACCTCCTTGACAGAATTGACAGATTGTCCCTGCAGTAGACTGCACTATGTAGTTTAAGTAGTTTACACAGTAACACATCCTCAGTTTACAGTGCAAAGTCAACCTGTTTGACCCTTGCTAATGCTGGGCTCCTTTGTGCTGGGGTCAATGGCTGAAGCAGCTGAGAGACAGGATTGCTGCGCACAGGAAATAAACCATGAATTACCCGAGACAGGGCCTCTCTGACACATCAATAGCCATTAGAATGCTGTTTATATGCAAATCACCAATAAGGGCCAGAACAACAACAGCACCCTAGTCAGATGACTTTGCCACACAGACAAAGGGCATCACTAGCCAGTTTTTGTTTTTTTTTTGTGATGAATGTTATGCGTATAAAAGTCCTCCATGCTACTCTAACAGACGCACACAGTTATCCTGTTGTCATTTTCAACACAACAAATCTAAATGTACTCAAGAGCTACAGTGTCTATTTCCTTCCTTTGGAAAGTGCAGCAAATACCCAGAATACAAATATCTAGAGGGACCGCACCCTATCCATTCCAAAGCATGGTGAGGCACTTGATTCACAGTCTTTTTAAGATTATGATTATGATAGTGCCGCATATGTGTATCGCATCCCCTATAACCATTTCTGCTGTAGCAGGCTGGGTATATGGAGACACTGATTCATATAAGTATTCTTGGGGACTGCATGGGTGGTGTAGGGATGTCAGTAACACCCCACTGGCAACTTCCTAGTTTCAGAGATGATGGAAAAGTTGGCATTCTATTATTCATAATGATCTGATGAGGTTTAATCCTTAGTAATTGTTGACATGGAACCAGAGTCACTGACATCAGTAGCAGAAAAGAGGACCCGGCGCAGATTGATATACTGGATTATACTGGACAATGACCATCACCCCCTGCACAACACACTCTCCTGACAGAGAAGTATGTTCAGTGGCAGACTACGGCCCCTGACATGCTCAACTGACAGGCCAAAGGCTCTCCAGCCACCCCATTCTATTACAACATCTTATCAGTTTTTACTCTTTTCTATATATCAAAGACTGGACTAAGCTTTTGCTCTGCTCTCTTAACTGATTATATTGATTATTATTTTTCTTATATTTCTGTGTTTTGTAATGTGTAGCCTATTTATACTTATACTTTTATACTCTGTCTGGACAGAGTCCTACATCCTCCTGCACCTTCCACACTACTTCCACACCAAAAAACTTAGTGCTCTAAATGGCACACATAATAAGATTTTTTTTTCCTGAACTTTTATAATGTATGTATGTCATGTGTATGCCATGTTCTGGTAGCTGAAGGATACCAGAATTTCCTACGGGATAACAAAAGTATGTTCAATTGTTCTTAAAACCATCATTTGCAACAATGGTACAAAGGAGCAGTCAAAACATAAAAAAACAGTCAACTAGTTAGTCATCAGGGTGCAGTAACGGGTAACCAGGACACCACACATGAAGAAAAGTCTGGCAGGTGGATTTTATAAATTTAATAAACACAAATTTTTAAATAGTCAGTAGGACAGGAATAGCCATATGCCAGAGCAATAACAAACATCATCAAAAGTAGGCTAGTATGAGTGGACATGTAAGATGAGACAAGCTATCAAAGAGTGCAACACATGGTAGATGTTTAAATACTGATCAAGTCAGAGGCCAAAGGTCATAGGCCAAAGGTGTGCTGGCAGCAAAATGTGAGAGAACACAGCCGAGGGGAAACATGCAGGACAAACACCTGGAAATATGGCACACATGGATAGAATCTTCAGGAACTTGTCCATGTTGCAATAGAAAGAGCATGGATCCGAAATATAAACAAAAAGAGTTTCATTAAAAAGAGTCATGAGCATATAGAAAGGCAAGCAAAAATGGGTGCATGTGTCCACCTATTGAGGAAGAGATTGAAACTAAGCCTGAATTTTACTACGTATTCCCATGTGAGAATTTGACAAAACATTTGGTCAGTATTTTGTCAAATCCCTCTCTTGATGTTGGCTTTGACAACCGTTTCCCTATCCTGTCCAATAAAATGATTTATAGCTCTCAGGCTATCAATTTTAAAGCTTCCTCTGATCCTCATACTGAGACTTATAGCACTGGGATTACATTGTAGGCTAACCGCATTCCAACAATGCTGTTGGATGATATTGGCATTAGTTACGATTACAAATATGCTTAGACCAAACTGATGGTTGAACATTTCAAAGCCTGCTTAATACTTCATTACAGACCTTTTGCATGCCTTTCTACCAAAGCATAAAAACTGTTTTTTTGATGGGATCCACCTGTTACTATGCCTCCAGCGTCTGTTTTGTAAGGCTTCCACTAGAACCATGACGTTTAAATTTTTCATCTTTTATACATTTAAATCAACAAGTCTGCCAAGATGCCCTTCTTCCACAAGAGATCACGTACTGCTTAGGCAGAGAAATAACACAAGTGTTTTTTCACTCTTTACAAGTGCTCTTCTATAACTAGGCCAGTGATGTTGAAAGAATATTTGCAGGCTCCGATATATTGGCATCTCTCCAGGAGGTGGCCCAGGCTGATGAAGGAGCCAGGAAAGTTGATTGCAGAGCAGAGTGGAATAAAATGACCTGTATTTTCATTTGAGCTCCAGGCTGGGGGACGTTGGATCCTGCCTGCACGGATGTCATTGCCTTTGGCAATCACTGTAATGACGTTTGAGGACAGCTCAGTGCTCTGGGCACAAAGGGCTCGTTTCAGATAGCTGACTCGGACTGATAATCAAATTCCAATCAGAGCATTTTAACAACAGTGTGCCAGTCGTACATGACCAGGTTCTAAAAATGGCATGTATGTACTCATGTGTTACTGTGCTGACTTTCTCTCTCCAATTTATGCTGTGCAAATTTCTGCCTTTGTTATATCAAATGTCACTCTTGAATATTTTTTCCCTTTGATTCTCAAAGTAGAGGTTTCCAGCAGGCACCGTATCAAAAGTTTTTTCAACCATAAGTATTTTGAATGGCTAATTATTTGATGTGATATAGTTGTAATTAATTATCAATAAATACTTTTAATATACTGTATAGTTGTCTACACTGTTTTGTTACTTAAAGAGGCAAAACATATTAAAGATTATGCTTATCAAGCAAACTGACACAGAATGCCACTGGAAGTCTCAGTATAAAACATGGTCACTAGGGACCCAATTGGCTAACTGTGGCTAGTGGTATTATGTGTGTTTGGATTCGTTGCTAAATCTCCCTCAGAGAATCTGGCAGCAACTGAAAAGATCAATGAGCAGCAGTAAAACGGAAAGGGTAACGGCGCAGAAAATGAGTGCCTCTCGCGGCGAGAAAGAATTTAACATCATCACGTTTCCATTAAACACCTTCTACCAGGTCAGAACAGCATGAAAGAGTAAGAGGCATCTGGCTTCCAACCCCTGCATGGATAGCCCTTCTTACAGGTAATAGGCCTGACGGGGAATGTCTATGCTGTCATCTCAGCTGATTCAGAATGCAGAAAGCTCATACCATATGGTTGGTATTGTCTGTCAAAATTAGTTGTTGCTTAAATCACAACTGATTACACATGTGCTGTGGGTTTTACTAATTCACTTTCATTGCTGTGTGTGTGTGTGTGTGTATGTGTGTGTATATGTACATATATTTGTGCAACATATTTTCAATTAAGATTCAGTATCTGTGTTTTTTATCCCTTACAGTGAATGGATAAATCCATCTCTTCCTCCACCTTGAGAGAGAGCTCGTTGTGCTTGTTAGAGCAAACGGGTTATCCTACTGAGCCAAAGTCATTTCACACTTGGTTAGGTAAGGCATGAGACACTCTCTGGAGTCATTCTTTATTCTGGCCAAGCCAAACATTTTTAGGGGCCCTAATCACCACACAGAGTAGGATGGCAAAAAAAGAAAAAAGAAAGAAATGGGCTTATTGACAGTTCTCCTATCAAGCATCCCCCAACACACACACACACACCATGGCCATTTCAAAATACAATGAGAAGCCTTTGGTGTGCTTTGGCTCAAACACTGAGTTGTTGCCCACACTCTCTAAAACTGTGGGCCGGGTTCGCTGGCTGTGTCTGCCAGCAGTGGAGTTGTACAAGAGAGTGTGATCAGGAAGTTGAACAAAGCGTCGCTTTCACTGGGCGCTGGGAGAGACTTCAGATAAACACCTTTACAGTGAACCAGAGCCAGAAGATAAGGCCTTTGAGAGGTGAATTCATTTCAGCTCTGAGTACCAGAGGCATATTTTAGCATTTCAAACTGAGTCTTTTTTCCCCCTCTCACAGAGGGGGACACAGAAGTATCTTGGTGTCACAGACTCTCTCTCTCTCTTGCTCATTCTCTCTCTCTCACACACACACACACACACACACACATACAAAACACAGACATATCTCTGAAGAGGAAAACACATACAAGCAAACGTTCTCTCATCCATCCACCCACTCACCGAGAGAATGTGGGCATGAGTGCTCTGTAACAGTCTCGTGTTTTCTCTGTTTTGTTGCACAGTTGCACAGATAACTATAACCACATGACTGTGGACCCACCTATACACCAGACCGTGGGTGTTATATGTTACTAAACAAGCTGACTTCTAGTTAACGATAGGGCTGTGCTGGTTAAGAAAAGAGGTGTGTGAACTAAATTCAGTGGACTGTAACATGCATCTTTTTTTTTTACCTTTGAAGGACATTCAGAATATGTTCCAGTGGTATTTCTGTAAATAGCTCTTAGAGTATGAGTGTATTGTAAATGTGTATGATGTGATTCATTTGGCTTGTGTCTTAGAGTATGAGTGTACATACTGTAAATGTGTATGATGTGATTCAATTGGCTTGTGTCTCAGAGTATGAATGTACACACTGTAAATGTGTATAATATGGTTTGATTGGCTTGTGTCTTGTGCTAGTAAACAGACTACAGCAAGTATCAAAGTTGCATTCGGTGAATAAATTCTACTAGGAGCTGCATAAGCCCTACTTTAGAAACATGAGAGGTGGATTTACTTGCATTTACCCTCCACTACAGCCCTGCATACATTCACACACTACCTCCGTTCCATAAGTCCTTTCAGGATTAGGGCAGAGCACTGTCCCCTCAGTAGGCAGACTTTAGCCTTTTCAGTTGTGCCTCATCTACAGCAAAATGGCAGTGTTCAGATTCAGATATGCAGTCTCATACACAGCAACTGACATTTTAATTAGGCATGCTCAGGTTGTCTTTGGTTAACGTGTTTTATGGTTTCTGTGATATCACCCACAGGGTAAGTGATTACCATTCGTTTATTGTAAATGCACTAAACTCTGGGTGTACAAGAGCTGCAGGGAGATAAGACAATGAACCTATAAGCTCTAAGAAAAAAAGAGATAAAATCGAATAACACCTATCTGTCAGCCTGCTACAATGAAGCGAGACCACCACCAGCATTTATGTTTAAGGATATATCTAACAGTATAACGTAAAACATCCTTAGGATCTGGTGAGGCATGAAATAGAGTTTGCTAGGCTAGGGCTTTAGCCCAGATTGAATGGGAATTCAATTTGACTTTTGAGTTGTGAGGGTCTATGGATTTTATGCCTGTTCACCAGCTCCTTTAATGCTTTCGCTGCAAGCCCCAAATACCACGAAAAAAGGGGGGAGAAGTCAGGAACTGCTGTAATTGCTTAGCAAATCCACTACGCTGGCAGTTCTGTCTGTATCTAATTTCACAGAGCTCTGATCAGTCTCAGCCATCGAATCCCCTTTATACACCTCAGTCATGATCATAAATGGCACATGCATGAGAACATTTCTGTACTCCGTGCAACACATACTGCGCCTCTAAAGTTTCTCATTTCCCCAAGCAATAAAGTATGATTTGATGACTCAGAAGTGTGTGTGAGTGTGTGTGTATTTGTGTGTGTGTGTGTGTGTGTGTGTGTGTGTGTGTGAGAGAGAGAGAGAGAGAGCTGGAGACAGAGACAAAGAAAAAGAGAGAGAGAGCGATTAAAGGATGCTCTGCAAAGGGATAATTATTTGGAGATCTCAGGGCCTCCGGGAACAAGTTGTTTGTAGCGCCAATGCTGCTATTTAGGCAAGATGATGCACTCCCACAGATACTGTCAGTTTGATTAAGGTGTCCAGTATAAGTGGCACTGTCATGGAGAATGAAATTCTGAAAAAAATAGTCTCTTACATATGGTGCTGAACTGAACTATTATTGCTTACGTGTTTGCTTCGTAGCTAAATGGAACTTTCACCAAATTTCACCACAGTTCTGAGTGGATGAATGCTCGATATCCCATATTACCTCTCACAAGTAAACAGTAAACAGTAAACACGTAAACAGAACCAGAAAAGCCTGGTTGAAAGAGCATCAGTGAGAGCTGTTCTATCAAAATGTCAGTCTTGTGGTCTTCTGGTAACAGATAGGCCTACCTGTGCGCAACAGGAGAGAGAGAGAAAGAAAGAGATGAAAATGCATGTTTAATATGTTCTGTAAAACAGTACCCAAACTAAAGCATGTTTTGGGGGAAAATATTTTACACCATAAACAGCACCAGTGCTAGAGAGGGATTGAAAATCCTCCTACTTTGCCTTCATAATCTAAAAACACCCCTCAGGTGGTGAGTTTGGTATTGATTGGAGTTCACCTGTGGGAGACCTGAGGAAAACAGCACAAAAAGTTTTAAATTAAATAAATTAAATCTCTAATGATCTGTAAAAAGTAGTTCACATCATCTCTAAAGTTCATAATTTTGAGTTAGCTAACTCAAATTCAAATTTTGATTGATTTTGATTGGGCCTCAGACTTGCAGAGACCAAGTTTTCCTAATCAGATCACATATAGTATCTGTATATCCATACACTCACCCTCTCATTCCCACTAGTCAGCCTGTAAACGATGAAAATAAATGTATCCTCTCTTTTTTAGACAACAGTTTCAGTATTTCAGTAAGTATTATTTTTGGATGCTTTCAGCTGGCAAAGCATTGCATGTTTCATTTATATCATCTTCTATTCACAGCATATGGAGTAGCAATAAACTATATATTTTTTGTTGTTTAGACAGAACTTGATCAAGGATACATGCCATCAGAGCATGAACAATGTGTGATGTGTTTCAGCTTATGTAGAATTACTGTGTGACAAAGATGCTCTAAAATAGCAATTTCACTCCTTTTGAATTATATAGTTCAAATACAACTGTCCTCCCAAGTGGTCTAACTATTGACAGTGTGCTTTTGCTATTCCACTGTGCTTTTGCTTTTCACAGCTCAGGGCTATTTCACCATGCTCACGCTGAGCTGAGACAGTTTCTGTCAGCCTTTGCGTAGACCACAAAGCTGCAGCCCTCAGCCTCCGACGGCCTCTGATGTGACAGAACCAATTTGGGGAAGATGAAGTCCTGATGGACTGTGAGAGAGCGAGAGGTGATGAATCGCTTTTCCGGCGCCACCACCATCGTTTGCTCAGTGGCTAGTATTTTTGGCACTGCTTGGGTCTGAACATTGCCAAACTGTCACACAGAGTAGGTGTAGGGACAAAAATAAAGAGAGAGACAAAATAAAGGTCTCCCGGTGTTAGCCTGTGATAGACGGACATTACAACTTTGTAACTTTGTTCCTTTGTTACCCATGGTAATGAGCTACCGTTTATTAAACCCAGCTTGGGGAACAGTGGTGCACATTCTCCTCTAAAGAGTCTCATTACTCCTTAATGTGTATGACTCAGAGCTTCACGTGCCACTATGGTAACTGAACTTTGTTGCCTCATCTTTAGTGTCTTCCCTGGTAGCTTGTTAGGAGAGAAAAATAGCATATAGCAATAGCAACTGATTTTTCTTCCAAGTTTATTGGTATACTGTATACTGATGTAGATGCAACATCATTTCCAGCAATGAAATTCTTTGACTCAAAGCCAGATCAACTTCACAGACAGTTTAAAAGGAATATTAAAATAGCAATAGGCTAACAAGTCCAAAGTGCCAAAGTAAGCTATAAAAGAGATAGAGCTGAAGTGACCAGTGGTAAAAAAGTGCAGACAATAAAAACTAAACAAAGCCCAAATAATAGGAAGTGTGCTGCAGTGCATGATTTAATGTAAATGAATTTTTACGTAGCACAGCCAGGGCAGACTAATCAGTGACCAGTGTTTCAAGTTGTCACAGTCCACTAATTGACTGTCCAAGGAGGAAATGAAAGTTTCGAAAGTGTGGTGCATAAAACTGCATCCCAATTAAACTAAAGTTAAGTTTAACCCTTGTGTGTTGTTTAGGTCAAATTGACCCGCTTTGAATTTGTAGAAAAATTATACAAGAAAAATGTTTTAAGGTCTGATACTTTATGGCCTTAGCTTAATTTTAGTGAAAAACATGTTAATTAATAAAAAACAAAAACATCCTAATCACAATAAACACATTCCAACAGCTCATCCCAACAACATGCCCCTAGACATTTAGGTCCTTCAGAAGATGTTTGGGTCAAATTGACTTGAATACACATTGAAAAGTACCCAGAAACATTTCACAGAAAGCTGAAAGAACCTCATAGCAAGACAGAAGATGAACCCCATAATAACGTACGTTGAAGTAGCTCTTGGAGGAAAAAAGATTGGAAACTATGGTGACTCACCATTGGCACCAAGGCAAGGGCACGGTCAGACAGCAGTACTCTCTAACTGTGTACACATTTAGGTCCCACTCAGAAGCAGATTGCTTTTAGACCCTCCTGTTGCACCTGTGCTGCTGTCAGCAGCCAGCTGACACCCGGTGTGTCATGACTCCACAGATTGGTTTCATCTCTCTGAGCTCCACTGAATCCAGTGACCTCCCACATTGATTAGCTAGAGCAAATTCAAAGAATCGTAAGACATGATGTGTTACAGTGGCAACTTTGCTGTCACCATAACGCACCCCTTGTAAACCCTCCCCAACATCCAATTGGTTGGGATTTTTTGGGGTTTTCCTATGTGATAAATACAGAACTAAGAGACTATATAGTCATGTTTGGTGCATAGCTGTGATCTGCATGTAAGACCATGGGTTTTCTCAACCCATAGCTTTACCCCACACATTCAGTAATTCTTGGATAATTATGGACTTTCAGAACCCTAATTCACATAATGTCTCCTGGCCTTCCAACGATTTGCCATGATATCTCCCATTTTCCCACAATGGGGGAAAGCTGTCGTATCTTCTGACAGAGACATACATATGCTGTCACCTTGGCAGACCATGGGCATCCCGGCAAAGACAAACCATCAGTGTCAGAGTTCCTCAGGTCATACGGTTGAGCGAACAAGAGGAGAGCCCAGGAAATGGGAGGAAGATTGAGAGCTGGGGAGGAAGATTGAGGGGAGAACGAGAATGGGGCCCTGCCTTTGTCTGTCGGCACCTGACAGTGACCATCCATCTCTCCCTCAGCCAGCCTGGGGGTGTGGCATTCACCAGCATGGCTTTAATTACACCAACATATTTTCCATTCTAACTCCCTTTTCAGATCCAAGGAGTGTTACGAACTGTTGTGGAATATGTTCTCCATTCCCCCACCACCTAAGCTTTACAGTTCTTGCCAATCAATTTAAACTTGTCAATGCAATGTCTATTTTTACAAAACTCTTAACACTTTCACAACAACCATAGACTATTTGAGCCGAACAGTGTTCTCTTTTGCATTGCTTTAGGACAAATGCATTCAATCAACACCACCTCCCAGTCAATGTTCACCTCTAACAAAATTACGTACAGCTACAGCAAGTTTTGCAGACAATTAGACTGTTAACTGAAATAAAAGAAATAAAATACAATATATTCAATCAATCTACATTCAACTCTATGGTCATAACTCCCATGTAATGACCACTGGTGTTTTTGCAGGGCAACATGCAGGAACAGGGAAAAGGGTAACATAGTACACCAGTATACACATTGTATTTTCTGTTCCAAAATATACTAAACATACAGAATAAAGTAAATTACAAAATTTAGTAAAACAACTGAAATAGCATACTGCCGAACTCCTAGACTACAGCATACAACTTGTAGAAAGTCAGGTGTGTGTATTGCTAGATTTTTTTTTTTTCACCAAGAAAATATGTGAACATTTTACTATTGAACTTGTTTTAGATAACAGAGTCATCATAGTAAACCACATCATAAAGTGAGCTAACAAGTCAAGCACACACAAATTCTCTCTCAGTTTACACAGATACAGAGAAATATTCATTCAGTCACTGTATATGCCATCTTCATCTATTCCCAGAGGTGCACCAGTACATAAAAATGTATCTTAGATAGTTTGGTATTGTGAAATTCACTCAAAATATATAACATAACATAACATATACTGCACATAACATATGTAACAAAATTAATCTATGTCAAACTGTATGAGAAAGTTTTTTTTAGGTGTTTAGTGTTTTAAGTGTTTTGTTTCAAGTTGTTTCTGCTTTTGTGTTCACTGCACATTGACCACCATTGTTGTCCTGCTGAGTGACAGCATGTACTATACTTACAACAGCATTAGTCATTTTGGGTGAAGTATGAAGAGTTTTGGTGGCTGTAGTGCATTTTGCAGCAAATGTTAACTGGGGTACTCAGATGTGTGTTAGTAAAACAAGCTTCATTAGGTTTTTTGAAAAGGTGGACATTGTATTGACACAGGTGTGAAAATGATTGTCAATAACTGTAAGATGTCTAAAATGGCTATAGAGTGCTAGATTGTGGATATCAACAGGAAATCACAGATCACAACAGCCATAGACTAGAGTGATGATGGACAACCTAAGCTACCTCAATCTTACAGCACTCTGGCACTCTTGCTCATTTCTGTTATTCACAGAAACATAAAGGTAAGAAATAAGCCACTGACTGGTACATTACTAATAGTACAGCGTTTATGCTACATATGTCAACCTTTCCACTGAAGTTAATGCACTTCACTGTTTGTGACATTCTGTGGTGATCCTTTGCTAGCCTTGCCTGACATCTGCGTAAGAGAAAGTGTGTGCGTGTGTGTGTGTGTGTGTGTGTGTGTGTGCATGTGTGTGTGTTGGTGTGTGCGTGTGTGTGTGTTAGTATGTGTGTGTGTGTGTGTGTGTGTGCTATTAGTGCACTTGGTCTTTGCTGCTGGCCTGGTTTTACATCACTTTAGCCATTAGTCCCTTAGCCTTGCTTGTCCTTTTTTCATTGCATCTTCAGCCAGACCAGCAGTTCCCCAGGCAACACTCTTTTTTCCGTTTCTCCAAGGAGTGTTAACAAACTGTGGGTGCGTGGGTGTGTGCTTGTAGGAGTGTGTATGGAGTAGGGAGTATGTGAGTGTGTGTGTGTGTGAGAAAGAGAGAGAGATAGAGAGAGATTCTGTCTGTGCATTTACTCAAGCCCAGATGGTGAGCTGCATCATCACATCTTGCATCGTTCACAGCCACTTCATGGCTCATAATGAGGAATTAGATGTGAGGATGATTGCCTTTGAGCAGGTTGACCCACACCGATCATCTGTTCTTGAATTATCCAGTTCCAAAAATGTGTTTGTTGTGAGCAAATAAACAAGTTTATAAAAAGACTAAAATAATTAAATATGATTTTCATAAAACGGCATGTAAAATAGAAACTGCCATTCAAAGCTAACTAATCCAAAGAACTGATACGGAGCACTTTATTATGGAACCATAATAGTAATATGTCCCCCATTAAACAAAATATTAGAACACTTGGCAGCCATCTCAAAGGAGTATTTATTGGCACAAGGTTATGAAATGTTTTATCGTGATGCATATCAATTTACCTGGTTGCTTTAGATTCTCCTCTCTCCTCTCGTTCTCCTCTTGGCCCAGTAAAGCTGACATTTTGCCAGTTGTTATAGGTGCTATAAATGTATAAATGAAACTGAACTGAGGTGAAATCAACTGGAGAAGTGAAGTTGTGATTTGGAGGTCAATCACATAGAGATATGGTTATGGCTATTGCTGGGCTCTTGCTTTTATCCTAAATGAACAACTTCATAATACAGCCTTTTTTTTATTTTGTATTGTTTTGATCTGGAGCTGTGTTTTATATGCTATCCTATGGAGTAGTTGAAAGTCAAATGTAGTTATTTGTTCTCTGCCTGTTGTCGTCTTTACTGCAACCGTATATTTTGCAGAAATATTCTGCTTTTTTGGAAAAAATGCTGCCAAAGTTTTCCCTGTCTGAAAAAAAAAACTCTTTGTTCAGCTTTTCATGTCCAAAAAAGCCAAAAAATTGGCGGTTGTCATTTTAGTATGACAACCGTGTAATTCATACTCTGATCACCATTTCTGATTCTAATGATCTTTTGTTCTTTGAGAGACCTGTGCAAGCCACTGGGAGGGAAAAAAGTGATCCATGCTGCCTTCTTCCATCAGAGTAGAAAACTCTCCACAGCACAGAGAGGTGGGGGCACACTATAAAAGAACAAGCACACAGTACACTTCAAGGTTCTCAACTTAGTTCACAATTCAGCAACCCATCGTTCAAGGTTGCATGGAGCTGCAATTTCCTTCACTTGTTGCCAAGGTGATCTGGATGTCACAGTCTTCTACCACTGAAGATACTAAAGGGCAAGTGAATTTTCTTTGTACAGCACATCAGTAGCAAGCGATATTCTGTTTTTTTTCCTCTCTCTTTCTTATTCAGTTTTTTATTTTCAACTCTCACAGGTTTTCGGTGCAAGTAAACAATGTGTAACTTTGTACTGTTGCCTGTGATATGAGGCACTGACCTGTTTTGTCCTTGAATCATGTGTCTCCTTGCGCTAGGCAAGCTGAATTGGGGAGTCATTCAAAGAATAGACTGCCATTTCATGTGTCTGAATAATTGATACTCTGCTACACCGCACAGGGCTCTTAGCCTTTGTACTTGAAACTATGTCAGAATCGAAGGGATGGGAAATGAAAGGAAAACATATTTGAAGACTGTACATGTATGCGCATGTCTATTGGACCCAGTGTTCCAGTGGAACCTGTCCCAGACCATGGTCTTTTAGCAAGTGAAATGTCACATAGCACACAAAGATGTCCAGGAGAGTTATTGGGCTCTGTATCTTCTGATCAAAGAAAAAAGGGTAAAAAGTCCCTTCCTATACAGACTTGCTCCCAGCCAAGTCAATGCAGTACGCTTGTCATTTCCCATCTGTTCATTCCTCAGCAGGATGGACTCGTTTGTACTTAATGATTCACTTTACTGTGCATGTTTTGAATAATCTATAAATCAATTATTAGGGCAAAATGGTCCCTGTGCTCCATATTTCCTCCATGGATTCTGGGCCAGGCTTTAGAAAAGGCCTTTTGACATACGTTGAATTTGGGGCTTGGGATGATGAGAATGGGGATGTCTACATCTTAAGCGCTTTGAGTGGCCTTTGTGTCGAAAAATGTGTTATATAAATAAATTACTTACTTACTTACTGACATCTGCGTAAGACGAATGTAGAGAAGAAATGATTCAGATTTAATATTAAGGAAAAGCAATCAAATCTAATACACAAAGCTTCATAGAACAAATTAACAACAGACTGTCCAAACTCCACATGAACAAAAGACAATGACCTTCATTCCAGTCCATATATGCATTCTCAAAGGCAGGCAAGAGTAGACAAAATTACCCAAATATACCACTCCTTCCAACCCACTGTTCTCCTTCTGTCCCTAAGCTCATCCACTCATTGACTCTCTCGGTGTCTAACGTCATCACTCAAGCCCCGTTTACACATAGGTGGACATCTATAAAAACGCATTTACTTATGTGGTTGCAACTATCATTTACGCGTAAAAATGATTTCAGTCACTGAAAACGGCTAGTTCCGTAATGGCTAATTCCGTATGCGTGTCTATCTATGGGGAAAACAAAATTTTCGCATTGTGGTGTGACAGTCCCTCCTCTGTTTTTGAATCTCTGGTTGGTTATCTATTTGTTTGAAATGTTATTTAATGCCTTCCCCGGCTGTTTTTTTTTTTTTTTTGAGCATTGTGTAAATGAAATCATTTTTTAATTGTGTAAATGAAATTATTATTATAAATATGGAGGAGGAGAGCATACCCATTTTCATAAATGCCCACATGCGTGTAAACATAGCGCAAGTCTAACTTCTCCTCATGTCAGCTTGACACTGTCCCCATCCTTTAATCATCTGTCAGATATTGCATCTCAAATTCTGCCCTGTACTGGTTCCAGTCATACCTCTCCGATAGACAAATATTTTTCACACTAGGCCCACACAACCCCTCCTCCTGTACATCCTGCCCCTTGCCAAATTATCTGTAACCATGGCCTTTGTTTCCACTGATATTCAGTTATATCTCAATACACCCTGTGTCTCAGCTGCCCCTCCAGGTACAGTCTATCAGTCTATTATGGTTAAGGTCATGGTTGCAACATAACTTTCTTATACTTAACACAGATAATCTACTCTTGGGCCCAAAATTCCCACTGTCAGAATTCTTCAGTTTCAGTCTCAATATTGGTACACTTGTTAACTCATCACCTGTTGTCACAAACCTTGTAATACTGCTTGACCCCTCATTCACTTTTTTCCCCCACATTAAATCACTCACTAAGATTGCTTTCCTCCATCTCCGTAAAACTGTACACCTTTGCCCCTTTCCTATCCACCAAGGATGCTCAAACCTTGGTCCATTGCTTCAAATTGTCCCATCTGCAACTCCCTTCCCATTGGCCTCCCCACTAAATCCTTACAAAACATACATAGAAGAGAACTCTGCTGCCAGACTCTTGACCCATACAAAGCGCTTTTCCACACATCACCCATTTCCTTGCTCAGCTTCACTGGCTACCAGTTCTATCCAGAATCAAGTACAAAGTCCTGCCACTCACTTTTAAAAGCCCTTCACAACCTTGTCCCACCTTACATTTCTGACCTCCTGAGTCCCTTACACTCTCTCAGATCCTTCAGTCATAATCTCCTTTTGGTCACCTGCTCCTGACTTTCTATCTGGGTAGCAGGTCATTCAGTGTTCTGGCACCGAACTGTAGAATTCCCTCCCCTAACTTCTATATGACTGCTCCTCCTTTCCTCTTTCCCTCCCCGACAGTACACACCTATTTGCGCTGGTAAAATAATAGTTTACCTCTGCATATTTCACCCACTGTTGCATCGTAGAAGCATATTGCCTAAACTATATAGCAGTAATTAGGGTTAGGGTTAGGTTAGGGTGTCAAGGTTAACATTTTTAATTTTATATTTCCGCTATTAACATTTGTAATGATGGAAAATTAGACCGCTCATTTCTCAAAGTTGTTTCCCCCGAGGTGACTCTGCAAGAATCACATGACCAAGTCATGTGACTGGCATATGACCAATCGGGGATTTGTCTTCTCTGATGTTTTTAATCGATTGCGTTTTCGCTGCACAGACATGTTGATTCTACTCCCGTTTTCAGGTGAATCCGAGACAGACATTGTCTTCATATCGCTACACCGAAACCTGTGCATTAATGTGGATAAGGAGTGCATCTGTTACTGTTACGGTTTCATTAGAAAATGCCTTAATGTAGATGCCGCTTTAGTGAAAACAGGCAAGTAGCTCTTATACCTTATTCACACCTGGCACAGGTCTTTTTCAGCACTCACGAACAGGCTTTCACACTGCCTGCTCCGTAATCTGTGTCTATAATCTAAATTTATCTAGTAAATAACTATATATAACTACGATTAAATAAGTTATGATAAAGTTCTATTTTAATTTCCGAGTGAAACATGAGTAAGTATGAGCTGAAAAAAGATGTATGAACAGCTGACTACTTGAATGTTGCAGAACATACAGTAATGTTGGAGGGAGCCTGTAGGTATGAAGTATGCCCCTTTCCCAGCGGTGGAAGGCCCATAGTGAGTGTGACGCTTGGCAGAGACTCTTCGCTGTCCTCTGGAGCCCACTGACGCGGGCGAGTATGGAGAACCCAGGGCTCTCATTTCCTCCCTCACTAATTAGGCTCCAGGGACCCATGTGGGAATGGAGTCCTTCCCCCAGAAGAGAGCACAGAACAGGAGCAGGCTTGTAATGAGGAACACATCTCCCAACACCTGGCTGAGAGGGAACATCCAGACGAGCAGATGTCCCACTGGAAAAAGTTCAACAAGCAGGTATAAAAAATGTCTCATACTCATCAAGCATGTTGATTGTGTCCACGTAATCATTTTCCCCCTCCCTTTGGGGCTTACTTAGAAATTCTTTCAATTTGTCCTGGAAACAGGCTAGTTAGTCTTTCCGGACACTGAGGGGGAGTTTCGCTCTGCCCTTGACAAGCATGTCTGTGTGTGCACATCCACTGACAGCAAAGGCCATTAAAGAAGAATACATTTTCTCAATGGTCTGGCATGTTTCATTGACCATGCTGACACAAGCCAAGTTTCAGCTATGTGACCTTTCAGAGTCAGTCATCAGGCTCACATTGGAACTGGGTGATATTCATTCCAAGCACAAGACAAAAATGTTGTTATCACGATATTGTGCTTCCCATGTTCTAGGTCTTCTCCTTTTCACTTCTGGCACAATATTACCGAGCGTGACATGAGCTGTATGATCATGATACAGATTCATGGGGACTTTTCTCCCTTTACCTCTAAGGACATGACTAAATACCCATTCAATTTGTAGTTAGTGACTTTTTTCTCTTTACCTCTAAGGACATGACTAAATACCCATTCAATTTGTAGTTAAGAACTGCTGAGAGTTCACAATATATGGAAATATTGAACGAGACGGAGATTATTATTACAGACTTCTGCCAAGTCTGAACATTTCATGTAGAAAGGACAACTTGAAGGTTATTATCCCACTAACATTTCCACTATGATACATTTATGTATAAGAAGAAGAGATTGTTTTGCTGAAAAAGACTCTAACCTATGTAGTATGTATCAAACAGCTCTCCAGAGAGAAATCCCTGCCAGTCGATCTCTAAAGCACATTTTGTTTTTATCTCAGAGTTTAAGAAAAGATAATGAATAAATTTTAAGTACATGTTCGAATGAATAATCATTGCCACCACAATCTATTCATTACTGGGGGAAAAAGTATGGTGAAACGCCATTACTTAGCCCTTTCTCAGCAGTGATCATGGGAGCAGCTCCCCGGCCCACAGAGCAGTGCTGTGATGGAGCTTGCTGTCTGCTGCGTGCTCAACTCAGTCCTGAAGAGCATTAAAGGACATCCGCAGTGCTGTGGCAGATACACATGTACCACACAAATTTGTATCAGAGTGAGCATGCTCAGGCATCTGCTAGAACATCTTCCCCTGCAAAAGAAAAAAAGAAGAAAAAAAAAAAAGTCCACCACTTTCTCTCCGCTTGTCCTATTTTTTCCTCCACTCGGCTATGTTTGAGACATAGTGCTCAGAGCGCTGAGGTTATTAAATTTTCAGCCCAAGAATAATTACAGGGAATGTTGTGTGTGTCATTCGTCTCCTGGCTTGGCGCTTAATCTCCTTGGCATGCCAATCTGTGGCCATTCCCAACAGACGAGCAGCACCGCTCTGTGCTCCCTATGGGCCAGTACTGCCATTGGCTCTTGTTAGTGCCCAATGTGCCATGTGCTGGCATTGTGGCATTTTTAGCGCCCTTGTCACAACCTGCGCCATGAAAAAGCTGGACCTATTAAGATGATTAAACTAAAATGGTTGCAAGTGCTCTATGAGGTCAGTTAATGCACTTTAACCCTATGTGCATTAATGGAATGTTGAATGCTTGCAACTAATGGTTTTATTAAAAGGAAAAATTTCATTTCATACAAAGTGACTGTAGTGCAGAAAATTCCTTAACCTAGCTGTGGAAAATTCCTTACCCTAGTTAGACAAAACCTGATTATAGCTCCTCCCTGGTATATCTCCCCACAGGCTTGTAACACCTCATAAATTACTCCTTCACTTGTGGCTCCAAATTAGCACCTTGATACAGGACAAGCCCAGAGGGGACTCGATTGGGGGGTTTTCATTCCATAATGACAAAGACAAGACAGAATTAGAGAAATTAATCCTGTTATTTCCAATTCAACTGAGTCTCCTATTCCCTCCTAAACCTAAATTCATATCAGAGATCCTGGCCTAGCATCCTCCATAGAAAGCTGGGTAGTTCTATGCTAGGCTGAAGCACTGTGCCTTTACTTTGTATCCAGTATGGAAGATCTCTGCATGGCAGGAGATAGCATGTCTGAACTGTCCAAGCTGTCTGTTCAGATTGTGTTCATACTTAGTGATGCAGTCAGCGTGCCAAGGCAGCGGGTGGGTGGAGGTGATGCACCCCTTGCGCTGAGCGGCCCAATTTAACCCCAAGTGAATCCCAGCGGTGCCTCCACCGACTGAGAGGGATGCAGTGCGAGTCTTTGGTACATAATGAGAGGCAAATGTGAAATGACCGCTTGTAAGGCATAGAGAAAACTCAGAGGACAGAGATTCTTAGAAAATATTCTGAAAGATACACTGTGCATCAAAGAGGCCAGTATCTTCATTTGCTACTTACAAAACTGTTTAAGCCATAGATATTATGAGGACTGAGACAGAATTACTGTATTGTAGCCTTACAATTTTGAGAGGAGTCTGTAATGGCTAATATGGTGGATTTGGACCTCTGAAGTCTTGTCCTGCCACACGAAGAGCCAATGTTGAAAATGCCACAACTAAAATTTTGCCTTACTTCACCTAAAAAGTCAGCAACAGCCTCAGTGTGAATTTTTATCCATATGCAATGAGCATGTTACCACAAAAAACTCTTCACCAAACTGGATGTTGTTTGCCCAAAATTGCTGCTCAGAGGAGTCGATAACATGGCTGCTAAGTGGCAAGCCTTTCCCGTAAAGCAAGTGCTTAAGTGCGACTACTCAGATACATGGACCATAGACCGAAAAGCCCATGCTGTTTCCTGGCCCTTACTTCCTTTCAGGCACTTGTATAATTATGCAGCAGAGATTGGGGCATGGGTGTGAATGTCGGTGCAATGAGAAGTGTAATTGCACATCCATCCTCGCCCTAAAGGGAGACCATGAATTATGAATGGCACCTGTTATCTGTGGGGAGTGGTGGGGTTCCTGGCTCCATTGACGTGGACATCACCCTGACTGACCACCCTGGATGAAGCAGCAGGTGTGCGCTAAAATGGTGGTAAAGAAACTGTAGGGAGTCTGTGAGGCACCATTGAGTAGACATGAATGGACTGGCATTCTGAAACTGTTAAAGACATATATTTATTTATTTTAGATTGTATGTATTTGACAATCAATAACTGCAGTATATATTATAAAGCTTTCAGTATTTTACATTTAATGGCTAAGTTGTGCATGCTGATCATTTGCTTTCTTTGCCCATGTGTTTTTCTTGAATAATATAATATATGTTGGCATGGAGACCACCTAAAGAATTTTGTTACTATGTGATTAACTTGGTGCCTCACTAAAGAATCTCACTCATGCGCTAACCTTCACTGTCCTTTGTGTTACCATAAAATTGGATATATTTGTCATTAAATTTGCCCCATCATAAACTGAGTTTGCCCCATGCATGCATCAAACGCTTTCACATCATTTTATTTTGTGCAAAGCATCTGAAACCTATCAATACATCCATATATCCAACCTATACATGTGCTTCCTGGTGGGTGAATACTTTCTGCTTCAACCAATCATTACTGCTTGGTCGTGACGTATGTTATGCGCAGGAACCCACCATTTGAGTTCAAAGTACATCGCTTTCAGCCCTCTCTCTGTTCGCTGATTGGTGTGCACAGCCCAGAGCCAGTGGAAACCTAAGTCTACGAACAGACCCCTGACACAAAAGTGGAGCTAAATGAAAAAATTAGTGGAAGCACAAGGCAGTGCTAGCCTGGCTACTGAGCCATTGTGTAGTATACTGAAATAGTAAGACTACACTTCAGCACTTAACTACTCTGCTGACACTGGTCATATGCCAAGTGAAATGCAAAAACCTCTTGTGTCACTATTTTGTTGTCAGAAGGTGTTTATCCAAATGTTTACATTTAGGTTTATGCCCAAATGTACAGCCCTATAGAAATAAACAGTATAAATATGAAAGTGTACATGATATGACACATGCACACAGATCAAATTATGGTATTATTTACATCCCAACTTTTTGAAAGAGGTGAATATCAACCCTGTCAGCCCAGTCAACACCTCTTCACTGGACATATTCATTCATTGCTCAAAACCCATTCCAGAGGAGAAGACCCTGTTGTGTGTATGTGTATGTGTGTATATGTGTGTCTAGTCACCTGTCAACATAATTCCCACACATCTGCCCTGCCAATGAGTTATTACCTTTAGCAATTAATATAGAAAAAAAAGAAAATGCATGTCAGCACCAGCGTAATGATATTTGTCACGTATGATTTCCACTGGGATCCATTCTAAATCAGATGTGATTGTTCTCTCATCCCCCTCTCCACTCTCTCCCTCTCTCTCCCTCCCTGTGTGTGTGTGAAAGGTACTGTGATCTCCAAAGTCATTAACTCAACCCATTTTGTGAAGCTGCATTCCCTCCCCCACAAGGGGACCGCCTTCGGTAGCTGCGCGACTGAATTGTTTAAGAAGGCTACGGGCATTTAAAGTCCATCAGTAATGTGCATCATTTACATTCAGCAGTAATCATGGGTATGTTAGCAGCCTCCTCTGTGGACCAACTCTGCATATACTACGTGTGTGTGTGTGTGTATGTGTGTGTGTGTGTGTGTGGAGGGAGGGTCAGGAGTGCGTGTGTGTGTGTGGGGGGGTGTCATGTCCATACATATCTGTGTCTGCGTAGGCTGCTCAACCCCCATTTCTGTTTTACACACACCACAGGCAGATCCAGCCTCATTAATGCCTCCTACTACCTGCTATTTGGGATTGCTTCCAAGCTTTCCTTCAGCACAATAAAACTTGCACTAGTGTTTGTGCTGTTGCTGTGCTAGCCCCTGTCTGTGTCTCTGTCTCTGCCTGGCGTTCGACCCTGTCTCTCCCTCTCTCCATTGCCAGGGTGTGCCATTGGCCAATGGTGTCCTGGAACACAGAGCCCCTGCACAGTGAGGAAGACTGTGGGCCAAACTGGAGCCATCTCTCACTGACTTCTCTGACACTAATGTGTGAGAACACTAATGAGGACCATTCGCAATAATTAGTGCCTGTTAAATTAATCTTCAGAGGAACATACTCTGTGTCATGAATCAACTCGAACTCTGTTAGGAGTCTGCTGTGAAACACAGGGAAGTTGAGGGAAGGGAAGAGGCCATTTGCAGTGAGGCAAATGCACAAATTTTGTTAGTAGACCTCTGTAATGGTGGTAATGGTGGTGTGTGTAAGCCATAGGATGGTCATTTGTCCGGATTTCGGCTGGACTGTCCAGTTCCATTTGTCCAGATTTTTGACACTTGCTTCACGCAATAGCAAGCAATGTTCACAAGTAGCGATGTTGAAAACAATGTGCTCTTCTGCATTCTGAGCGCAGTAGTAAACATCAGCCGGTGCAGACGCACACACTAAACACTTGTGGACACTAGGGATGCATTGTTTTTAATGCTCAGAGTCTGTTTTCTGTAGGGGAATGCTGGAACATGAAAGGATAGACCGCAAAGTGCCATATTTTCACATCACAGAGATCAAACCTGTCAGGAACACTGGCATCAACAATGTTAAGGTTAAATTAATTACATGAAGTCCATAGTTGGTAACAGTAAGCCTATTATCGATTATCAGACTACAAATAGGCAAATAGCCTTTACTTTTCATTGCCTATATTTTTTTGCATTTCTGCAAAGTGCAGTATTGTTGTCCTCCTTGCCTTAGTTTGACTGGTGGTCGCCCTACTTACAGGCCTTTGAAAGCAACACAAATGACTAATTATGACCTAAAATAATGATTTAAAATTTCAAATTTTGATGTTAAACCTATTTACACTACAGAGATAGGACTGTCTAAATTTTCCATTGCACAAAGGAAATGGCCAGTATTGATGTTGTTATATGGCATGCACTTTTCATCAGATTTAGATGCATTTTGTACCCCTTAGCACTTAATGGGTGAACGAGAAAGGGACAGAGAAGTTAACTTGTCAACAATTTTCATTCACGGCAGCTTGTGCCAGCTCTTCTAAACAATCTAAGTCCTTTTCTCAATTCAAAATTGAGCCATTGATCTTTCCCCTCCACCATGAGCCTAACAACTACCAACTATCAAACTGTATATTAATTCAAGAGATGAAGCTGACCTAGGGGAGCTGCATTTGAGGTGCATAACAACAAACACATGTGAGACACTCTGAAAGATAATGAGGGTGTGCAAAGTAGATGATGTGTAATTTCCAAAGCCCTGAACTCATGCATGCATTCATCACTTCCCTATTTTAACATTACAACAAATCAAAAGAATGGTTTATATAAGAAATAATGTATTGTAGGCCTAACATGCCCCGCTTTAAATTAGCCTTGTTGCAAACCTCAATTCCTATCCAAATTTGAACCTTTTTCCATTTAGACCTGATTATGGAGTGTTTCAAATGATACAGGAAAAAAACACCTCTGCAGAGAGTATAGGGTACAGCAAAACTAGCTATCTGATCAAAGAGTGCCTATTTTATAGCCTATCTTATAGAACATGCTTTGGAGCCTATGTAGGTCAATATTAGCATGGAAATCCAGACACTGCTGAATTTGTCTGGCCTTGAGCCATTGGAGCTCATTGGCTCTGTCTATAAATCCAATCACATCAGTTTATCTGGTATATGCAGACTCAGAGCCATATAGGGAGGATGACGTATGTGGTATTTTGCTTGGTCGATGCTGTGCTTGATTATTGTGCTATCCAGTTGCATCTGTGAGGCATTTTGATATATCCAGGGTCTATATATGTGACACATTCAACACGCAACACAAACTCCTCAGATACCAAAAACAGCGCCTGCTGAAGACCACGCACATCTACTCTGCCCACTCGATTCAGCCAACAAAGCTACTTTAACTGTTATGCTCTTCCTTATCTAGCCTTTGCTTGGTCCACCATGAGTATTTTTGGTAACACTTTCTATGAAGACCATATCTATAGCGCATTATGAGCGCATTCATAACAAACGATAATGCAAATCATAATTACTCAAAATGCATTATGACTACACTCATAATGCTTCATGATGCATTATATAACTTTCTCTCCATCTTTGTACAAAGCCTGCTCAAATTATTTCATTGCCCTGAACACATCTTTACCTGGAAGAGGCTTCTTAATGGATTGGCTCCAGGCCTCATTTCCTGTACTCAGATTTTGTGGACGAGGTAAATCCAGCCTGGCTTCCAGATTAGCTTATTCGGTCTATATTGCTACTTATCTAAATGAGAAAAGATGACAGTAGCCCAGATATGTGGCATTTTCCCCCTAAACAAACTACTGAGCAAATACAATATGTGGCTTATAAAGAGAGGATAATTGTCAGGAAAAGAGCTCAATCACTTTTCACAGCTTACCATTTACAATAGCCATCCACTGTACATGCTTCTCACCATTGTCAACAGATGTAAGAGCAAGCCCTAAGCACAAAGGCTGTTTCCTGTGCAATTGTTTCCTGTCACAAAGCTGTGAAAAAAATATTGAGTTAAATTGTATCATCAGTCCTCTCAAAATCTACAAGACACTGCAGTACGTTTGGAGCAAGGGTCACCAAGGACAATGTTCATTGACTGGTCTGTGATTAGCCTCCTTTGTTAACAATATTGGTTGTGTGTGCAAGCCCTACAATATTTAGAAGAGCACACAACTCTCGCACACAAACAATGTGAGATACTGAGTGTCATTCAACTGAAGCAATGAGAAACAGGTCTTGGAGTCTCAAGTTGATCCAGTACAAATACAAACTTTTCTCAAGATTATTATTCACATTCTGTTCTCTCAAAAATATTATGATTAACACATAAATGGCACATTATTGAAGAGTTTATAGGTTTTGTTTCTAAAACTAGGTTCTCAGTACCATTCAGATCTCAGGCTCTGACCATTGGTCTTTGAAGCATGTCTCACAAAATGTCAACACACACCATTCTTGCACCTTACGGAGATGCTGTATGAACAACATGCACTCTGAACTACTATGGTCTGGAGGTGTATATTATAAAGATGTTACATACCTGGCTATGAAAATAACCTTACATTCATGATTTCTATCTGTACATAAAAGTTAGGGTAGACAGGCGTTTGTTAAGCAATGGTGGTAATTGTTTCCCTGTGTGTGTAATGTTATGGCTAACTAGTAAAAGGAGTATAATTAGTGTTATGGTATTGTGTAATTACAGTGCAATTATAGTCATATAAAGTGTTCCCAAACCACTCTGTGTTCATTTTCAATTTTGTGACCATGCCAGCTTGTGGCATTAACTGCTACTTTAAGACTTCAAGTCTAGAGTAGTTGTCTGATTTTCTTTTGAACATGATATTGATTTATTTTCATAAGGGAGGTTTGCATGGGAGAAGATGTGACACAGCTACAAGGCTCCTGGAGAGAATGGCAGCATTCTGCTTTCTCATTAAAATCAGATGTATTGTGTTAGGTTGGAATCCAGCCTAGTAGCTGGCTCATACACGCAGGTGAAGAGCCTGAGCAGGCAAATCAATATAGTAATTGTGTTTTTAATGAGTTGTAAGACCCAGCATTTCTCAGTGCCAATTCCTGCCTGTTGAACTGTATCACTAGCTGTGTTAAGTGGACAAACATGACCAGCTACAGCATAGGTGTGTGTTCAAAGCAGAGCTAAAAACATAGATCTGCAGCCATTAATTGATTTATGAAGTTCAAGCATTAACAAACACTGTCAATGAGTGATTTATTACAATATTTTTCAAAGCTCCATTGCAGAATTCCTCTCTTTTGCTCTTATAGGCCTAATCAATGTGCAATAAGTGCTTATAGTTCTGTCAATGTAACTACGGTGCTATAACAGGGAACAACAGGGAGACCAGGCAGCGTGTTTATTGGTAAAATTCAGGGATGAGAAAAAGGGTTTAGCGATGCACAATATTATTGGTATGACATTGGTATTGGCAGATAAGATTTGTATTACCAGCATTAGCATATCAAAACATGTAGATATTCCTTGCACATATATCAATGAGGCAGTCAGTTAGAGGAGCCATCACAGACACATGTTGAAATGCAGGGTGAGATCCACATTTCAACATCGCCAGAAATCAAGCATAGTGTGGGCCTAATCAGGTCAAAGAGACAATAACAAGCAATGCTAAAATGGCATGGCTACTCTTTTGCTCAAGAAATGCATTTGAAAAGACTACAATGACTGTATGTTTTGTTCTTCAGTTGAGGAGACTTCAAGTGTAAATTTCCCTTATTATCTGGGATCTATTTCATGCTCAATCAGACGTCAAACCTTAAGTGTCACCTTGTTTCACCTGTTCCCTTTCTTATATCAAAAGCTTTGACTCATTTATTCAAAGAAGGTAAATGCTGCTGAAGTCGTGTTTATCCGTCATTTCAGGAAGAGCTGTGAGTTCATATAATCCATTGTGAAAACATATGCATGGATGTGATAAGTAAAAAAAAAAAAAGATTTAACGTCCATCATAAGATAAAAGATTACAAGTCATACCATAAGCTTCTTGAATATGTATGGGACAGGCTTGTGTTACAGAAATTTGTGTATAAGTACAGAGTCAACGTTTTGTGCCAGGGACATTTCAGACTTCTCCCATCTTAAATATGATAAACAGGAACAGGAACAACAACAACAACAACAACAACAACAAGAACAAAAATACAATAAGTTTTAAGATTAAATCAGTGACAGCTAACATACTTCAAAGACAAAAGGTGGCATAGCAAAGTTATCACAACTGGCATTAATATTTAATTCATAAGATATTCTCTTTGAAGCCATGATAAGTCAGTGAAAACATGAGCTGGCAAATTTACTCTTTTGAGCAAAATGCTTGAAATGCATCATCAAATATTAAGCCACTCTTGTGAAAGATAAACAGAGCACTCAATTTGTTGTTTGAACCAAAGGACAACTGAAGTGCCTTCAGTGGACCAGGTTGGTGATTGGGGTAGCAAAGTCATATTTTAAATGTAGATCTTGCCACTTTTTATACTGCTTGACAAACAAGGGCAATGACAGTGAAGTAATTAAATTCTCAGACTTTTCAATAACATTCAACAGATTTTTTTAGAAAGTACATGACGTGTTTTTAAGCCTTTGGGACACAAAGATATTTGTATAGCAGAGACATATAAATGGGTATGCTTTGATGGCATGGTAACCAACAACCTCCATTTAGTGAAAAAGTTGGAAAAGCTGTAAGAGAGGTAATTCAAGGGATAATGAACAAAACTCAGCTTATTATTGGAGTAATGCTTTTTGACAAGACTAGCCACAGCATAATTTCTTTAGCAGTCTTCTCTGCTTTTGATTCTGTCTGTGATTTCACCTTGAAAGATCTCAATTACATTTTTTTTTAGTGGTTATAGCAAGGAGGAATAACACATTTCTTTGACAACAGGAAATGAATGTGGCCACAACATACTAGAACTTGTTAAACCCACATTTCATATAGCCTGATTGAATTCTTTAGTGTTTCCTGCAAATGTTTAGAAAGATGGAGAAGAAAACTCTTTTACCCTGTGACACAAGACATCTGAGTTGTCAATCAAAATGGAGTCACCTCTACAGAGATGACACTACAGCTTAGAGTCTATTACTGAGTCTGCACATGTGCTCTTCGCAAAGCCAGCTCATTTCATCCATTCACGCATGCTTGTGTACACAGCTTTAGCTCCTCACCTTAGTCAATACTTGAATAGTCAACAAAGGGCATGGATGCCACATCTCATAATCCCCCCAGTATAATATACAGTGATTCTGACAGATATGATCCACCATGGTGTCAAAAGGTCAGGCTGAATGAATCCTAATGCAGACCTGTGTGAAAAAGCAAAAATGAGTGAATGACTAACAGCTAACGTTCAGCTGAGAGTTTAACAGTTAATACTGCTATCAGGGAAAAACAGACTGGTTTGGAGGATGAATCGGAGTGGTAGGTGTCAACTAAGCTCCACATAAACACTATAAGGTTACGGATTTCTCTATGAAGCTAGGAGATGTTTTATCATCTTAACTCTCATGTAGCTCTTAGATTGTTGCTCAAACAGAAGCACACAGTCATACATTAATTGAACCCGGAGTAGAGTTACAATTTCAAAACATCAAAACATTGTAGATGTAAGATGTTGACAATGCAGATGTAAGATTTTGGCGTTATCGTATTATGTTTAATTTCACTGTCTTATATGAGAGAATTTTAGGTCGAAGACTTAAGCCAGAGAGAACTAAAGAAGGAGGATCTTGTAAGTAAAAATTTAATCTTGAATGAGGCTTTAATCTTGTGTGATTATTGATGCACAATGAGGAGATAAAGGATATTTATTCAGAAAAGCTTTTAATCATGTGTACTTTTATTTGAAGGATTAGAAGAATGATTTCAGAGCTTTGAGTTAAGATGCACTGATGATTGCTTCCCCAATCTTTTCCACTGGTTTGAAATGAGACTTACAAACAAAGGATGAATACATGTAACTGAAGCAGACCATATGTGCAGACTCTGACATTCTCCATTCAGTGCAAGCACAGAGCACTCTGATACCAACATCACTTCAGGGCCCTCCGGCCTCTTGCTCATTCTAATATATAATTAAACCAGTAAACAAACACACTCAAATAAACTCCTTTAAAAGACCAGACCTCTTACTTCTCACCAAGTAATTTTCAGAGGCTCTTAAGGACCTTAGATGCCTCCTGAAGAGGTACACAAAACCTGGCACTCAAACATTGGCATATGCATACATTTACCATTTTTGATACAAATTACCATTTTGATTCAAAAACATTTTTGTTGGTCTGCACAGAGTCTTATTAAGAGTAATAGCCCTGTCTGGGAATGGTATTGAAGAGCATCTCAATATCTCAAACACTGCCCCTCTGCCTGGGATTGCATTTTCAGAGCTCGATGTCTATGTTTATGATGGAGAACATTAAAGATTTGTATATATATACATGAAAGGCACACTCTTCTTAGTAAACCTATATCAATGCATCAACATTATCCGTGTGTATATGTGTATCTTTCAGCAGACCACCTCTGTTCAAAATCTAAAGGATGGATGGTTAGATGAATGGATGGATGGATGGATGGATGTCCACATGGATCAGATGGATGTAACCAGATCTGACTGAATGACTGTTTAGAATTTCTCAATCTTAACTTCAATAATTGTATGATCAAAATCATTTTCACACATGACAGGACATTTAGGTCATGCACGTGATTTCCTCACAATTATTGTTTCTTCCAGGTTCACTGGACAGAGCACTCTCATTTAAATGCAAATTCCTGCAGATGACATGTAAACAAACACAGCAAGAGAAAGCAAAAAACATACACAAACCTCATACTTAATGTCAATTTGTTTTAAAACTGCATGTATTGAAATGCTTGAAAATGCTGACAGTAATTAGTACCTTTCAACATCAACGTGCAGGAGCTAAATGATTACGTTAATTTCACATTGGCTTGGAAGGCAGGTTTTAAGACCAATCTTCTGTCATGCACCCTTTTTTGTGCAATGTATTGACACTGAGAAACACGTAGCTATATGTTTCACACCTGATGTCCATCTGTTTTAAAACTAAAATGCTATCAATAATTAATATAATTTAATGTGATCTAGATAGCACAGTTGTGGTTAATCACTAATTGGCTTGCACTGGAAGATTGTAAGGCCAATCATCTAATGAAATCATACTAATGGTCATCAATGGGCAGATGTGTGTGAATGGGCAGTGTGTGTGTGTGAAAAACAGATAACTGGCCGGTTCAAAGAAAGTGCAGAGTGTCCTTCACATTTGACCTTAAACACACCAACTTGTGGCTTTTCAGCTGTGATGCTTTTGAGGTTCCAATAACACTGTGCCAAAGAGAGGTATCAGTGTGGTATTTTACACTGTATTTTACATGTGGTATAGCAGCAAACGCAATCAAACTATAAACAAATTACTGCCTAGCGGTACATAGTATGACCACTGCACATTGCTGCATATGCTATCCAAAGAAAATAAACATCTTGCCATATTGACAGTGCATGCCCACTGAGTTTCAAGGATATCCCACGATACGGGTGTGTGAGGGCTCATCAGCCCTTTCACCCTGTACTACGTACAGCCCAAATGTTGTTGGCTCAGCTGGTACAGTTCTCAAGTTATTCCCCAAAAATTGTGTTGGACAACCTGGTGTTCTGCGGTTGCCACAGCAAGGGACGAGCGACCCCCTCAGGACCAAAAACTACTACATGTTAAAACTCCAGTGGATCTACATGCCCAATGAGTTTCACAATGTCCGGTGATTCGGTGTCCCAAACTTGAACAACACCTATATGCCTGCTGTGCTGGCTATGCTAGCGGCAGTCATAATAAGCAGTATGGTATCTTATGTGTTAATTTCCGTCTCAATATGTATATTCCCACCTCCACCACCACCATGTGAAATGAGCATCGAATTTCAATTTTGGTTGAGAGGATAAACCTTTGCACTGAGCGACCATACCTTATTCTGACCCGCAGCTACCAACTGCTGCCATATCTGTCCATGAAAAGGCTCACAGACCACATGTCTCATTATCTCTGTTAGTTGGTGGTGCAAGGCTTGCTTTTGTTTCATCACTCACCCTGCCTTTATGCTCTCTTTGAACGCTGTTGCTCTTTCAGGATGGTCACACAACAGAGTCTGGCACGTTTCATGAAAGCTGGTGTCAGTGTTGGCTGTCTGTGGCTAATGTGCATTCATGATCAAAGAGGGGAATGCAGGTTTCTGAAATGGTGGACAAACTAAAGGATCAGATGCTTATTGTCAGATGCTTATATCCAGTTCTGTGCTCTGATCATGACACCCTTAACCAGACAGGAGTCTCAGGAGTGAGACCTGAGTTATTATCCGTGTACTTTCTTGTGAGGTAAGATACTGAGCCCCAAATTGCCCGGTGGCAGGTTGCACCTTGCATGGCAGCCACTGCCATCGGTGAGTGAATGGGTGAAAAGCGCTATGTAAATGCAATCCATTTACCATTTACAACAAAGTTCCTTTGCTTAGAGAGGGGTCCCCAAGATGGCAGGCTCATGGTCAGCTTTGGCCTTCATTGACCTAGGCCAGACGGAATGTGGATTTCAGTAAATTTTGCCTACAACATCGGTCAACTCAATGGAAAATGCACAGTGATTATTAACTGTGAAGAGTCACCCATGTTATACCATGGGATATCCTCACTCCCAATGGCACGTAGAATGCATCTCATCTAATCAGAAACTGCTAAATAGTTAGAACGGACCTAACTGTTGTATAAGTGTTCACAGAGCCATATGGCTTTGAGTGTTCATAACTGTTACATTGTAATGAAGGTACTTATAAGGCATTATAATGTTATCTTATAAGCCTTTACAACTTGAAGTGTCACAAAGCATTATAATGCTTCAATTTGTTCATTGTCCTTCAATATGCCTGGCTGCACATCCCAAAATAACATCCCAAACACATAATTACTCATGGAAATCAATAAGACACCATTACAGACACTAAGTAAATGCTATGTTTCCCAAGTATCAAAAGGCCAAAGAAACTTCTAACGCTGTAAAATTGTAAAGGCTTATATGATGAAATTCCTTATGAGTATAGTCATTAAAATTTCATTAGTTATAAAGCTTATGAATGCATTATAACCATTTATGAACACATTTACAATACTTTATGAATACTGGGTTCATAGAAAGTGTTCCATAGACAGCAGACCAGTTTAAAAACTTGCACTGGTTTACTAGTCTGTGATGTGAGTTGGATTTGTTGGACTGCTGCTAAACAAATGTCACAAATTTAATTAAACACAGTTTAAATACTAAAAGATGTGTTTGGCAGTGGTAACACTCCAGAATTCAAGGTATTTTTTTCCAGGTGTCAGTGTGATTCAATAACTTACTGACATAGAGTTACAGTTTAGAATGGAAGTGTTGTTTTCTGTGCATTAATATCAAAACTGAATAAAACACAAGCCAGTGTGTAAGTGTTAGTCTCCCTCCCTCAGATGAAAACTCAAAGAACACTGGACCATTTAACAAGATATTACACAAAAGAAATCCAGCATTTTAAAATGAGTAGGTGAGCAAATAAATGGATGTTTGAGACTTTTAGACCACTGTTCTCTAAATTCCAGTCTCTTAATAATGCTGATTTAAACTTAGTGACAACTCTGAATCTTCAATAGATGTTCAGAAATCACAAAAGATAGGAAATCAACAAGGGCCCAATAAGGCTGTTAGTCATGTGGAGAGATCAAAATCAATGTGTGCTGACCAGTGCCTAGTGCTCTGACTCAGAGTTAGAATTGCTGTGGACAGACCAGACAGAATTGATTCCCTTTCATCACACACACACTCACACACACACACACACACACACACACACACTTACACACACACACACAATAAATTTACTCCAAAAAAATGTTTTCCTTTTTTCAATACTTGATGTAAAGACTTTCCTTTAAAGCCATGAAGGTATTTGCATGTAAAATTACTGGTCAGTGACTGGTCAAGCTCCATATGCAAATTTATGCTGTTTTACATAATAAACTTTACCATTTGACAGTACATTCATTCATTCATTTGGCCATTAAAATAGCAAAACCTTTTCACGTGAATGACATTCTGCATTTGTTCTACATTAAAATGTTTCTGTGAAAAATGTAAATACCATGAAATGTTTAACTTTTGAGAGAAATTACATGTTAATTGAAAATATGCATTTCAGGTAAATTTTACATGTAATTTATTATTTCTATTTGTCATTACCCTTTACTTCAGTCTTTGTCATACCCCTTAACTGTGGCTCACTCACATGTGTCGGTGAGTGTTAGTCGGGTTCTTAGATTCAAGAAAAGGCTCAGCACAGTCAGATGTCCAGCATCCCACATGGGATTAGATAAATTACCTCCGATAGCGGTCGCAGCCATGCTCCAGGCCTTCTTCTGTAAGTGAGCTGGAGTGAGGACAGGCTGAATCATCAGCCAATGCATGCCACGGTGAATACGCCCATGTCAACATGGGAGGCTTCAGCTCTCTGGCTGGTGTTCCCTCCCCTTCTTTAGCTTGCGATTGCTTTTGCATTGACCACATTCATCTCTGTTTATTCAGCTGGGGAACATCATTCTGTACACTGATGGATCCCCAATGGAAGGATTAGCATTTCTGTCTAAGCCTTTCTCACAGGGTTAGAATTTATATGAGTTTGAGTGCTGGGCAGTTGGTGCTACATGGTCAAGCATCATCTCTTTCTGCGTGCTGCACACCGACCATCCACACATATATGTTAACCCAGCAAGAGCATTTGTTTTGTTGAGGATGCCATTCAGTTCAATCACTGCACACACAAAGCAGGCAGCATGTGGGAAAAGTTGACCTCTTCATAATCACTAGATGTATTTGCTAATTAATGAAAGTACTCAAAGCTCCAGTGGGTGGGAGAACGCTTCAGACCCAGAGCTGGGAAAGATGGGTGGTATGTGAGGTGAGGAGTGCTAATCACGTCGATGCAGGGCTCAAGTCGAAGCCAGAGTTTCTCCTCATGCACCTACGGTTTGCCACCGATGCGCCTTTGATACTCCATGCCTTCCCTTGCTGATCAAACAAGGCCGATCACAGGTTTCCCAGGACTACCTCTGGGTCCAAAACAGACAGGGTGATTATTTGGAGAGAAAAAGGATTTCTCCCCACATTTTTCCCCCTCTTCTGTGTGTTTTCCTTTTTGATGTAGAATTCTGTTTCAGGTCCTGCCAGAGTGCTCTCTGAGAATGAGAGAAGCAGTAAACCAGGCAAGTTATCTCTTAACCGCTGCTCATTTGGACTTCTCCCAGTGAACTCTATTCCTCTCAGCTATTAATGGCTAACTAATGGTTTCTATGAGCATATCTTAGCGACACATCATAGGACAATTCTAATGTTAAATTTCCCTGTGAAATTTTAACTTGTACATCCTAGATAATATAACAGTCTTTTTGTTAGTGATGATTAGAGACACATTGGAAACAACCATTCAGTTCCCTCAGAGCATAAAATGAAAATTTGATAATATGAGTTTGCCTCTATTGTTATGGAATTCACTGCAAACTGTACTGATGTAAAAATGTATTGATGAAATGACGTGCCACTGTATTTTTGAACATAGCAGGCATAAACACAGGACAGAAAAAAAGGACAGATCAACACCAAGCTAAGAACTATATAAAAACAGCTCTCAAAATGTTGATAAATTTGTCACATTTAAATTAAATGAATAGCAGGCTACAATATGAATGTTAATTTTCCATGAAAGTGCAAACAATACAACGTAAGCTATCTACCAGGCAGACAACTATATGCATTACCCAGAGAGGTCTGCATAGAGGCTACAGCCTTGCTTGGGGGAGTTGGCCTGGTTGCGACACTCAAACATAACAGCAATTCTCTTCTCTCATTTCCACTGCACAGCAATTGATTTTCAATCTTTCTTTGCAACAGTAACAGGTGTTGGCATGTCGAAAAACACTGACATCTGAATGAGTGAGTTTTCCTTAGTTTGGCCAAAGCAGCAGCTTTGTGCGCATTTAAACACTATATCACGAATATATTATCAACAGTGGGTTAAGGGATACTGAAGTGGCAATCTCTTACCTCTCCATCGTGTGTGGCAGTTGTAGGCCAATGAGACGCTGCCAATTAATTTAACACACACACGCGTGCCCTCTATATTTTTACCACTATTTTGTCTAGTCCGCAAATATAAGACAACCCTCCTCTTTTCAGAAGTATTTACAGGAAAAAAAAATATTGTCTTACATTCGGACTAATACAGTATTTTATGATAGACGCACATTCATTATCCCTTACATAATAACATTTTATGAATGCATTTATAGGTCTTGGGTTCACAGCAAGCGCTACCCATTTTCTTTCCTATAGAAGAGTTAATACATGTTGGTGAGACAAAGGTTACTGTAGCTCTATGATACATACATGTGATTATGGTAGAGAATCGTGTTTAATTCTGAGGGTGCCAAAAAAAGGTTCATCCTGGGTCACGGGATAAATGTACCAAAACTTACAGAGAACTCTTTGTTAATGTCTTTCCATATGAGGCAAGAGGACCTTTATACTGTGGCAAAAAAACTTTACATTGTGGGTGTGAGAATCATGTGCTACCTGCTCCCTATGAACGCTGATGTGCCAAACCCAGAATGTTATCACCCAGGGCAAATTGGGGAGCGGTGGATTGATCAGCCGATCCAGGCTGATTATTCCAGAGGTTGGAAGATGGAGGCACCATTGATTTGGTGGCCCTGTCAGCACTGGCAGTCTTGACAGAAATCTCATTAGAAACTGCAAATCGCCTGCGCTCGAGTCTCCCAGCTCTGCTCACCATCATCTAAATTAGGAAGGCTCAGAGCAAAGACAGTATCAATATGGTAAAAACTCACTCATCCCATAGTGAATCAGCCTGTGACTTGCCATGTAGCAAAGACAGATGGGCAAGCAATTTTACTGATCTCTCAGGCAAGCACGGCCTTTGACTTCTAACAAGGTGTGTGAGGGAGAGAGGAGATGAAGTGTGCTCTGAGCAGAGAGCTGGGATGAGTATAATGTTTCATGCATAATTCAGACTATTGCAAAGGTGTGCGTATATATGCACATGATTGCTTTCAGTCAGTACAGCAAGAAAATGAGCACACTTTTGGCAAAATTGTTTGCAATATATTATGATTTATGGAAAAATGCTGTAAAAATAAGCATATTCTATATATGGAGAGATATCACTTATCACTGTTTGAGACAGTTTGTGCAGGCATTACAGTGCAGTACAGTGCACCTTGTGAGGAGAAAATTTGAGTCATCCACTGAACTGTCCTCATTTTATACCATTGAAAATAGTTTGTGCCTCATTTGCAATTGTTTAGAGTCAACTCATTCACTTACAGCACAGGTTTTTTTTTTTTTACACTTAAAACCTTGTTTTTTGATTGTTTATGAGGAGATGCAGAGGTTCAAGTTAAAATTTTGACAAATGCCTCTGTTCCAAGAATTTTTGGTTGTTGCGTTAGCACCCCACACACACACCTACAGAATGGTTGAATAGGTGCCCAGCTGCAATTTTTCCTAAAGCGTAAAATTTTGTTGGTAATGACGTGAAATTTACAGAGTGGTCAATAATGATACACTGACATAAAAATAATGGCAAAGTGTGACTTTCAATGTGGTCAATGCTTTATTTTTTAATATTTTCAAATAAAGATGTCTGCTAAATGCCAGTCAACATTACTTCATCATTATGGTCATAATTACAATGTCAGTAATCACTTAATTTTCTAGCCATAGTCAAAATTTAGGCTAATTAACAGACTGAAAATAAATCGTCTCTTGGAACTTCAATTCTGGCGGTCTTTTAGTGCACGTGATACAAACAATATGGCCGGCTTGGATGTGAGCCGAGTTGGATATCCAACTTGCTGTCTTACAGGCTGCAGCGAAACATACTTCCAATTTGAGAGCGAGTGGAAAATGGATTTAGGAAAACTGTGCAAAGGAGAAAAATAGACAATCAGACAACTGCCCTAACCAAACCAGTTCTCTGAGCATGTGGAAATTAAATAACACGCCTTTTGAAGCAGCATCTGCAAACAGCAGCAAAAGGGTAGACTATACCGCACTGTCATCTATAACTGTCTCATATGAAGACAAGTCCTCTATTCCAATTGCACATGTCTTTCATGCATTTATTCATTCTTTTTGAAAAAGTTACATGCAGGTTGGTGGATGCCGCAGTGAGCAAGCAAGTTCTGGCTTTCTAACCCAACAGACAAATGTCTACAGCCCTGAATAGCGATCGTGACGCATGATTACCTGTAGGTCATGGTTAATCTAATATAGTCCATAGGCCTACCACCCGCCAGAAAGCAGACATATCCCTATGATGAGGTGCCAGACTCCGTACAAAGGGAAATAATCTGGCCAACTAGACTAATTTACTTGAACAATTTCAGGCCATTTTGACAGATGGTAAAATTAATGCTGTATAGCCTATGCTGTGCCGTTGGCAGACAGAGATAGCATAAAGAGAGAGTGTGAGACAAAAGAAAACACTGGCAAGAACAGAAGATTACAAGATGGTTCCCTCTGTTCAGTTGCATAATGCCAGAGGGAGTGTTTGCCCAGGGCACCAAACAAGCTAGGACTGCCCCTGCTGCACTGAACCAATCAGCTAATCAACTTCCTTTGACTTATGACTCCAACTGCTGCTCATAATTACTGGTAAGAGTATTAATGATCGTGTATCAGAAGCCACGTCCATGCATGTGTGTAGTGCTTTTACGGTGAGCTTATTTCAAGGGCTTTATAATTTGTAATATGTCTTCTTTCTCAATCTGTTATATTTTTTTATTTTTCACACAAAGTTTTTTTTGAGTGTTGAGTGTTTTTTGTAAATGTTTTTCTGTTGCGATTTTTTAATGATTCTGGTGCACAGGTGAACACCATTTCAACTACCATGTGCATGGCTTAATGTTTTTAGCTAAACCTGATATAAATTCGTCCAGAGCTTTTACGTTACAAGTCAGTAAGCAGATATACATGCACACAGACAGACAGAAAGAGTATTCCATTAATTGTTCCATTCGGGAATTCAGGATGTCTTCACATCCATAAAAAGTAGCAGCTGTTCTGCAGGTACAAATTAAATGCATTATATTACAATCAACTCTACCCAAAACCAAGGGCAAGGGCAAACATGGCATTACAGGACATGACATGATGTAGTGCACAGTAGTCTGGAAACTTTTGGAAAACAGAATAATCTTTACCTTGTCATCACTTTCTATTGACAGGTGGACCTGTAAAGGAACTACCAGCAGTCGTCCTTAGCCAGCCTTATTACAATAATGGACCGGTCCTTTGGCCCACAGTCCATCCATCAGCCCTGTGGAGCCACTGCATAATTCATCTGGTACTTAATGTGTGTCCTACTGAGCCATTTTTTCTGTGTGGTCTGAACACTTTAAAATTAGTGAGAGCTTCTTATCCAAAAGATCCATTTAGTTTCCCTGCTGTTTTCTGAACATGCCTCTGCTCTAACTGCCTTGCCCGAGTATAGAGAGAAGAGAAAATATTCTGTTATTTCCCCCCTCCTACTCAAATGTGTGCCATAGTGAGTTACCACTGAGAGTTTGTCCTGAAACTGTGTGAATCTCAAGCACAAAACAAGACGACATAGATGAATTATGTCTGTCCTTGTTAAAAAGAAAAGGAAAGAAACCGGTGGGTAGCAGGTGGCACAGGGGAAAAGTTCTCGCATTGCTTTCTGATGCCAATTTATCCCTCTTCACATTCTCCACTCATCATACCTGCAATCATATCCCCAGTGGACCAATGCCATACCCTGACCCTTTCCATAATAATGGACCCATCCAGAGGAGGCATGAGCAGTGTCGTGATTACAGAACTCCCAGGTGCCTCAAGTAGACCAACAAGTCACGTACAGTAGAAGTATGAGATGGCCAAAATGTCTCCTGTCATGTCATTCACACAGTACTGTGGAGACAACATTACCTAATTCACTTCTGAATATAAGTGCGAACGCAGGTTGTTCTTGTGTGTTGTATGCTCTTTGTGTTTCTCTGAGTTATCTCCATCTCTGACAGCTAGGTGGTCCATTCATACATCATCACATCATTGTGCAGTGAGTGTTTGGTGCAATCCGTACAATGGGAACATGGATTTTGGTACCAGAGTCCCCTAAACGAATGAGTGTTAGTGGGTATAAGGCAACTCCGAGGCAGATGTAGGAACCTTGTGAAACATACAAAGCAAACATAATGGACAAATGAACACCAACAGTGAACTAGCAATAAATCTTGCAGTTACCCAATATTATTATCCCCTGGAGCACCTTGTCTCATCATGCATTTGTCAAGGAAAACACAGAAAACTATTAGGACTTCTGTCATCTTGTACGCTCACCAGGACCAATCATTCCTCCATGCATGACGCTCATCATTCTGGACGTAGCATGAAAAGTGTATGGTTTACTGAAGGTCTCTAGAGCTAATTCACATGCTGCTTGCTAGGCTGTTTAATGTTCTTGTCAAAGTGTCAGCCTTCAGAATCAGCTCCTCTAATTAAACATGGATTTCTCTCTCTCTCTCTCTCTCTCTCTGTCTCTCCCTCTCTATCTGTGTGTGTGTGTGTTGTTTGTTCTTCAATATTTTAGGCAACGTAGTACTAAAGTCTCTTTGACAAGCCAGATTAATGCAGCAAGAAAATGAAGTTAAAGTTAAAAACATAGAAGGTTATTTAGATTTTTGGTAGAGGTCTCATGGTAGCAGGGTAATGAAAATTATGTAGACAGATACTCTAGACAGATGCTGCTTTGAGACCGTTGGACTTTTATTTTGATAAGTTATCATCTGTCTGTCTTCCACATTTATGAAAGGTTGGGCATGAATGTTGAGTTATGGCTTATGAAACAGTCATAAATGCTTTGTGAGCAATTTATGACAGCTGCTATGAATGCCTACTCACCTGTCAAGTAATGTGCTAATTGTTTCAAACAAATATATTGTAGTGTTTCTGTTTTTTTATAACATTACATTTTGTGGCATATAATGAAACTGATAGTATTCATGATCTAATAATGTGTTTGTTAAACAAGGAAAAATACAGTAAAAGCATAGGCTATTATACATACAGTATATCATTAAATGGCTTGATCTACTAGTGTTAGTGCCACAGGAGCAGTTCTTTTCAGGAATAGTTATTCTCAACCAAAAAGACGTAATCAGGATTTATTTAGACACTGTTAGTGTTTGTGGCTTTAGATGAATAGGTCAATGAATAGACCATCTTTTCTAGTGTAGAATAAGGCCATGCAGAATAAGGTATTAATAAGTGATTTGTAATGACTAACAAATGATTAGTATGCTATCATTTTGCCTCTTAATAAGGAGCTAGTTAATGGTGAATATGTGTGTGCTAATATAAAGTGTTACCATATGTTTGTATGTACAGTGTGTATGTGTGTGGACTCAAGCTTGTTAAAAAAAAGAAGATCAGACTTCAACAATTACCTCCTCAGGATGCTATATTCAGTGTGTAGTGTTCGGTATGCACTGCACATACAGACACATTAAAATTAAATGTTTCTTAGGATTAGAGGTGGAATTAAATCAACCTTTGCTTTAAATACACTGTCAGCGTACACTTGTTCCAGAATACACAGAACACGTACACAGAATATGTGTCACATAATTTTGTGGTTGAATTGGTTGGTTCAATGGTTGAATCAAGTTCATTTTACTTTCTGGGCCTGATCTCTCACAGCAGAAAGAATGGCAGGTATATTCAGGTATGACTAAATTCAGAAAAACTAGTTAGAGGGTCCTGGTAAAATAAATATATCTGTATTCATGACTAATTCCATGTTTGTTCACAACAGAAAAGAAATACTATTTTTCCTATGCAGCATTATAAATCCTGCTTTTTGTGGGAAAAATACAAAACACAAAGATGACCTTTGGAAAGACAGTCTTTTTAATATGGATCATTAGCTTTGATGGCTCACATTTCTCATGGGTGATGCCACGATGACAAATGAAGAGCTTTTATTCATCTATTTATTCATCTGAAACAAGTCCCTTTGATGCAAAGAGCAGTTAAGATCATAGATCTCCCTTCACAGTTAGACATCTGTGAGAAGAGAATGCTCAAATGGGCGAAGAATGTAATCTGTGACCCCACTCACAAATTCAGATCCAGCAAATGCTATCACAGTGTGACCATCCAGGGTATTCTGAGGGATGCCTTTTCCTTAAATGCCAAGGTTTGCACCAAAATAAACATGGCTTCAGCTTGATGATGTGGACAGAGAATTATTTTCTTGCATAAAATCTAAATGTATAACTTTAGCTGGCTAGATTGGGAACATAGTCTTTGAGCACAATAAGAGACCTGCTTTGTGTTTACAAACATTGTGTCATAAACGTTCTACATTCTGCCGCCAGTGCCCATGTTGGTTGCAGAAAGCCACCCTACCTAACCTGCTGTAATGTAAAATTGCTCATTTTCAGGTGTCTTTCAAGGACTTATCATCAAGTAATCTTGTGTTTAATGATACATATTCATACTACAAATGAGCTGTTTAATAAGATGAAGAAACTCTGGGATTTTACATAAAAGTCTGTGAGAGTAAATTTTTTTTCTGCAACCAGTGGTTTGATTTTAAGCTACTATGACATCCACTCAAAATTCATCTACATCATAACTGCTGTTGTTTTTTGTTTCACATAATAAGAAAATCCCCACTTTTTTAAAGGACACATAGAATAGAAAACCATTTTTGCATTGGCTTTGATGAGTTAGAAGAGCTATCATTAACATGAGGCATGGTCGTGCCCTCCCTCATATGACAATCTTGAACCTAGAAATAGACTCTTAAACATGGGCAAAATAGAAAAAAGCCTATGTGTGATGTAAACTAGCTCAAAACAATTGTAGTTCAATTGTGGTTGCCAAAAAGGCGCCATCTAGCCAAAAGGACCATTTCAGTACCCAGCCTAAATATATGGTTTTGATTGGGCTAGTAAAATTGCACTTGGGTTTATTATTGATAAATTAAAATGTAGTTTTGTGTCTCCTGTTCCCAAGCAATGCAACAGTTAATCAACAGCTTCAATGAATGAAACATTCATATTGGTCAACTCAATGTAAAATGCAGAGTGATTATTAGCTGTGAAGAGTCAGCCATGATATATCATGGGATATCCTCACTCCTAGTTACGAGTAGAATGCGTGTTGCCCAATCAGAAATAGTTTGACCGGACTGTTGTATAAACTCTATTTTAACATCTGAGAGCAAGGTAGAATACTCCATTCATCCATTTTATGTCCTTTTTAAAGATGTTTGAAGTGCTTGAAATCTCATTAATAACCATGAGTATAGAGGCAGATGAGGTGTTAAATAGCCACATTGAGTCTCCATAAATAATCTCACCTGGGTTTAGTGTGCATGTGCTAGGGGCAAATACGGGATTGTGGCTTATTACATACAGTGAGGGAACCGGTCAGGAGACAGGGGGAGAGAGCAACATGCTTCAGTGCTTTCTCTTCTCTCTGTACAGCCCAACAAAGGGGCAAACATGGAGGTCACAGCACACCATGTCCCGCTATTCATATCTGGGATGTCCTGGGAAAGTCACTAAAAAACTGAAACACTGAACATGCTGCCAGTTTGTATGTTATCTGTATGGTATTCAGTTCTTTTTAACATAACCTATGAGACACACACATTTACATTAATTAGACATTTACATTTAAAATAAAGACAAGTGGAATTTAGGTTGTATGCAGGGTTCGAATTACCATGAGGCTCGGTAGTGCCCGGTCCCCTTAGTTCTGGTCATGGCACCCCTAGTTCCACTCAAAATCGTGATTGGAGGGATTAATTAATGCATTGAGCGTGAGGGACTAGTACACCCTTGATACAGCTGACAATCAGTCGCTCTTTCAGTCTCCATTACTTTTATGCATTTGAATGCTTTAGCAACACGTCAATAATGATGAAAAATCAGAAGGACAGTTAAAAAAAAACTCTTCCCAGCATTGTGGTCTTACATTCCCACGACTTCATACCTTATGTATGAGCTGTCAAAAGTCATCAGCATTGCACTTAAAGACCGGGCACGCTGTGTGACCTAATGGATTTTTTGTGTCTCCTGCAGGTCTCTGCTTGGAAACAGTAAGCGATGCATGTGAAACAAAAAATTATGTCCATTCCATTGTGTGTGACCTGACATTCTGAAAGGAGCAATACCCGTTTTGTTAAAAAAAAGCAAACTTTTATTATGCTGTTCTCAAAATCTGTGAAAATGTCTTTCTGAGGAAAGACTAGTGACTAGAGCTGTTTGTAACCCAGTTCAAGAATAATCAAAAGGCAGCAAGATACAGAAAGACAAAGCTTTAAAGACTTCATCCATATAAATATACAGCACTTTCTAAGAAGTTAAGAACACTATTAGAAGTTTCTGATCCAGTTGTTTTAATTTATAAGACTTTGCTTGTCTGTTGTTGCTGTTTTGCTTTGAAGGCATATTCTTTATTGCCAATAAATAATGTCATTAGTAAACACAGATAGAAAAAATACTAATTTACCTTGTTTGCCATGCTCTTCCCATATTCACCTCTTATACTTCTAATTGCCACTAGTGGAGCCTTCCCCACATGTTCAGAGCCAAAGCTGGATGCGTACTAGCCAGGATGATACAGTGATCATACAATAAATACATGTTTATTTAAACCATTGCTTCAAAAGCAACACAAGCAACACAATTCTATTGAGAAAATCATAAATGAATGTGAATCAATTCTGTCAATTAATTAATCTGACAGGGTTGTCATGGATCATGTCAGTTTCCTGAAGTAAGTGGAAGAAAATGGAAGGCAACATGATGACAATTTACAGTCTTTTATGAGCCCAAACAATATTCTGATGTGCACAGAGACTGTGCTTCAAGGTGCTGACTGAATCTTTAATGGATTTTTTTAGCACCTACATTCCTGGTACGTCTGTATAGCAGTCGAGCATGAAAACCTTGATGGTATGGTGCAGCACTGTAATGAGCTAACATACATCTCTCATGTATTACGTAAGTGTGGTGCTACTGGCAAACAAAATTAGTTGAGGGATGTAAATCTCAGTGCACTGTGAGTAATGCGCTGCCGTTGCTCTTATAACTGGAGGGCTAGTAGGTGAATGAGGAGGCGCTGTGTTGAGGGACTTGTTAAAACTCTTCACAGCGGTTTGTGCCTGGAGTCAGCGGTAACAAGGCCACATGTGCTGAGTTGGAGTTGAACACCCTGGCTCTGTGTATTCTCACGGTGTTGCAGGATATGTTTATTTGCTGATAGGGGAGTAGTATGGATGTGGGTGTGTGTTGGGGGGGGGGGGGGGGTGAGTCAGCATTTCTAGCCCACAAACAACACATCCCCGCTTTGCACACACACTATCACCAGTGCTGCCTTCTCAGGAAATAGTTGTCACCATTGGTAGACAGCGGAAGACCACAAAGAACACCACACAGGGTGGTCAGGAAGATCCAAGGGTGTCTTGCGTCAGCGCTTTCTTGTACTGATTTAAAACTACATTTCCATTTATCTTTCAGTGCCCGATTCTGCCTCGCAGCTTAAAGCACAATCAGAGAACTGCTGCGAGGCTGCCTGGCAGAAATTTTTTCCTTATCTGCACAAAAACACAACTATTCAGAACTGCAGGGGAAAAAGGCATGCTGGCACATACATGTACTATATTTAACACACAGCTGGAGAAATTAGTCCCTTTTGAGAAGAGAAATTTCACATTTGATATTGACAACCACATGATGTGCATTAGGCGATCGTAGTGTAAAAACAATTTACATGTCACAACATTCAGACAATACTGTGAAGAATTGACTATGAAGAATTAAATCTTAATGCAAAGTGATAGGGTAACCTACAACTGATCTTTGTTGGTGATTTATTATGTCTTACACATACACTGAACACACACACACACACACACACACACACACAGACACACACACACATACACACATCACACACACACACACACACACACACACAGTTTCTAATGCTTTGCAAATATCAAATATCTCAGCAAGATCAACATTGGACTTTCAATCAGAAGGTATTACAGTCCAAGCATAGAACACTGAGGACTTATTTCTACTATAATGCGAAACCCCCCAACACACACACACACACATGCACACACACACATGCATGCACACTCTAGAAAAGAGGATTTTGTAGGTAATGATATTTAGAGAAAAATAAACACCCATTTAGCCAAGTTCCTGAGATCAGACACAACACATCAATCCTAGATAGGATTACTCATGGTTATTTGTAGTCGCTTCCTCTAATACACCCCAAACCATCTCTAAGCTGATGAGAGGATATCTATTATGGATGTCAATAAGCCACAGATTGAACCATTTCCCATGCATTTTGGGCACTCAAAATCCGACCATACAGGACTGTAATTTGTGTGCTGATCGATGTCAGTTTTGTGCCAGTCAGTTCACTCTGGTAAAAGACAATCCACTCTAAAAGTCTAACAGTGCAGTAAATCACCTCTGTACAAAAATACACCCTTTATCCTCCTTTGTTTTTTCACCCCCTGCTGTCTCTTGTGTGTTTGTGTGTGTGTGTGTGTGTGTGGCCTTTCATGACAGGGGCATCAGTCCCCTTAAACATCACCTGCATGCTTATCTTAAGCAGTTTGAATATTTCATGGATTTGCAGTGGCATTTACCAAATATACTGATCCTAACACCCCAGCTCTGAAGTGCATGATAAGCAAGGTCAGACCATGAGCACATGAGCAGTGGGTGGAGGGGTGCAGGGGTGCAGGGGTGCTGGAGGGGCAGGGCATTAGGGTTGATGACTGGGCTGGATAGACACCAGGGCTGTGTTTTATGAGGAGCTAAGCACTGTTATGACAGTTGCTTATGTTCCTGCATTGTGAACTTGTGTATTTGTTGTGCATTACCAGCATGTTATACATTCTGTTGTACCGTAGCACCTTCCTACATCCACTACTATTATACTTGCTACTGCTTATTGCATTTGCTGTCTATCTATCTATTTTTGAGGTCGTACCCATGGGCAAAAAAAAAAAAGTGAACCTTGGCACACACATTAGTCCTTTGCTACTCAGGAAGAGAGCGTTGGACTCCATGGCATTTTTTTGTGTCCATGATTCTGTCACCTCATACTTTCAGCTATAGAAAGCAGTTATTGCTGAAAACCTCCACACAATTTGCAGTGGACAATTGGTCTCTCAGAGGCACAGCTTTGCAGGACTGTACTCATTATGGGTGTGACATCACCTGTGACATCAATGCCAAAATCTAGCACTTCACCAGCCAATAAGAAAAGCTTAAGTTCCTATCACTGCAGTCCTCTCAGGACACCTGTAAAAAAAAGAAAAGAGATTCTGACTGTGTACCAACCATTTCTTAAATGTACAGACTATAATTTTACAAAAAGGTGTTCAAGTGTATTTATTCAGTGTAAAATCCATGGCCTTAGGTGGATGTAATTAAAGTTGAACAGCATATTGCAGTTAAAAAAGAAAATAAAACACACCTTCTATCAATCAAACACCTTCTTTCAATCTGCAGTTACATAAAGTCAATAATATCATGTGGAGATGAAGACTGTAAGTTATGATGTAGGCCTTTCGGATAGCCCTCTTCTGGCCTTCTGGCTTAATGATACTCATCAGTGGAGCAGCTTCCACCCCTCTCTGACTGACTGTCTGCACAAACACTACTAATGAACTGCTACAGCAATTAAACAGCATACAGGCCACGCATGAGGGAAGGAATGTGGTCAATCCATTGACCTGATTAGTGAGGATCTCCCAATGAAACACTTAAGCCCCGCCAAAAAAAAAACAAAAAAAAAAACACTGCTCTGACTAATGATTAATTGGAATCATTCACTGGGCTAATTATCCTTCCAATATCAAACATGGAGTCATTGAGAAAGAGGCTGGAGGTTTTCAGCCATTGTTACAGTAATGTTTGTCATACCCAGCTCAGGAAGCACAACATAAAGAGGGCGTCAGACTACTGGGGAAAAGAGGTCATCATTCAAGTAATGCAGAAAATCAATGCTATGCAAAAGCAAAGTATGCATCAATAGTTTTAGAGAAAAGGGAATGTCTATGAGAGGGACATACTCACATCTCTCTGCAGGTATGTACAATAGACTGATTTATACCACCAGCTCTGAGCTGACTGCACAGAGGCTGAAGGAGGCACAGGGGATCCAAAGTGTTGTGTTTATCATTCACTGCTGGAGATGAGGTTTACAAACAGTGCTTTAGGAGATTTGGAGAGTCTTGATAGACACGGATAAAACTGAAACCTCAGTGAGTGTTCAAATTGTGGAACAGTACATTTACTAAAAACATGCATATGGTCGTGTCATTCTTCTGTTTCAAAGACATATTTCAAAACCTGTAACAATCATGTCTGCCAACAATTAGGGATTTTTTTTATTTCATGCCCAGGCTTATGTTATCCTACATTTAACATGACTGTGTCTGAACAATTAGGTTGTCTGTGCCTTCTTATGTTATCCTACATTTAACATGACTGTGTCTGAACAATTAGGTTGTCTGTACCTTCTGCACTTTTATGAATGAATACTCACAGGTACAGTGTCTGTTTATCTTTAGTTCCTTTGGGAAATTATCTTAAACTGTGAGTAATTTGTGAATAATGGGGACACCAATCTCTTCACACACACACACACACACACACACACACACACACACACACACACACACACACACACACACAACCTAAACAGAGAGTGTAGATAAGATACAGTGGGTCGTACAATTTCACTGTTTAGGCTGAGGTCTGCATTGATTGACACTTTTGCAGGCAGTTTAAGAGATGTCTGAAATATAGGTTTGAGGCATAATTTAGGTCATTTTTGTGGGTATAAAATGATTGACCCAGAGGCTCAAAGACTAGGGCTAGGAAGTCACTACAGTCATTTCATGGGGGGAGAGTTTTTGCAGTATTTTTGTGTGTTTTTTGTATTTCATTATTTTTTTGATAGTTTTGCATATTATGGTGGGCAAAAAAGCTGTCATGAAAATGGAGCCTGGCCTGAGTCATGATGCCTGGTGGCAACCTGCTTTTAGATTTACATGTTCAATCAATTAAGCCCTCTACCTATGACAAGTGTTAAAAGCATGTTGATAGGCAGGAATGAATATGCCTTTAGAGCTGCCGTAAGCAGTGATGTAATATGGTCTACTTTCATAGTCATTCCTCTTGTGTTTGCAAATGTGTTTCTTTGTCTTGAGAGTGTGAAACCATGCCAAAATTATGTAATCCGCATAAGGTAACGACTTATATCACACTGCCCTTGTGTACAGTGTATCGACATCATAAAGTAAAGTGTACCAGAGTGTAATATCTCCACTTAATAAGATATTTCTGTACTTAAAAATTCTTAGGGAAAAAAATGCTCCTATAAAGTGAGGAGCACTACGCCTCCAACATTCTATTCCATTACTTTCAATTCAACCCCACACACCGGCATCAAACTCTGCCCCACTGCCACCTGTTGATTACGATTCAGGTCTATTTAGTCAGAGTTGTTCAAGAGAATCCAGGCTATTATGCTGTGTTTGCTGCATGCCATGCACTACCACTGCTCCGCAATGATGTCGGGGCCAGTGTCCGGAGGTCATAAGAAGTATATCTTATTACACATGTATGCACTATGTCTATAATTTATAATCTATATAATATATATATATTTTTTTTCTGTGAATACAGCTCTACCAAAATGAAAGTCTTACAAATTCTGTAAAAAATAAAACTTGTTGCTGGAACTTTTCAATGCTTTGAGAAATCTAATTGCCTTAGCTTCCAAGTATTACATTTAACAAGGTTACAATTACCTCACCTAAGCATGCAATCTGCCTCTCCCAAAAAGGTTTTCCTACGCATAGAGCTCTGGTAAAATGAAAGTCCTTGTTAAAACTCATGAATGCTTTCAAAACAAAAGTCCTTCATTGTTAATAGGGCTCTTCCACAAATCCAAAAAGTTTGAGTGGCCATATTCCTTGGCCATATTGGGCAAATTTCAATTGAATGTTAGCTTTCACGCTTCCCTCTTTGTAAATGACATTTAGCCAAATTAAAGTGTTCAGCTCTATAAAGCAGACACAATTTACTGTGATTCATGCAGTGTTATTCATGACAAAATGAATGACCTCTCAAACATCATCTTAACTAAAAGTAGCATTATCTGTGGTTAAATGATGAGGCTAGTCTACAGGCTTCACTGTGATGTTGCTAATCTTATGTTAGGCTACCTATGGTAAAATGATGATGGTGGTGTGGCTGGAAGTTTCGCTATTCTCTCTTGTGCGATCGTCAATCATATTTTCCCTCATTGTTGCCAGTGGAGCAGCGGTAACATAACTGACTGACAAACGGCCAACCCAGGTTGAATTTGAGAACCCCATGCTAGATAATGTTCCTTGGAGTGAAGTGGCCAGAGGGTAACGTAGGGCTTTAATTGGGTATTAAACTGGATGGAAACAGATCCATCAATCACTCTGTAGGCAACATCAGTGCTTTGAATTTCATGCGGGGTAGCCAGTGAAGTTCAGTGAACAAATGGGTGACGTGCTCTTATTGACTGGTTGAAAACCAGACTTGCAGCACAAAGCCTTGGGGCACCCCTGTGGAGGTGGTGTAGCGCAGATGTTTGCCTTAGTCATGACCCATGGAAGGACTGTCCAGTGAGATAGGGTTCAAACCAGGAGTGCGCTTTGCCATTGATGCCCAAGTTTGTCAGTTTGTCCAGCAGGATGCGGTGTTTGCCTGTATCAAATGCTGCTGATAGGTCAAGCAGGATGAGTACTGAGGATTGACCTGCCGTGCTTCTTTTAAGGCTTCTGTCAGAGACAGAAGCGCTGTTTCAGTGGAGTTGCCACTTTTGAAGCCAGATCGGTAGGAATCAAGGAGGTTGTGCTGAGAGAGTAATTCTGTGACCTGTTTGAAGACGGTTCGTTCTACAGTTTAAGAAAGGAAAGGAAGAGGAGAGACAGGCCGGTAGTTCTCCACTCGAGTGGGAACGAGGGAGGATTTTTTGAGTAGCAGCGTTACCTGGGCTTGTTTGAAGGTGGTGGGAAATGTACCCATAGTTAGTGAAGCATTGACCACATGTGCGGTTGCTGTCATAATGGTAGGGGCTATGGCCTGTGGAAGAGTGGTTGGATTAGGGTCCAGAGGACAAGAAGTAGGATGGCTGCCTGTAAGAAGCTTAGACACCTCGTCCTTTAAGAGAGAAGTGAATGAACAAAAAGCAGTTGGGTTTTTTGGAAGCTTGGAGGAGGAACCTGTGAAGCAGGGTGAGACAGGGTCTATGTAGATGGGTCAGAGAACTGACTACTAATTGCTGCAACTTTGTTAGTAAAAATGTTAATGGCTAATTTTAGCTTATATGCTAATGTCTGTAAGTATAACTTAAAGCTTATTTTAGAGTTCACTAGGCCTAGGCTACTGCATGTCATTAATGGCTAGTAATTGTTTAAAATAGTGCAATGACTCCCTGTAGTGGTAGCCTAGTGAGAAACTGCGTGAACTTGTCCAAAGCTATTACACTTAATTTTATAAAGTATCTATCTATCTATCTATCCATCAAGGCGCAATTCTAAGAAAAGTTCTAGAAAAAGTCCTGTAAGCAAATTTAAGTAAAAGTCACTTATTTTAAATAATTTTGATAATTTTGTGGTGTAGATGGTGTAGAATATTTTGTTCAATAAGCAACTGAGTTTTGAGTGTTTAAATTTTATATTGGCAAAGCATGTTGCTGGCTATGGCGAAGTTCTCATGACTTCTAACTAAACACACCCAATTTGACTAAGAACTTTTCCACTCGGTTAGTGATGATTTTGATTGTATTCATTCTTTATATAAGCAGAACCATGAAAATCCTCTCTTTCTCATAGTTCTTCTCACAGCATCGCTGCTCATTGCATTCAGGAGGGGAGGCTGGCTGGCTTGTGCCACCTCCATTAAGTGAGAGACACAGTCTGTGGCCAGAGTTTCCTGACCGGGCAAGGCTCACATAGATCAGTAGGCTGCTCTCTTTCAACATCCTAAATACGCATCATACTGCTTTGTCTCTTCCTTCCTAGCGCCCCTCCTTAGCCCCACCGCTCAGCTCGTTTGCATGCTGGTACTGGCCTGGCGCTGCTTTGAGAAGCAAAATTATCCCACAAATTCAATTATCTTACCCTCACCATTTTATTATCCTGATGTCCATGCCTAAACTCTCTGGACAACCAAGAGCAGTATGGTATTACTTACATTTAATATTCATTTATACTGATATAAATAGGGTATAGAGACATGAGTCAGAGCACTTCCTAGCTGTAGTCTGATACTAAAGTAAAATTCTCTGTGAGAGAATCTGTGCCATACAAACTTGTAATTCAGCACACGCTTCCCATGAGCCTTCATTTATTTCTATGAGCAGGCTTCCGTGGTTTGTAGCTGCCGTATTGGAGGTTGTCACGTTGGGTCATGCTTTTTGTATCTGGAATAGAGCTGAGATGTGGCTAAGAGGAATGACTCAAACTGGCTGGGGGTGGGGAGTGAGTGACAGACAGCAAACAAGCCCTAAGAAAATCCATTAAGATCAGCCAGCACCTTCTTCAACAAGATGGCCCCTGTGCTAGTAGTCAGAAACTCAGCTTACTATGGAACTGCACTGACACCTAGAATAGCAACTTGGGTACTTAATTTCTCCCCTAATTTCATATTCTGATGCATAACATATTAGTCTTTCCACTGAGGATAGACGACTGGAGCAAGATAATGGGCAGACAATGTAATAATGGTTACATTAGTCAGAACAAGATGCCCGAAATCGGGTATGTAATTTGCAATGACACTTGAAACGCAGATGGTAAAAAGAAAAGAGGCATGCAATTGTGTTAATAGGAATAACAAGATGCACAGTGACATATTATCACATTATATTAAAAACTTTGTCGCCATAGAAACAAGAATAAATATCAAATATAACAGTGTGGTGATTGATTTACACTGTTTGCATTCATCATTGAGCTGAGTAACAATAATTGCAAATAGGCAATAATTGTAAATAGACATAATTTCAATAAATTGCCGGCTGAAATCTGTATCATTTTGCCTTATATGAGTACAGCATAAGGACTAAACTAAAAACAAAGGCCAACTCAAAAACTCTGAAACAGAACATTGAATTTTTAATGAGGCAAGATGAGTCAGAGTAACCTGAAGGTTTCTAATGTCTGTGACAGGAGCCCTTATCCTATCACAATGCCTTTGTTTCTTTCCTCTGGTCATAGAGGAAATGTGAGCATCTAAAATAAACATGATATGAATGAGTAACACTAAAGCATCAAATGTCACGAGAGACCCCATTCGATGAGAGACCCCCTAATGGGTTTGAACAGTTTAATCACTACACCCAGATGTGTATTCACATCACGCTCAGAGAAGGACCAGGGGACTGTGACTGTCAGGGGTGTGTGTGTGTGTGTGTGTGTGTGTGAGAGAGAGTGAGAGAGAGAAAGAGAGAGAGAGAGAGAGCATGTGCTTTTGTGTGCACATGAGCACAGACAAGTGAAAAGAGCGGGGCCCCCTACTACGTGATACCACACACACACGTCTTAAAGGGTTAGCCTAATCAATGGGACAAAAACGTCAGAGTGATCTGTCTGAAAACATTTGCGCTTCAGGAGGTGGCAGCCAGCCTTTCCTTATCATCACTGAAGGAAGAAGGGCAGGAGAGAGGGGGGAAGGAGAGAGAGTTCATGACACAAAATGGAGAGAGAATTATATGAGGAGAAAGTACCTGACCTTTCCTATTGGCTTTATAAGACTGAGATTTTTCACCGCCCTAGATATGTGACATTTTTATGTAATCCACAGCATCATTACAACCAATGTAAACCCTCTTGATCTTGGTAGCTGAAATGACCTCCCTTCATCACATGCATGACTAACTGAAGATGTATGAATTTATTTGAAAACAGGTATGAATGTTAGCAGTGGCACATCTGAGTTGTTTTTTATCATTTACAAAGGCATTTTTTGCAAACAGGATGTAGTTCACTGCCCATATCATGTATACAGAGTGTAAAACAAATAACTACCACCTCTGCTTTATCTCTTTATGGACTGAAGTCTATGTGCTAATAGACCAATTTGTGAACTGTTGGTGTGCAGTGTCACCATTCTTTCCAGCAGCATATTTATGGTGACAATACTATTGCATAATATAATTCACAGCTGAAAAAAATATTATAATGACTACTAATTTGTTGTCAGTGTGCACAGAATGTATATGCATTTAATGACACTGTTTATTTTTCTTCTGGGGAGGATGTCTGAGTTTTAAAATGATCTGAATGTGAATAAATGTGATGAATGTTTAGCCAAAGTAACAGTCAAACAGCTTTGCCTCTGCATAGCTATTAATAGCCCCATAATACTGAGGGACAAGGGATTTAGATGAACAAAACCTTTAAGCAAGAATAGAAAGACAGAAAAAAATAGAAAGACTATGTCTTCACTTAGTAGCTTTGGTAATCACGGACACATGGCACAGCTGATGTCTTGGTTTCTTCCGGGAGAGGGTTACATGATAGGCGAGGGACAAATCAGGAATGAAACAGGAACTGAAATGGGGCCAACGTTTCCAAACTGTTATATTTCAGGGATGTGATGTGATTGACTTCTATATAGCAACAGTGCAGACTATCCTCACATAGTCTATATCAGCTGAGGACAAAGGACAGTTGGAGAAAGTGGTGCAAACTTCGGTAACACTTTCTATGAAGACCATATCTATAGCGCATTATGAGCGCATTCATAACAAACTATAATGCGCATCATCATTACTCAAAACACTCATAATGCTTCATGATGCATTATATCAACAGTTATAAATAACTATAAATCTAGCTTATAATGCCTTATAAATCCAAGGGTGTTATGAGTGGTATGACTGGCAAATATGGTGACCTTTGACTTCTGGATAATTTGTGAAAATGGCTCATAGGCACAGTAATGTTTCACTGTGCCTGAGATCCAGTCCCAACTTTACACCAACATATCCCTCCTTATCTGTTAATGGCCATATATGTCAGGAAGGGGGGTAGAAGCAGGAACATTTTTTTTCTCTCTCTCTCTTTCTCCCCTCACTCCCTCCCTATTTTCTCTCTCACTTTGCCTTCTCTACATCACCTATTCCTGTTCTACCTGAGCCTCTGGGATGGCTTGGGGGGCCCAATCCTGTCTGGTTGATGGGTGGGACTGACGTTGGTTGGTGCTGTGCTGGAGCTGGTAGTTGTGGTTTCAAGGTCCCCTTAACAACCCCCCCCCCTTTTCACACACACACACACACACACACACACACACACCTGTTCCTGGTATTACGCAACACGCCTTACTTTCTCTTTCACATGAGGAGGCACACATCATACATCCATTAGTATCAAGATGAACATGACAGACAAGGGTAAGCAAGGTGTGTATGTGGACGCCTGTGCAGGTGTTTCCCTGTACGCCTCACTCCTTTTAATGCAAATAAATTTCAGAGGAGGCATACATCTGTGATTATGTAGGGTGAATGTGGCTTGCAGATGGAAATCTGGGCAGGTTTCCACTTCTTTTAATGCAATACACATTAGATAAAGCACATAATATTGTCATATCCATTCAAACAGGACAAGTTTGGCGTGTGGTGTGAGAGGTGTGAGGGTGTGAAGGGAAGGCTCCCAAATTTCCCCCAATCCCTGGCCCACCCCACCCCCTCCTCACATGCATACATTTGCCTCCCCACCCTGCCCACCCTCCTCAACACACACATATGGCCCACCAAACAGGAAGCAAGGTCATTATTCAAGAACACTTTGACACACCAACTTGGTACACGTCCACATCCTCGTGGGGCTCAATAAATATAATGACCTTTGACCTCTGGAGGGTGGTATAATTTGTGAAAATGTCATATTTCAACAACGGTTGCATGTTTTAAAACCAAATTTGGTTGGACTCATGGACTCATGACCCAATTTTGAGGACATATACGCATTCTGAGACCACTGGGGACGCTACCATTGCTGCTAGACCCCCACAGTGCTTCTTGCAGCTATATGTCTCCTTTAGTTTGAATATTACCTATGGGATAGTTCCCTTATAGTTCCCTAGTATCCCTTATAGTTTTATGTATTGAGTGTTTTACCAAGTGTTTTATTTGTTATTTGTAGTGGACTGTTTTGACTTTTGTGCTCACTAAGCCAGGGCCCAATCAATCATTTTGAATCTTGAGGAAGTTCAGAGAGGTCCTCGGCCTTCCTGGTTGATTTTGACGCCATACCATACCCAGTCTAATTGCATACAAAAATACTGTCTTTTTCCACTCTTTTTTTTTCCATGCTTTTTTTCAGTAATGTTATATCAGGGAGTTTATGAGTGTACATCACTTTTAAACTCATATCACTGAAAGGCTGCTTTTTCAGTCTGAAGATGCTAGTGGCGTAGCCAAAGGCAAGGCTGCAGTAGTGTTGTGGGTCATCCTTTTAATCTTACCCTCTCTCTCTTACTCTTACTGACCCCCCAACCCCCACCCCTGCACACACTCACACACACACAAACACACGCGTGCACACACACACACACACACACACATACTGCTCTGTCCACAATCCAGGGAAGTGAAGGGCACAAAAATCATCCTGGCTCCTCTAGACAGGACTAGTCCGGACTCACTGACTCATCTCACCCAACACTAACCAAAAAATTACAGTACAGACAGTCCTCCCCCAGCCTGGACATGACCTACACATGCACACACATACAGACACACACACACACACACACAATCCACCCATCCTAAAAACCATGAGCAGCCTAAAAGACACAAAGCATCCAGAGGAATCTTGATTTGTTTTGCCACAATCCAAGGAGAGCCAGAAATACAAGATTTATGTATAAGTCGTCCATGGCAAACACTGCGGTAGCCACTTCAGAGGTTTCTTGAGAGCTGTTGGGGTTTGGCAATGGAATGAGCAAATTGAAATCAAGAGTGTCTCACCTACAGTGCCTTTCGTCTTAGGACGTGCAGTGTGAAGTGGGAAACCAGTGCTGCAAAGTTAAACATCACGGTTTTGAGAACAGCATCAGCAGCACTCTCGCACTAGTTTTGTTCATTGTGTTTGCAGATGAACAGCTGCTAAGTCCTTCTCTGGGACCTGTGATGCTTATCAGACCGACACCAAGTGAGGTTGGCGGTGCATGCAAAAACAGCAGTACATTGTAGAACTGTGTGTTATTCTGACACTTTGTCATGGTCTGTCCCATGCAATATAGAGGCCCTTAAAGTATCCAATCAGCACAGCACATTTTTGTATCCATATGTACAGAGAGCAACCAGAGTCCCTGGGGCTCCAGGCAGGAACAGCTGGGCTAAAATGTTGTGTGATGATGATACAAGCTAAGCTGAGCTGTCAAGTCTCCAGTGTGGGTGACAATATGAACCAATGAAATGGTATAGTTCATGGCCCATTTCATACTCAAGGACATGTTTGCACAATTTAGCAAACAGAAGACAGAGCTCTTCTTTTTTTACACCCTTTCCTAGTCTGCATAATTCTGACCTATAGCACAAAACGTCTGACCTTACTGCCCCCATAGTCCATAATGGTCCTTCCTTTTTTTACATTTTATAAAGTGCAGTTATCACAGGTGAAAACTCGGGACATTAATTATGCCTTAGAAATAGGTTTTGTCACACAAAACAACTCACTTTTGCAGTACTGTGGCCTTTGTTCTTATAACTCCAGACAATTTTAATTGATTTAATCTTATGTGACCCATAGTCATGACACAGGCACATAAACAGTCTATTTCAGGGCAATTACACAAATTCATGAATTGCACCTTAGAAAGGATGTGAATACTTGTCAACATGAATAAAAAGGACTGTGTGTGAAATAGTAAACACTTTTCATGAACCCAGTACTCATAAATCATTATAAACAATCTTATAATGCATCATAAAGGCTTATAACTAATGACATTAGTATTCATAACTGTTTATAGATTCTCATGATTGTACTCATAAGGCATTTTAATGTTATAATATAAGTGTCACAAAGCATTATAAGGCTTTTTTGGCCTTTTATACAAAGGAAACATACCATTTTACTTATTGTCTGTAATGGTGACTTGACTTGTGTAGTAAGTAGTTATGTCATCTCACTTTACTTAGAGTGTGCAGTGAGTGTTTGTTACTACTCATGATTTGTATGTCAAAGTGAAGCTTTATAATGCTTTGTGACACTTCGAGTAAAGGCTTACGATAACATTATAATGCCTTAGAACCACAGTCATGAGAATGTATAAACAGTTATGAATACTAATGCCATTAATTATAATGCTTTATGAATGCATTACAACCCTTTATAAATTTATTAATTATGCTTTATGAATACTGGGTATGTGCCAACATATTTGAAAATAATAATTTCAACATTCACTGTTATATATGAAATTAGAGATGATAGGTATTAGGTTATTTTTATTTTTAACAATGACAAATACTGTTGCAATGTGTAAACCTGTGCCACAACTATAAAACAACATCATATTTGTCCAAGACTTGCACATGAATGGATAAAATTACATCAGACGTGTAGTGGTGATCCCTGATTGGGTACTACTTAAAAAAAAAACAACAACAACACAGCAACAACAAAACAAATGCAAACAGTGAAGGACAGCTTGAACTGGGCTTTGGGGTGAATGAAATAAAGTTTACATTATTCTATAGCCAGTGCTTTAAGTGCTGCTACTCCCCTTATATAACTGTTGCCAGGTAAATTAGGTGGTGGGTAACAGCAGATCATTAAGTGATATATTTAATAGGACATGGTACTGATTTTTAAAAAATAAATTTGTTTCAGGGGGGCGGCCCTGAAGTAGCACACAGGCTGATGCACAAGTGAACTAGCACTCATAATCTCAAACCAGCTGGTAAATCAAACTCACTCTAATGTTTACACTCAACGTTCGCGAGATCTTTTCTTCACGATATTTTTATGGCTCGACTCGCGAGGTCTCACGAGGGGCAGGTGTGTGATGCGTACCAGACTGGGTAATGTAGTATAGCGATAGGAGTATGAGTATCACAAATCGCAAGTAGAGAAATAGAACAAGACAGGGTACTATGAGCTCATGAAAAGTCCCTGTACACTGTAACAAGTCTCGGTACGCTAGAGGCAAAAATTGAGAAGTGGCGGTACTCCGCACTGGTGCGCACCAGCCCACTTAAAGCACTGTCTATAGCTTACAAAGCTGCTGAAGTGGCCAGGACCCATGGGGACCATCTGCTGGTAGAAAGGAACAGCCGTGCATTGCTGAGCTCAATTTCTATTGACTGTGGCATATTGACATGTGTACCTCCACAAGGTAATAAAAGGTTTGACATCAGAAAGCAGTTGTGTTTCTGTACATGGACATGTGTGTGTGTGCATGTATGCATGTGTGTATTACTGTAAGAGAGGTTTCAGGGAGAGATTACATAAAACAAATATGGTCTGTTGGTGGTTCACATGGTCAGTGGTGAACATGGTAGTATTTTGTTAGTGACCATTATATTTTGACACTGCTGCAGCCCATTGATAGCATAGATGTGAACCACTGGTTTGACAGCCAGTGAAAAGACCAGAAGATATTTAGGAATGATTTTCAAAGCTCCTCAGCCTGAAGTGATTTTGATTGCAACTTAGGGCCAGACCCCAGTCATGCCACTCAGTGTGGAATAATAGCACAAAATCATAGTCAACAGCAGAGGAGAAATGGCTTTTTTATGTGGTTTTGTTTAGAAAAGAGGAAGATGTGAGGAAAATGATTGTTGGAACTTCCATTTCCACATTAAAAAGTCTTGACGCCGGGATCTAATAACAACACTAAAATTGTGCTGGGCCTTAGAAGGCTTCCTGGCTAGGGACATTGGCCTTATAAGACTGACATTGGTATCAGCTATATTTAACATGATTAAAAAACACTCAAAATGCTTTATTTTTTATTAAAACGTTTTGGGTTCTGGGTAAAGTGACCACCTTGATTGGACATTGACTATGTTCAACCCGGTGATGGCACTTCTTATAACAATGGCAGCTTACGAGTTAAGGGATTTTCTAAACTTTAAAGAAAACCAAAACATTTTGAGTGTTTTTATGTTGCTGACGCCCACATCAGTCTTATAAGCATCATGTCTTGCCAGGGATCCCTTTAAAAACACACAGTTCTGCCCAAATAAATGCCCATCATAGTGTAAACACTGAGTTTGAACTTTTATAGAGTAAATGGATTATTTGGAGGGAAAAAAACATTGATTACATTAAGCTACATAGATTTCAGCAGAATTATATTTGACAGAGAGGCAGATTTGTAATGTCAGCATGATGCAGGTATGTTTACACTTCAATTTAAAAAGCTTTTTGTCTGAAAGCTTTTTGTCTGCTGATGTAACGGATGCCAGCTAGCCTAGCCGTGTGTGAAATGTCAGTAAACTTCCCTCCCAACATCTCAAGAGCCTGCTAGTGAGGTGACAGGCAGCCCGGGCCTTTCAGTGCACTGGCTAGCGTGCTTGACTCTCAATCTGTTGTTGCTGTGAGGTCACAGGTTCAAGCCGTGGGCTGGACCTTGCAAGATTGCCTCAGTGATTCTGCATTGAGGATTGATGCTCTGTCAATTTTAGTCAATACAATTTAAAATCATCAGTAGGCAAATTTTCATGGTCATCTAACCACAGGACATGTAACCGTTGTGTGGTTACCAGGCAACATTGCTCAAAGTGTATCATCATCATAAAGATCTAGTCAGAGCAAAATGTGGGTTTTTGTGAGGAGAGAGACAGAGAAAAAGAGATGGGGTGTGTGTGTGTGTGTGTGTGTGTGTATGTCTTTAGGGGAGTTTTACCTAGTGAATCATCCAAATCCATTATCATGAGTGCCTTGGGGCTGGTGTCATGCTGGGTATTTCATCTCCTATGCATTCACCCCATTAACATCTCATAAGAAACATGAATGTTTGCATATAAATTTTCACTAATTAGCCGCATAAATTTTAACATGTTATGATTATGAAACTCGGTTCCCATTCCTGAGTATTTTCTTATAAAATGTCAAGATTAATTGAGCACCAAAACTGGTCTAAAGGGGTTATTATTGATGCATGACAGAGAGGTGAAAACAAAAATAAATATTTTGTACCATGTCTGAGCCTTCAGATTGCTGATAGAAATAGAATGAATTCTGTTCCTTCAAGAAACAGCATTTTAAGTGCATCATTTGATGTAGAACTTGAAGATGATTTATTCAGTCACAGTTGCAAATTATTGACAGGTGTATTTCCCCTGTGCTGCACACAGACATCTCAACCAAGACACCACTTCAGCTGCAGAGTCTAAACTGCCGGTTGTTAGGGAAATTCAATGCGTCATGCTCACTCAGCTGTCAATATGCTGGTCTCAGTGCCCATCTTAGAAGTGTCTGAAACCTGCGTAGCTAGCTCAGTTTTTGAAACACAGTTACCTCTCATCAGACCAGGACTGTGGCCTCTCTCGGGCGTATGAGTCACACTTCTCCTCAGAGCTTTTCTCTTTCATCATATGGCTGAGAGAGAGAGACTACACTTCAAACTCAGCCCCAGAGAGCTTTAGTCTGAAAGCTTTTGTTTGAGAACAACTACCAGGGATTTCTTTTGTATGTGCCTGATGATTGACCAAGATGATGGTCTGAGAAGTTTGAGGTTGGGGGTGAGGTTTCCTGAGTTTGAGGTCAGTCAACATACATAAGGAGATTAATATGTAGTGCCCCTGTGCTACAAGAAGACTATTCAAACACAGGCACACACACACGCACACACCCTTAGCGCTAAATGGATGGTGAAAATTCACTACTGCGTTTGTCAGGTCCAGAAGTATCATTGTGATAGATGAGCTGAGCAGTTCCCATGTCTCCTGTGGTTTTCCTTCTGAACCACAACGGCAGCCCTCAAGAACCCGCCTGGCCTGCAGCCCCTGCTTGTGAAGCTCAGGAAAATGCTCTCTTCGCCAGTCCACCCACGCTACGTGCCGACCCAACCGACACAGATTGCTCTTCCCGCTCCCCTGTGGAGATGAAGTGATTGCCTGCGCTCAGACCTTTCAGCGGCCCAGTAACCTGCCCTACCCCCTGCTGTGTCAGTAGGCCCAGCCCCAGGGAGGGAATGGCAATCTGGAGAGCTGATGGGTCTCCTCCATCAAGCATGGACATGGAACTACAACACTGTCAGGTGTAGTCAGGAGACTGCCAGGTCTCTCTCTCTCTCTCTCTCTCTCTTTCTCTCTCTGTCTCTCTCTCTTTCTCTCCACAAACTGTCTCTGACCAGGGTTAATGTTCAAAAGAGGTGATGATGGGAGATGAGCATCTTATTGGATGAAGAGGATGACACTGCAGATGCTTCCTCTAATGACTTGGTTAACGTCTTGATATATGGGCAAGCTCCGGTGCAGTTGCCTATGGCATTTGTTGATTTTTAATGAGAGATTAACTCCTTCCTCTGTTGGATATGACACAAATTCAACAATATTTTGTGTGAAATGTTAACTGTATACCTCGGTATATTTCTTTGTCATTTTGTACGTTCAATATTGCACAACATTGTTTCCACACACTTGCTGTGTTTTCAACACAGTAAACAGATTGGTGGTTTTTATGAAGTACTGTTTTTTCACCACCAACCTGGGTAAAGAATAGAAAAAATATTGCATCTCAAAATGTTATTTTCTTACCATTCAATGGATGATGATTTATTGTTTACAAACAACTCAGAAGTTAGTCTGTGGTCTATGTTGAGTTCCTACCATGATTTAGATGTATTCATTATTATTGTGGCATGACTTTTATTTTGGATAAACAAACCTTTTGGTCCTGATCTCATTCTCTTTCTAACAAATCCTGAACTCAGTGAAAATTACTGCATATGACACATTGGTAACTTAGAGAACTTTTCCAAGCTTTTACACCCACCTCCAAAAGCAAATATCCGTCAGACAAACCATTTTGCTTTTCATCAGCCAAGTAATTGAGTTGAATAGGTGGACCCAGTAACTGAATTAAAAAGCAAGGCAGCAATTATTACTATTCTCTTAAAAGTCATCGTCAAAACACAAATGACCTTTTCGAAGTTTCTTTGTTCAGCACTCCACCAGCCTAAGGCAAAATAACACAGAGAAGCGTTCCTCTAGGCAGGAGGTACAATATTGTTATGACCAGTCATACAGTGTTTGAAAACAAATAGTTAGACTTCACTGACCCATTGGAAACTTGGCATATTTAAACCTCCTGTTGTTTTATCTCAATGGAGGAAGAGGTTCAATATCCTTCAGTGACTGTGCCTTTGCACTTGGGCCACCCAATAGGGCAGGCACAAGGCACTTTTTGGCCAGTACTTGTGATGTATGATGTGGGGGTCACAGCATCCATAATAGTAAAAGTTTTCTTTCAAGAGTATCACCATCTCGGTCTTCCTCCATGAATGACCCTTCTTTCTCCTCCTTTCACAAAGCAGTAAGATATGAGGAAAACTAAGCCGTTTTTTTGTCAGAGAATCTTATCAAATATTCTCTCCTTCAAAATGTAAAGACATTATTCTGTGGCGATCACACCAGCCATGTAGAAGTGTCCTACACTAAGAGTGGGCATGGCATGCACAATTATTAAGTAGGTCTACATTTAGTTTTTTTCTGGATCATTGAAAGTGAAATTGCAACCCTATTCTGTGCAGTTTTTGTGCTGTTTTTCTCCAGAAAGGGATTAACAGACACAAACTTAATGCTGTGTTTTAATCTATATCATACTGTAGATTAACTTCCACTGCCTCTATGTACACCAAACACTCACTCATGCACATCAGGCCAGAGTTGTAGACTCTGTTGTAGGCAGCCTCCACTGTCACGCATAAACAACAAACACTCGTGTCCCATTCAGCTGAGAATCTGAACTCTATTCCCACCTTAGGTATTAGCTTTGGTAAAGTGTGCTATAAAAGAACCCCCCCCCCCTCAGGCACAGAACCACATATGAGTATTACTGCTTCCGTATAACTGGGAGGTATAAGCCAGATAAGGTAACAGCTTGACAGAGGTGCATTTGAATGAGGTTCAGCAGCACACAGATCAAAAGAAGTGCAGAAGTGCCCTGGGGAGAGAGCACAGATCATTTGGTGTGTGAGGTATAATTTCTAGCCGATCGTCAGTGGTCTGTTTTTCTTTTCTTTTTTTCCCCTTCCTCCCCCTTCTCTTCTGTTTTTGACCAGCTTCATAGCTTCCTGTGTTTTAGTAACAGTAACAGGCAGTGTGCAAAAGTTCCATTTAGTTTTGGTCAGTATCTGGTGATTTTCTTTTTGCCTTCAGCCACAGTCAGTGCATGTGCATGCACATCTAAACTGAGCTATTGGGAGTAACCAAGTGAATGATTTAACTTGAGGATCCGAGCAATCTGAGTATACATGCACAGGAGGAAAATCGAATTATTGACCACAGTGCGTTTGACACCACAACAGTAGGTGGCGATTTACTCCCGTCCGCGTTTCTACCAGCCTAGTTGTGGCTAATTCTTTTACTGTCTATGGCTATCCAAAGATGTTATGCTAAGCCACAAACTTCCAGTGTAAATTTGAAGACTATGGCGATATTTGATGGGAATATGAGTGAAGAGATGGCCAAAGCTGCAGCACTGTAGTTGCATTTCGTACATACTTTAGTTTTCATTGTTTTGCACGTGAGACACACGCTGTACATGTACACAAGCCAGCAGTTGTTGCCAGCAGCTGTCGTTACCAGAGCTTGTTTACCAACCTCGCCATGTCTTCGTCATTCGAGGGGGTGTGTCAGTCCGATCTTAGCTGCTGCCTGCCTGCCTGCTGAGAGAAATGTGATTCCGAACAGATTATCTGGGTGTCTTAGCTCAATTATGAGTAGGCCAGTTCGGTTTGATTTCAGCTGGAGTAATGTGTGTACATGCATTTTAGAAGCTTGATTTTTGCCGGACTAAAGCACAAAAATTCGATTTTCTCTTAGTGCATGTAAACATACTGAGTGTTTGCATTTTCCATTTCTGTCTCTTTCCACACCTCTCATTTTCTCATCTCTGTCATTCTATCCTGCCTATTTTGCCATCTACCTTCTTCTTCTCTCCATTCCCTCTCTCTCTCTCTCTCATTACATATCTCTCCATCTCTCTGTATACTACCCTTGCCACCTCCTGTTCAATTCCTCTCTCTCTCCCTCCTTCCATTTCTCCTATTTTCCTTCTCTTTGCGCACATCACTGTGTGTCTCCAGTGCTGCTAATGAGGCCCATGCGTAGGAGAGGCAGGGTGGGCAGGCATCTGCTTGGGACGTGGGGAACTGACTGGTAGATGTGTCTGCACCAGACGCCACTGAGCCCTGAGACCCAGTCTGTCGTGCCTGATGCCCACTGTCATGGGGGGGTGGGGGGTGGGGGGAGAGTACAGCTGTCAATGTGCACAACTGCAGCTCTTCACCAATCATCACCTCCACTCTGTGACTCAGAATGAGTGGAGTGCAAAGTTGTACAGCTTCTTCCAGTTAAGTATAACAAAAGATGACATTCTGAGGCAAAGACCATATGAATTTTGCTTGTAGTGTTTGTTGTCTGAAATATTGTGAAAACGTTTTTTTCATTTTGAGGTAATTTTAGCTAATCATCTGGAAAAAAAAATAATTCAGGTTTTTGGGAGTTTTACTATTTAAGATTCCTTCAGGCAGAATGCACAGGGCACAATAGAGCCAATAAAGTTCTCAAAGTACATACTGTATTAAACAGACTCTCTTACCTGGCTTTATTATGGTCCTATCAGTGATCTCTACTAGTGTGTCATTTAATTATAATCTTTCTTGCTTCAGCTATTATATGTGGGTCTCTTTTCAAAAGAAGGAATATGTGATTAAAATGAAATGTTTGCCAGCGTTTTAGGAAAGATTGCAACAGTGCACCTATGCAGCCATTCTGTAGGTGGCGGGAGGGGGGGACTGAAGTATTCGTCAAAATTTTAATCTTAACTATTGTATTTCATCATAAACAATTAGTAAACAATGCTTTAAGTGTAAAAAAAAAAACAACCCGTCCTTTAACACAACTGTTTTATAATCGCATTATTACCTCAACATCTCAGTAACATCAACCCATAGATGCATGTGTAACTGCATATCACATCGTCTGTGCATATGCAGCTCTTTAACATATTTTGTCAAGTGATAACAGTGTCGCAAGGCTTCCAATCAAAACCTCTTTCACTGGTACAACTTCTCTTAGAGGTATTACCAGAGCACACATAATATAATACTATATATATATAATACACTGTTTTTTTTCTCTCCTGGGTTTAAGACTTACAGTGGATTTGCATGGGATAGGCCTATGCACAAATTGTGTTAGATAAACAAACCAGTGAGTCCAGTGGTGAATTGATCTGGACCACTTGTCTCTAGACTACCTGAGGATTTGAGACCTTGATCAATTTGTCAAGTGATGGGCTTGAACACTCTCTGTAATGTATGATTATCTTCCACATTCAGTGTCTGTCCCATGTATAATTAGCATACTCAGTCATAAAGTAAGTTGTAAAGACTCTCTGAATAGAAAAGCCCACAGACCATGGTATTACTGCAATGGAATGTTTCTCAGGACCCAGGTTCTGGAGGATATCTGGAAATCATGAACCATTTTTAATCAATTAAAGTTTGAACTATGTCACGTCCTCCATGTTGATATTGATAATGGGATTTGCATGCTTTAGACGCAAGTCCACCGTTTTCTGGTTATGCGCAAGTATCAATCTTAGTTTTGATGTCCAAATATCTTATTAGTCGGTTACATTAACAATGATGTAACAGGGACATGAAAGGGACAGAGAGTGTATTTCATTTTCTCTCAGAATTCACAGCATCTTCTCAAACCTTTTTGTATTCCGATGGCGATAATTGATAAGCCTATTATTCGGTCCTCTGAACTCTCTCAGAGATGGGAAGAAAGAAAGTTGACATCTGGCTACTCCAGTGGATGTACGCTCCTTTTTAAAGTATGTGTTTAACGAATTTAGATGTTATTTATCGATCAGGAGGTTTTGGCTTTTGATTTCTATGAACGTGTTCACGTGTTCTTTACAAGTGCAAACCTTTTCAGCACTTGTCCTCCATCACCGGAGTCTGAGCAGGAAATTCAAATATCCACTGCCAGGATGTAACCTCCTTTATACTTTATGTTGACAAAGAAAAGAAAAAAAACATTTTAGGTCATGTACAGGCCACATATTTTTCATAGGAAAATAAAAGGCATAAAACATCTATTTATGTTTACTGTCATTTAATCTTTCTTTCTGAGGCAAAGGGCCGCATCGGAGGCGCTAGAGGGCCACAGAGGTTCCCGACCCCTGCACTAGGAAATATCTGAAGCAAACCAAACCTCTTTATCTTTCAATAGAGACAATCACATTTCAAAATAGAACAATGAGGGGGATAACTACCTTGACACTGCCTCCATTGCTACTGGCTGCTGCTGCTGTTGGTGATGATGATGATGATGATGATGATGATGATGATGATTGTGGTGGCGGCGATGTGAGTAGAAAGAAGAAGGAGAGGCTGGTTGCCATGACAAAACTTCCCTGGTTGCTTTCAAAGAAGAAGCAGAGCACTGCAGCAGATGATGCCTAGCTTTGTTCTCAAGGGCAGCTTGCACTTCACTCCCCCTGAAAGTACAGTCCCCTGGGTGTTGCCATTGTTGGACAGTGACAGTCATGTTAAGCTGACTACAAGGGGCCTCAGCTACAAGACCGTTGTGAGCAGCAAAACCAAAGTCACGTGGGATTCCTTACTGTGAAGAAGAACTACTGCTTGAAAATATGCCTCCTTTTTAGGCCATCCAGATTGGGAGCCTCTGTCTAACCGTTCAGGTTACCTCTCTGACTGCTGCATATCAGACAAATCTGACTCTTTGTCCTTGCAATATCATGATTTTCATGATTATAGCTTCTAATACCCTAAATACCCATACCTATCCTCTGTACTTACAATTTTAGCACAAGACAGTCTCACCTGGCATTTATGTTACTCTACATTCGTTTAGCTATGACCGAGACCATGGATAACCAGAACATGACTATCTGGCTTAGGTACGATAAAATCAAATTTGATTCTTTTCTAAAAGCACCTTAACAATTCAAAACTGCTGGGCTCCCCCTACAGTGATGGAGTATATGTATTTTACACACCTGTTGTAAATGCCACTTGGTTTGCACCCTTACCAGAGACACAGTAGCAAGATGGGAATTATACCATAGTATTAAGGGAAGCTCACTTCAATAACAGTAAGCTGTGCATATTTTCAGAGACACCTCAAACTGTGAGAAATCATATTTTCAGGAGAGCCAATTTAATGGGAGCTGAGTTCCCCTTATTAAAGGTACACCAGTCAAGCCTGCGTTTTTTATTACCTAGAGTGCTCCCTCTACAGTCACCGATTTTCTTTTCTAATTAAAAACAATGTCAGAAATTCTCACCAATTTGGACCAACCCTGGATCCACATTAAGGTGGATTTGTTTGCAAACCAAAAGACAGGAACCAGTAATGATACTTTTTTGGAGTTATGTTGCCAGACAAGGTAATAAAAGTGATTTCAGTTTCATTTAGTTTCGGTTTCGTTTGCCATGTCAAAAACCTGCAAGTGTTGTAAATGCGTGAAGAAGTAAGATAGAAGCCAGTAAAGATATCAAAAGGCCATGTTGACTGACAAGGTAATATAATGGATAGATATCTACACATATACATATAGACATTTCGTTCAAATCTTTATTATTGATGACAATTTTTGGGCTATTGCACAAAAATTTTCATCAAGCAGTTTGTGATCCCCAAGCCAGGAAAGAGTGAAGCTGCAGGGCATGTTCTCTGTTTCTGTTTTTGTTAAATGAAAACTTTAATAAAGGTCCCTTTCTTCCCCCTAGCTAGAACACATGTATAACACTCATTGGGAAAATACAGCTGTTCTAAGGCTTGTCAAGAATGATCAGGCGTGTTCTTCATGTTACCTCTTCCTGCTGACCATGTTGAATTCTTTTCCATTCCTCAACGTCTTTGGGAGTCATCCCATAACTCCATTTTGGTCTTTGAGATGACAAAGAAAATCATTGCCACAGGAATAAGCTGTGGGTTGTTTTATTTTCTAAAATTCAAACCATGTTGCCACTTCTAACTACTTTAATGCCAGACACACAAAATGAAACAATATAGCTGGCAGACCTGCTTTGCAGATGACTCTCACTCCTGTCCAATCAGGGTGCCACTTAAATGAATTCCCATCCCTCATTAACACCGAGTGTTTGGAGAGCCCAGATGAGGGTCTTCCATGTGAACTCCAGAGCAACAGCTTGATTATAAAACAAAGTGTGTTACTGCAGAAGCTAATGGCAGAGAATTCAGTGCACAGCACTCACTGTAAGTAAGGCCAAATTAGCAAGGAGGTGATTTCTTTGTGTTAGCAACATGCAGCTCTGACCATACAATCATTAACACTAATCAGTCACTGATTAGGCTTCCAAGTCTAATTTCTTAGCCAAGCAACGCTATAAACACCACCCCTTTCCTCAAAGAATGCTCAGACATACACACACACACACACTCACACTCACACATGTGTGCACACACACCTTCTAATGTTAAAAATAAAGACTAAACAAAAAAGTAGAATTACAAATGTTTCAGTGTAGGGTGCTGTGCAGCAATCTGTCCCTGTCTTCTTCCATGGGTTGCGGCCTCAGTCAGTATCCGAGGCTTTGTGGTTGAAGCAAAGAGAATGAAGGAAGAATAATTATATCCCAACAGCATTGTCTGTCATCTCTTAAAAGCTGCTATTCTCTAACATGACTGTAACTCAGTCTCCTTTTCACAAAGCTGAACTTCTGATATTATGGCCATTATCTCACACACCAGTATTTTATTTGCATATAAAATGCAATTGATCGCTTTGCCTCTCTTTTTTTCATCCTGACACGCTGCTTGCTAGCCCTTATTTTTCAGTCCTGATATTTTTGGTGTATATATTATCATAAATTTGAGTCCAATCTACACATGCATGTCACCTCTAATGAGACTGCATTACCATTTCAGACAGAGCTTAGACACTTACTATCTGGTTTTCATGGAGATGTGCAGGCACAAAGGGAATGGCAGAATCCAGAAGCCCTGTCATCACGAAGGAAGTGCAGCTCTGGTATTTATCGGAGGAGGAGTCTGTCACTTTTATCCTGTAGTGCAATCCTACTCACTCATTTTTCATGCATCGCTGTTGGGACAGCCAGACCAAGGTACAGCAGTCTCACTATACATATACATATATCCACTTACATATTCCACTATACATATACATATATCCACTTACTCATGGCAAAGGTTAGACATGGCGAGACAAATGGTGGCTGTGCGCAGTCCAGCCATGTGAATCACCCCCCCCCCCAAAAAAAAGACCAGCCAGGTCCTTTCTGACAGGTTACGTAGCTGTGATGTTCTGGCCATCTTCAGAATTTGCCCATGAAAGCCATTGAGACACGTTTGGGTATCTAATGCATTTAATTCAACGTAATTGATGTTACCCATATGGATAATTAAAGAGATTGGCTGCGATTCAGTTATTTTGGTCGAACAGACGGCAAGCAGATGGTGTAACAAATCAATGATGAGGTTTGTGATTCCTCAGCTTGCACAGGTCTAAATCAAAGCTTCACCGAGAGACGGAAATGTGGTTCTACTGTTTGGATTGCATATTAGATTGCTTCAGAATAACATCACACCCTTTCTGTTTGATCAAAGAGCCAGATGAGGTAGTGCACAAGAAAGAAGTCCTTATTTTTAATTTATTTAATTTTTAAATACATATATAGATAGATAGATAGAGAGAGAGAGAGAGAGAGAGAGAGAGAGAGCCCTTCAGTGAGGTCCTTCAGCTATCCCTTGAACTCTGAACCCTTGAATTATCAGCCATAACAGGAAAGATGGGGCCCTGAGTAATCGAAAGTTATAACCTCCACCAAAGAGGTTATGTTTTCGCTGGCGTTTGTTTGTTTGTCTGTCTGTACAAAAGTACAAAATAACTTGAAAAGTACTGCACGGATTTGGATAAAATTTTCTGACAACGTGGGTATTAGGACAAGAAACAGATAATTACATTTTGATGGTGATCCGAAATACCATCTAGAATTTGTATTGCTTCAGTGACCTTATATTGCCTTGGGGAAGGTCTGCGATTTCCGAGTGCTTTTCTAGTTTTTAAATTCTCCACACCACATCACAATATTCTGCTGAAGATCATCATGGATATGCTCATGATCACCACAACCTGCTGAAGATCGACAGAGACTGAATGTTTTTGCTGAGACTGTCATCGTCATGCCTTGACAAAGGCCAATTCTGCCATAACAAGCAGTGAGACACCCACAGTGCTGAGTTCCCAGCATAAAGATGTGACAAATTGCTTTAAACGGGCCTCTCGGGGGTGTGGAACGCTGATGCATTAGGCAAAACATACACAGCTCACAGCTTGTCTGATGATAAAGGAGTGTGTGTGGGGGGGTGGGGTTGGGGGGGTTGGTTGGGTGGGGGGGGGTATTCTTGTAAAGAGGGTTTTGATTTTGTTATGCTGCTGAACCATTGAATTCAGTCATCATAGAGGAAATATTCCTTTTGTGTCTATCATCAACTATTTCCTGTGAACCCGAAGATAGTGAGAGTGAATGAGAGACAGAGGGAAAAAAACAACAGTGTGAAAAGAAACAAGGATTGTGTCTATATTCACCAAACAACATAGCTAAACATTACATTGAAGGGATTATGTAGCAAAAAAAAGTAAAGGCATATCTAACTAAAGATCTAACTAAAGACTGAAATTTTGTGAGCATCCCACCTCCTAGGTTGACAACAGTGCTTGTAAGAGTAATTGGTGCTTTCTGAATGCAGTCCACACTCCTTCACCTCTCTCTTGCCACTTGGAAGTTTACTCAACCACACACACATGGACACACGCACACCCACGCACACACACACACACACACACACACACACACACACACACACACACACACACACACACACACAGAGCCTCCACTGACCAAGAAATTGTTCTTGACACATGTCTGAAGCTCATCATTTTCCCTCAAAGTGGGGAGAGAAGAGTCGTCACCCCGTCATAATGGAGCTTGTCTGGCTGAGTATTTTCAAGTCTCAGAAAGCCTCTTCTCATTCCCCCATTTCTTACTCTTTGCTCTCTCTAACCTTCTCTTGCATTAGGTCAGAGAAAGACACCAAATTCCCCCATCTCTTTCTCTCTCTCTCTCACTCTCTCTCTTACTCTCTCATCCTATCACAGGCAAAGAAGTGGGCCAAGGCGATCGCTGTAAGCTTCTTAGCCAGTGCAGCCTGTCTTCCCCTCTGCTCTGTGATTGGGTGACATGGGAGGAATTTATGAAACTCTTTTGAGAGGGAGAGCTCCCTCTGTCAGGCCCATGCAGTGCCACCTTGCATGGGCAGGGGGTTAATGTGGCTCTCTCTTTCCCTATGACTTACATAGTCTCCTTCTCTCTCTCATGTGACTTGTGAAGTTTCCCGAATCTGTCACTCATGTGTTAGAAAGAAATGAAATTAACTCCTTCTGTGTGCTCTGATGGGCTCCACTTAAAAGCGGGAAGTCAGAATGCTGTTAAGCCATTACTCTGATGTGACATGAGGAGTGACTGTCAGGAGATCAGAGCCCAGTGTTCGTAGCTTGAGTCCAGTGTTTGCAGCAGACATGGATAACAAGTACCAAATACGCAGAAGTTAGTCTGCTCAGTGATGCTGCAACTCTTCATGTCATAAAAAGGCTATGGATGGATATGCACCATAAATGAAACTGCCCATAAAGAGGTCCCATGTAAACTGATGGACTCAATGTTATTCACATACTTAGTACAAAATGTTGAGCTCTACATTACACCAACCAGACAAGTTGTTTGTTTAACGAATTGTGTGTGTGTGCAAAAAGTATGTTGATAATTTAGAGACACACTGAGCCTGAGGACACTCTAGGTGCAAATAGTTGGGGAGAACTGATTTAATTCTTCACCCATGGAGTGATTCTGTTTATTTAGATACGTGAATGCAACTCAAACTAAATAACTATGTTGACTGCACTGAATTGACACAGCACAACATGAAGAAACAGCATCTGATGGAAACCTCTGGCTATTGTAAGTGTTCAAATTAAGAAATATGAGTGCAGAAGCAGAGGAATAAATCGACACAAGCCCTGCTGCATGCTAAATTGGCTCGCATGTGGCTCCGCAAATTAAAACAGCTTGCTTAACTGATACCTTAGGCCGTCTACCTCCAAAGTGCTTTGAAAGCAGTTTCAGAAACAGCTCCCTTGGTGCTGGCGGGGTCAATCATTCATGCTTCTCACATGAAATCACACATTCCATCCGGGCATGTAAGCATCTTTTTAGCCCTGCTGTAGGATATGGACAATGTGGCTATTAAAAGGTTTTGTGGAGAATTGGATATACTGTCTTGACCACTCTGGGGATTATCATTGATTTTCTTCTGTTTATTCTGCAAGCGGTGTCTTGATAAAAGAAATAAATAGTCAATCATAAAAGCCTACTTTGGCCATGACGGACTAGCCCAACCTTTATTGTTGCTCCCAGACATGAGAGCGTGGTCTGACTACTGGACCTATTTCTTTCTTCTTTTTTTTTCGTGACACATCTTTTTTTTCCAGTACTTCAAATAGTTTAGCAAAGAAAAGAAAACATTGGGCACCCTAACTGCAGGAAGCTCGCACACTAACAAGCCCCAATCATCAAATACCACACACAGGCTTTGCTGCATCAAGCCTGGATATGACAAATATTTGTCTAAAAAGTCACGGGTGTTTTGGATGAGCAACAAACTAGAAAATGGATAAAGCACTCTGTCTCTGTTACAGGGGCACTAATGAAGTTTTGGAGTGGAGCATATTCTCACCCCCTTTCTATGAATAGCTTGCAGGCACGAGCAGGAGTTGCAAGAGTTGCCATGACAAATAAATGCGTCAATGTGAAAGTTTAAAACAACAGAGAAATTCAGGCCCCGACTGTCTCACAAGAGCACTGAGTATATTCCAGGCTTGGTAAATGTAGCACAATAAACTCTATTAACAGGGAGGCCATATCCTTGACCTGTTGTGTGACCTCTCATTAGAAGTGTTTATTCAAATGTGCGAGGAGAAGAGGCCAAGTGGCCAGTTTCATGGTTCTTTTTCTTTTTTTTTTATGAACGTTTTAGAGCAGGATTGTTGCTTACCCTCATCCCCACACCCCCCACCCCCCCGCTGCCACTCCCCAGTGTGTCTCTCTTTAAGCCGAAATTGGCTCATCAGTGTGGTGTATTGCCTTTGAAAACACACCAGAAATAACTTGTCAAATCCCCACCTCCATTCCCACGACACAAAGACACATACCATCACCAACTGCCAATGACTTTCCCATTAATAGAAACTCGAGTGAAGTCTCGGGGGCTATCTTGTAATTATATATTTATTTATCTATTTATTAACAGCCGGAGCTCCACCCCAGTGTGTAATTACAGCAAACTAAATTTGTGTTGTCTTGGTAGCTGTGGCTATCTCAGCTCCTATTATACCTCACTAAAGATAGCAAAATACCATTTTACCCCCACTGCAACTAAACGCCAGGGCTGGGCTATAGGTAGCAGTGCTCACAAGGCACTTGTAATTTGCTGCCTCTGACATAACGTGGCAGACGATGGCAGTCGAGGTTGCTGTCATGCGTTTGTTTATTGAATAATGCACTTTCTTTTGCTGTTGTTTATGCTGAGCTAATCTGTGGGAGCGCTACATAGCAGTCATCTCAGGACATTAAACCACAGGCCATGACACAGAATGCCTGCCAGATCTTTCCTTTGGTGAAGAGAGCTCCACACTTTAGCTAAACAAAGCAGGAAGCACTGCGCTGTGCTAATGGCATACTGCCCTCTGTGCACACGTGCGCACGGACACACACACACACACACTCACACAAACATACACACATACACACACACACACACTAACGCACGCACACACACAAACACAAGCATACACACATACACACACACGCGCAGAACACCACCCTATTACAGAAGAGTGTTCCTGCTGTTTGAAGGAACCAACTGAAGGACTGTGGGAATGGGACTGTAATAATATAGATCTACCAGTCCAGGCCAGACTAATCTGCCAATTTAAGCTCCTGTGAGCCAAAGGGAAGCAATCCAGAAGATTGATTTCAAATGCATGTGGCCTCTTCTCTTGTTCACAGACTTGAAAATAAGCTGCTGTGTGTGTGTGTGTGTGTGTGTGTTTCTGTTACTATTTTTTTCTTTTTTATTAGTACAGCAGATTTGATCGAGTTGCTAGAGGGTGAAGCGTCGGCTCAGCAGCACAGCTGACTCTGATCTGAGCAGAATCGAAACACTACGTTTGGTGGGGGGGGGGCGCAGAAACAGTGAAGCAGAGGAGAGCATAGCGGAGCGCTAAGGATGTGAAGTTAAACAGACAAGAAAGCAGAGAAGAGGGTCTGTGCTGAGCTCCAGGACGCTCCATTGATCCTGTCACTCAGGCAAGAAGCAGCTGCTGGCTCTGTGATTGTGATTGTGATTGTGTATGTGTGGGTGGGTGGGTGAGAGAGTCCCACGACTGAGTCAGCATATCAATGCATTTGATCTGAGACAATCGCTATGTAAGTTGCAGGCAAGTTTGATGAAGACAACATGCTCACACACACACACACACACACACACACACACACTCTAAAACAAACATAGGCTTACAATTCTGTCCCCATCCACCAACTGTAGTTGCTTCAGAATTAGAACAAACTAAAACTATTTCAGAACAAGGATGGCTGGCAGTTTTTTAGATTACTACTATGCTGCCCCAGTGTATTGTACCACATTCAGCCTTTGGATCGACTTATTTTAGGTCACAAGATCCCTCATTTAGGTCACATGTCGGGTTAGTGCTTGGGGGTGGCTATGCGCGCCCAATACTGGATGGGTAGTCAGCCAATACCTCTTCAGGCGCGGTGGCAACAGTGTCTGTGCGGGTGTGGGTGCGTGCCTGTGTGTGTTTGGCGGGGACACGAGTGGGCCCTGGAGAACAATGTGACATTGTTGAGCCTCTCTGGAGCCCGCGGTAGAGGTTTAGAGGTTTGGAGAGATGGAGGTCAGTGGGAGGGTCAGGGAGAGACCCAACAGGGAAGGCTGGAGTGTGTAGATTACACACAAATCCTTTTCTGTGTGTGTGTGTGAGGTGTGTATATGTGTGTGTGATTCTCTATACACACAGAAATACTCATAAGCTTTCTGCCTGTCACCATCACAAACACCCACCCACCCAATCATTTTGACTCTCTTCACACACACACACACACTTTCAGTCTCTCATCATCACTCACTCACACGCACACACATCCACACACACATCGGAAACGATGCCCATCACTGTCCATCAGGCATATTTTCTCATTTCCTACTTTCCTGGTTTTCCAGTGGTACCCAGAGGGAGCAGACACTGGGCAGCCTCTCTGTCACTCAGGTCAATACTAATGCCTTCCTGTAGGCCAGTGGGCCAGCCCTGCATGTCTGACAGCTGAACAGGGCCACAGCTGTTCAGGCACCCCACTGAGTCACTCACTCATTGACTTCCCAGAGCCTGTGGTCCTCTGGCAATGTGCATAGAACAGAAGCCTTTCTTTGTGTGTGTGTGTGTGTGAGAGAGAGAGAGAGAGAGAGAATGAGAATGTGTGTGAGAATGTGGCCTAGGTAGATACAGGATGTGATGTTATCTGTGCGGGGGGTCAGGATTGGATACGTGCATAATAGGTCAGCTCATTGACTCTTTCCTCTGCAGCCTTTTCTACTCACCTCAGGTTAATCAAACCATTTCTAATTATTTTTTTATACAGCCATCTTTTTTCAAATACATCTGCCAATAATAATTATATATAGTATGTTAAGTATTTATGGCTGTTTCTTGCTTAAATCAGGTTTCAAGTGAACTTTGAGTTTTGTGGTAATTTAAAGTCAGTTCTCAGTATGAACTGAGAGTGGGAGTAAAGAAAAACGCACTAAAAAGGACATGTAGTTAATTATGTTGCTTGAGTTTGTGGTACATGCATTATAGAAGTCTCAATATAAAGTCTAACTGCCAGGACTGGAATACCAGTTTCCTCATGTCAACAGACTCTGTGTGTGTGTGTGTGATGTGTGTGTGTGTTAGGGGGTTGTGCAACAGAAAAGCCATTAAGAGCATACATGAGTGCATTCAAAAGGGGATGCATGCATGTGGTCTGTCCCGTTGTTTCATTTATCCCTACGGAGCAGTCTTATTGGACTGGATGATCGTATTTACCACTCAGTGCTACGTACACTGTGCTGCTTGTCCCCTTGGCCTGCTGGAGAAGGATGTGTATTTCAGCCATAATTCAGAAGAAGCCATGCCCCAAATAGTAGCAGGTGTATGTTTATACACACACACACAAAATAAATCTCTCTTACAACAATATTGCTTGTATATAGATATATATATATATATAGAGAGAGAGAGAGAGAGAGAGAGAGAGAGAGAGAGAGAGACATTTTTATATATTTTCAGGATTTCAACAAGTTGTAAACACCACTTTCGAAGGAAAGGCACAATAAAGCCAGATTCAGCTGCACTCTCAAAAAAAAACAATGGCACAAAAAGCCATTAAATTCAAATTCACATGGAACCCCTTCAGACTCGCCCTGGGAAATGAGCAGAGATAAACTCTGATGGGGGACGCACTCAATATGCACAGAATGTAAGCCTCACATAGAACAAAGGAAAAATAACTAAACACAAAGACTTACACATAGCTGTAGCTATGAACATACACTATGGCAAAGAAATGTTCTTTCCCCCCTTAACCTAACATAAATATATCTGGTCAAAATACACATATTGAGTTGAGGGTGTCTGAGTTTCAAAGGGAAACATAACAAGAACATAAACACAGCAGTACAAATTCACATTCTGAACTAGGCTGGTCTGAGGTCCAACGCAAATCACAAACTGGTCCTGGCTGTTTACGATTCAGTCTCTCCAAGTAAGCCTGGGGAGACTTACAGACGGTCAACTTATGAAGGGAATCCTGAAATATTCCCTTTCAACATCATTCACTAACAAACAAACAAACAAAATCATGTGGATTGGATAGGATGGATTGGATTGACATTAATCTTTGGTACAGTCAGTGGATGTCCTAACTTGCTCGGTCTGTGGTTCTCTGGGCTTGGTGCAGTTTGGCTGTGCACACGCCATTAGCTACCCTTGACATTTAGAGAGCCAGATTATGGATCATAAACCAGCATTACATACACCGCATGATACAGAAACCGGGCAGAATTTTTAAGCCAGAAACCCTGGCTTCAGAGGTCGAGCTAAACCCCTGCCATGGACTTCCCACTGCACACCACAAAGCTCACAAAGCTCAATGATTTTCAAACATGAATACCAAGTGGCCATTGGGCTCAGGAGTAGCCTTAACCCATAGAAGGATGTGCACGTTCGTGTGTGCGGGTTAGTGGGTAGGATTGTCTGGCATACTGGAACTGCTCCTGCTGATCAGTCCCATATAGACCTGTGGCACAAGCATCACGAGCCCCCAGCAAACCCCCCCCCCCCCCCCAAACCCCACCCACCGACTCCCTATCGACATGTGCATCTCCCTATGTGCATCCATCACGTCCATCTGTCCAGTCTGGTGTTCTTCTGACAGCCCTTTATCTTCAAGCATCCCCTGCATGCCCAGGGGGGTGTCATCTTGTCAATAATCACCTCTGATGAGAGGCACAGTTTTGCAGACGGAGCACAAGGACCTCACCTATGTGTGTGTGTTTGTGTGTGTGTGTGTCTCTGTGTGTGTCTGCGTGTGTGCGCTGGGACAGCTGAGGGGCCACTACCACAATATTCCCTGGCACCTCAGGTTGATTTTTATGTGTTAAGTTTTATGTTTTATGTGTTAAGAGGAGCATGTGAGGGTGTGTGGGGGTCTTATAAGGTAGTCACACTCTCCCCCCAACCCCCCATTTCCTTGTACTACCTCAGGCCACTGCTGTGGGCCTGCGTGAGCTCCGTGAGGTACTCGCGGAGGTCCTTGGCGGCTTGGAAGCGGCCGTACTGTCTGCTGGGCTTGGCACATTCGTCCAGCAGGACCTCCAGGCGCCCGTTGCTGACCACGTCGGCGGGGGGGTCGTGCAAGAGGCCACCCGTGGAACCGCGCCAGGTGGCGTGGCGTGAGAGAAGGTTCTGGCACACAGCGTAATAATTGTGGTCCACAGTGACCCTGGAGCACAGAATGTCCTTGGAGAAGGAGAGGCAAGTCTCTTTGTCGCAGTCTTCTGCACGACTTTCATACCAGACATCATAGTTCTCTGGTTTATCTGCAGAAGGAGAGAAAGAGAGAGAGAGAAAATGAGAGAGAAAAAGAGAGAGAGAGACCGACAGACAGACAGAGACAATCACCTAATTTGCTACTTTACTAATAAAATCCCCACTGTTACCGGACATCCACATCCTGTGCTATTGTGTATTGTGTGTCATACTGTGCTATTCATATAGATTTGTGTCAGCGATTGATTGTTTTGTTGAACAATAATGTTCCCTGCAGAGATAAGTGCACCAGCTGTACATCGATTGAAGACACAAAAACACACACAAGGTGTCAAACCAATGACTTTACATATTCGACAGCACAACCAAAAAAAAAAAAAAAAAAAAAGTCAAAACCACTTCCCCCTCTGGGCCTTCTCTCTATCTCGACCATGCATGCACACACACAAGCACACACGCGCACACACACGCACACATACACATACACACAGACACACACACACACAGTGAAAAGCAATGACCTATTTTGAAATGCGGCGTCTGTTGAGAGCAGCGGAGCAAAGAACATAACCTCCCGTTTCCTCTTTTGTCTGTTTGCTAATGGAGCCAAGTGCACACTGCATTCAGGAGATCAAGTGGAATCAAGGCCTCGAGACTCAGAGCTTCAGAAGCCATGAAGACGAGGCCAAGTCCACTCATCACAGTCCAATCAAGTGTTCCCTCTCATTCAATCAATACCAGAGAGAGTGAGTGAGTGAGTGAGCGAACAGAGAGAGAGGGAGGAGGGGCAAAAAAGGAAGCATACGGAGGAAATATTAAAAAATGGGATCAAAATGTGTGCGAGTGTGCAAGTGCATGAGGCAGAAACACATTGTATTTCTCAGTCCTCAGAATATCAGAGGAGGTTGCTAAAGGTAAAAAAAGCTTAAGCGGCTGGGCTTATGACAAACAGGCAGGAAGAGAGCCCAGTTCATCAGCAAGAACTATATTTGGCCACTCAGCCATAAATACTGACAGATCCGCTTTCCCGGTCACTTGACACAAGTCAATGGCATGCCAATAACTAATTAGAGAAAATGAAGTCACCGCACTGCCAATCAATCTCTCCATGGCCAATTATGAGGAAGCCGGACAGAGAGCAGCATAAGGCCCTCCCCATACGGCAGCCAGAGAGAGGAGTAGAATGGGCCATTCAGGCAGCCAGACAGAGGATCAGAGTCCTAGCACCATGGAGCACATCTGGTGTTTTACAGGCCACTGTGTTTTACAGAGGGGAGCTGACACTGCAGATGTCACACTGAATAAATGGGAGGGGAAGGAAAGCATATTTCTGCACCACAGCAAAAAGTGAGAAAGAGCAAGACAGAGAGAGAGAGAGAGAAAAAAAAACTGAGTGAGAGAAATGGGATGTGGCTCATGTTTCTGTGACTCGATATCAAAACTTGATACAAAAACACAGACCCCAAATTAAAAGAGGGCATATTTGCAAAGTGCTCTGCCAAACCACTGGCATACACACTACCACAAGCCCCACTGCCCCACAACCCCCGCTGTCTCCTACTATACTGAAACAAGACTTCTTCAGTAACAGTTCAAACCTTTTGGTCACATTCCCATACAAATCTATTGTAATATTAGTTTTTTAATGGCCTTCCCTTGAACAAATCCTGCAACATACAACAAAAGGAACCATACCTTTAAACCACAACTTTAATGTCTAATGACTCAAAACTTTACCACTTAACACTGCTTCCAACTTGAAAAATGAAGTATTTGTTATAAATTTAGACTGGTTTATTCATTAGTATCCCACAAGGGCAGCTAGAGAGGCCCTTTCATGAATTCCATATATCTTCCAATATCTCATCCTGATTTTATTTTTTCTTGGACCTTTTGAAAAGTCAATTCAGCACACTAGCAAAAATTTGCACATGGACTGGACCTACCAGCAGAGAACTCACTGGAAATACTACAAGAAAAGCATTCTGACAAGCACACTGCTCAATAAATCGTAAATCAAATGTCCAAACTGTGAGATAGAATCAAAAATGAAACTTAAGAAGTGAAAGTCTGAACCTTGGATTTGAACAAAATCTGGAATTATTGCTTATAGGTCTGAAGTCAACTTGGAGACTCCAACTTACTTTGCTTGATGAGTCTCTTATCTGCCACAATGACATTCTCCGCATCCACCACGATGACTTTGCCATCTCGTGGACCTACTGCGAAGTTGTCAAAGCTGACGTCCAGCAGGTAGAGGGCGAAGTCGAAGTCGTTGTTGGTGAGCTGCTCAGCGATGTCCATCAGCTGCTTGGCCAGGTCTATGCGCTTCTCCCACGGAGCGTTGTAGAAGCTCCACAACTCTTCGCCCACATAGTTCTCTGCCACCATCCGCCCGCACGCACCCAGGTACTTGGCGAAGGGCCAGCCCTCGTCAGATGGGAAACTCTAGGGGTGGGGGGGTGCAAAAAGAGCAACATGATCAGAGATCAGATGATGACGCATAACTTTCTTCCAGTAAGCCCATTCAACCCAGGGAAGCTCCGCTTTCATAAAGGTGCATTTTAGTGGGAAAAAAAAGACAAAACTGCAAATGAAAAAGAAAAACAATCCAACGATATGAAACTGATGCACACAAAAACATCATTGTGTTACCATCCACATCACCACACTAAGAGGCTCAAATATTAATGCTTTCAAGTCTCGCAGGGTTTTGATATCTGACTCACTGGAATGTTAGTCTTCTCACTAATACCCACCCACTGCAAGGCAAAGGCAATTAAAGATTAAAAGCGGAATTAATAAAACAATCATGAAAAGAATGATGATTTCTCAGACTAACAAGCAAAATGATTGTTGTGAGCTGGAGAGAGTGGAGCCTTGCCTGAAGAATACGTTTCTAGTTTCTCTCACTGTTCAGGCCAACATTGCAAGCAGTCGTCACTTTCAGGGGAAAAAAACAGATATGAAAAAAATCTACCTCGACAAAGTTTTTAAGCACAGTGGATATCTGATAGCCCTATTTCAAGTGGAGTCATGAAATATAAATGGATAGCTCTTTAATATTTCATAAAATGACTCCAATAATTCAGGACACAACACATACAAGCAGAGGCACTTATGCACTCTCTGTCCCATCCCCACCCACACCCCAACCCCACCCCGTCCCACAGACGCATTGAGTATGCACGAGATGGCAAAGGGAAATGGACATGGCTACCCACACACTTCCGACACCGCTATGCTGAGTAGGGCTGTGCTGTCGTTATGCATGACAACTCACAGACAGACCTACGATGGGGCTCTGCTAAAAGTTCCAGAATTACAAGGTCATCTGACAAAAATGCTCCAGATTGCCCAGGACACTATGGAGATGTGAGGTATGCTTGCAAAGATGAAGGTCCATGCTTTGGTACAATAAGCTGAAAACAGGTAGTTATGTTGCTCCCACCATTTCTAATTCACACAAAGAGACTTTTTTGGAGGACAAGGTAGAATCTAAGACATGTGATGTTGCATTTGTCTATTTACACAGCATGTCTACTAATGGGTAGAACTGTGGTATGACAAGGAAACTACAACTAGCTAGAACATCAAGTTTCTCTCTTTAGCTCACTCTCTCTCTCTCTCTCTCACACACACACACACACACACACACACACACACACAAAGACAAACAAAACTCTGTGCAAAACATCACCAAATGCAAAGAAAACCGAACCTAATGGAAAAAAAATGATCACAATACCACAGGACCACTATATTCCAACCAAGTACTCTTCACCATACCTTGAGCGCCTCTTGCCTTGAACAGCTGCTTCTAAGTACCCTACGTCATCCGTTGGTTTCCATGTAACTCACCAGCTAAATGTCCATTCAAACTTTCAGAATACCCAAACAACCATCATCTCTTCCTTGATCCTTACTTGCATCCTTGGTTTTAAAACTTTATTTCAATTTGGTAAATTTTTCCCCTTAGGACCGATAATGTGTGGAATGTGATGACATAACTTTGTAGAAAAGTATGGCTGAATATTTGTTGCATCATTGAAAAGCTTTTTAAAACTTTTCTGGGCATCCAAACTTTACCATGTCATGCCTCAACTTCACCTATACTCCTACAGCACCCCCCCCCCCCTCCACACACACACCACCACCACCACCCTACGTTTAACACACACACACACAAATACAGTATAGACTGATGGCAGAGTCCTGCGTTGTTAATGAGCTCCTCTGGCACTCAAAGCTCTTAATGAGGAAAAACAGTGACTATTTAATCAGTAAAACGTTTAACTTTTAGTGCTACCCTTTCTACTGAGCAAATTAAGCACTTTGCTCAGGCAAATCGATGTGCTAAACTCTATGCCATACAGATGGGGCTTGGCTTAAGGCAACTGTGCTGGCCAGCGCTCACTGCCCACTCAAAAGAAAGAATTCTGCTTAACCAGAAACCAAAACTAAGGGTGACAAAAAAAACAATACTCAGATATCATTTACTGGGTCCTGCAAGTACATTTACATAATTATATAGTATGTCCTGCGGTTGCAATCAGTCTTTCTACAATTTGTTGTTCCACTGCACCATCCATTGTGCTAGCTCCCTTAGCTGTTGGAGTTTTCTTGCTGCTGTGAGGGGACCTTGTCCTCTGCCCTACAAAGCCAAAGTGCAGTATATACGTGAACCTGAGAAAAAAGCATTTAAAGTTTACAGTGTCCTACAATATGTGTTGTAGGTAGATGACTGGTTCATCATTCATGCAGTGTCTACTTAGAAGAGTTTTTTTTTTTTGCATATTAACTTTGATCATTGATCTTAAGCTTTGGTACTGGCTAGGCTTTTGCAGTTACTCGAAATTGACACCCCTATTTCTCTAAAATGGGGCATGATTAGACTGGGATATTTTGTCACAAGATAGAGCAGATGTCACAAAGCCGATTTCAAAGTCTGAACTCAAATTTGACAAATTCTGTGGTTACTGCAGTTTGTCTTTGTAGGTCAGTGTACTTGAGGTCTGTTGTCAGCGTGCTAAACATACAGTGTCGTCCTTTGTGGGCCTTGTATCTGTTGGAGCCCAGTACTGCAAATTCTAAGGCTTTCTGTGCAGATGTATCTTGCAGCATTCTGAGAACATGTCCAAAGAGTGACTATCTAAATTAAGCTGCTTTTATGGAAATAGGTGTTGTGTTGCATATCTTATAGGGTGTCATTTGATACCAAACTGTTTGACCACTCTTGTCCTGTGAGATCACGTAGATGTTTTTGGTGGCAGATGTCGAGCTTGTCCATGGCTGCCTTTGGTACTGCCCAGCTGTTGCAGCTGTAAAGCATAATGGAAACATAGCAGGCATTGTAGAGTTGCAGCCTCTTTGTTAAATGAACCTTGGATCTACGGATCCATATCTTCCAAAAGGATCGTAATGTAATGTTGTCCAGGATGCACCGTGCCTCTATGTCAGCAGAGCTACAAAGGAGGGATCCAAGGTTTTTGCTCTTTCTCCATTTCTCTTCTTCTCGTAATGGTTTATCATTTGCATCCTTTGGTATGTCAACCAAGCAGACTTGTGTGAATTAATCTTTTTCTTTATCTATAAAGTCAACAAATACTCAGATACTGATACTAAAAATTGGTATCAGATTAGATACCTAGTCATCTAGTATTGATAGCAACTGTGCTGTCCTAACCTTGACACAGCAGTTTCAGGCAAGAGTATAACCTCACTTCAGAACACTGAGCTGGCCAAACAGGGAAAATGCTGGTGCTGAAGGTCCTATGACTGTAAACACCACTTTGTTATCCATTCTCCTGTAGTATTGTCAATGGTATTATAATGTATTGCTGAGTATTTCCCTAAGTGTCAGTAGTGTTGTAGTCAAGTCACTAGACCTCAAGTCCGAGTGAGTGTCAGTACTGAGTTTGAAATGCTAGTAATGCACCAGCCCTAAATCATACTTTATTTTATGACTTGATTTACTGACATCTACAATTTTTATCCTAATGGTTTTATTTGATATCGTTTTATTTTCTATCATTCAATGTTTTCCTTTATCCTTGTCAAACACATTGAACTACCTTTGTGTATGAAATGCGCTATGTAACAGGAAAAACAACAGTCACTGTGTTATTTGCAGATACTCATTCAATACACTGTTTTCCAGAGTGCTGGAAACTGTCTAATCTAATCTAGTTTGCAGATGTCTGCAGAAGACAATTTGTACACAGAGTGCAATTACAGAAAAAAGCCAGTTGTTTTCAATGAAAAAAAAATGGCAGAGTGACTGATCACATGGAATTATACCGAGACCAACAAGAGGAATTAGACATCAACTACTGTTACATTTTAAGTGACTCAATCTAAGTGCCATGCTCTTTGACCTTCAAATTGGCAAAATAAAAACATCCTCTAAATACATTATAAACTATGGGCACCAGTTTGCTGGCACTTCAAACTGGTTACAATCGGAAATGCAGGAAACTCAATCCAGACGGCCAGTGCAGAGGATCGAGTTCGTCTTGCAACAGCTCCAGTGGAAGCACACACAAATGGGCAAACGAGCAAGCAAGAGTTTAAGTAAACGCGAGGAGGCATGACATCCATTTGCCTACACATGTTTACTTTCCATACCACTGACCGCTGTGGCAAACAGCCTTGGAGGCGAGCTTATAAACAACCTGTTGGTCAGGTTTAAAAAAAAAAAAAATCAATGTATGTTACTATGGCATTCGGCCCCAGTGAAGCCAGAGGGGAAGACGGGGGGAAAAAAGCCCCTCAGGCATTTCAGCATAGTGAATTCCCTGTCAGGTGAGGGAAGGGAGCTGGTCCAGCTCTGTGACCTGAAAGAGATTAATGACTTGATGGATATGTCACATCAACCGCCCCCCACCACCAACCCACCACCCCGAAGGCTTGGCCTGTGCTATTCTCAGCCTGACTGAACAGATGGGCCATGCTCTCAATAGGGAGGGGGATGGGGGGTGGAGTGGATTTCGAGTAATGCATGCACATGGTCAATGGGCACCTTCTCTTGAAGAGGACCGTACAGTGAACGCACACAAAGCCCATGTCACAGAGAGAAGAGACAATGAGGGTTAAAGTAAATGGCATGAGGTGAACAAGAGAAGTAAACAAGCTGATAAAATGGACAGCATTAGGATTCTTGTCACACAATGCACTGGCAATCTAAGCAGTCCTTCCCCTCTGCTGAAATATTCCTCCTCCTGCCTGGAGCAAAGTGGCCAGCCCCTGCCCTCTACACGACTCCACAAACAAAAGGGGACAACAAATTGTTTTTCCATCGACACACTAAAAATACATGGCCACAAAAGCTGGAAGCCAGCAATTCAGGAAGCATGCTGTGAGGAGAATGGAATGACCTCTCTGCTAAGCAAAGTGTCAACACTTGATATGCTGTCATTGTCAGAGGTGAAAAGCTTCCAAAGGGCATTGTGCTTTAGTGTCACAGAACCCTGTAAGGGGATTCAGCTAATTACTTAAACCAAAGGAAAATGGAATTTTCACCCTCTGAGTCTTTAGTCAGAAACGGAAGTGTGTGGTTTTGTTTTCCAGAATGAGATCGAATTCACTCAGCGTTCTGGTGATGGAACGACTGACAAGCATCTTTTTAGTTTTTCTCGTGCCTAACTTGAGAATAAAACCATGTGCCTTCGGAGGCCAAGGGCTTTGATAATCATTAAGTATCACACAAACAAATGTCAATGGTTCAGGACGCCATCAATCAGTGGCCACACTGAGTGGCTGAGCTGCCCTGCTGTTTCATTACACTGATGGAATCACTGCACAGGTTCTAAAAGGAGGTTGGCGGTACAAACAAGGCTAATCACATTCAATGGATCCCACTCTGAGAGGGAGCTGATTTTACCATTTACTCCTCACTCACACACACACACACACACACACACACACACACACACACACACACACACACACACACACACACACACACACACACAAAATATTGGTCAAGATGTCACGGATGGAGTGAGCTGACAAAGTGAAGGAGGTCACCAAGTACTTAAAATAAACATGTGGATTTGTTTACGGTCTCTTCAGACAGCTAAGGTCGATAAAAGCGGAAGGCAACTGTAATCAATGACTTTCAGGCATACAGGCAGGGTCCTGAAGCATTGATGACCCAAGCGAAAAGACAAACTCTGCTTCATGTTAATCATTACATATGAATCATTACAGCACTCTGATCTCTATCCATACATGTTAGACTTCTAATTTTGCTAATCATTTGTTTCCAATAAGATCTGAAGCTGACGTTTCTGCAGTTTGGGGATAGGCTAGCATCTGTGAGCAATTATACAGACCTTTTATTAATGGACACATAGCATTTCAGATGGACAAAGAACGAGGAGTCCTTCAACTCCCTTTAACTTCCTAATGGGCCAAAAAAACACAGCAGACTATAATTCAGGGTCTTTATAAGGGATATGATCATTAAAATAAATCAAAATGATCTTATTTAATGAATATCATACTAAAGATTTCAGTGCTGCTAGCTCAGAATACAGCATAGTCAAATCAGAGAATAATAAGGCCTGCCAATTCTCTAAACCCTTGGCTTGACTGTTCCAGATCGGCAGCAATTTATGTGAATCCACAGTTATAATACTGGAATACTGGGATGTGCAGCCGTACGAGTATAAATGCCTCCTCTTTTCACTATGAAGAATGGACTATGGAAACAGAGATGCTGGCAGAACTCTTACCTGTAGCACCAGAGGCTCTGGGTTGAAAGCTAAAGTCATGAGCAGCTGCATCCGTTCTGTGTCTTTCAGGTTCTTCAGAAGGAAGCTTCCTGAGTCCTTGGTCTCAGCGTAACGCCTTACCACCCGGTCAAGCAGTCTCTGGGACGGGCAGTGTACGAGGTCCGACCAGCCCTCCACCACCTCAGGGGTGAGAAGCCGCACGTCTCCATTGAGCCGTGCAAACTCCGTCTTGTACATGGACTGTATGAGGTCGCAGCGTGGGCGGCCCGTGGCTCGCTTGCAAATCTTCTGGTCGATGTCGGCCAGCTCCTGGTTGGAGCCGAGGCGTTTGAGCACCACCCGACGGGTGCCCTCCCTCGGCTCGCCGTACTGGGCAAAGTAGACATTTTTGACATTGAAGAAGTCCAAGAAGCGAAGGCGGCCCCACGTCTCGAAGGACACCTGCCCGTTCATGAACTTGCGGCACCAGCTGGTGCCGAAGCAGGCTGGGCACTTGTTGAGGCCCACGAAGCGCCGGTCGGTCAGCTCGTTCCGCTGAAAAGAGGCCAGCAGGCTGTGCGTGTTCATCAACACGATCACAAACAGGCCCGCCAAAAGCAGGAACTTGCTACAGCGGTACAGGCGACCAAACTTCAGGGACAGGAAGCGCAGCATAGCGCCAAGCACCTGATGTCAGGAATAGGGATGTGAAGGGTGGGGAGAGGGGAGTAGGGGAGAGAGGGACAGGGAGAGATGGGGAGGTATCAGACACAGTCAGTGTCTAGGATTCATCATCAACGTTATCGGCGGCTGTGGCTGCAGTAGCTAGATCTTGATCCTCGTCATCAAGGTTGCCGTCATCGTTGACGTCTTCACCTTCATCTTTTTCACCACCGCTGGCATCTGAAAAGTTCTGTGTGGGAAGCAATGTAGCAGGATTGGGGGAGCAGCTTGGGGAATGCTTTTCCCAATGTCATTTCCAAGGGGTGATGAGCCTCCACCTGAGTGCCTTTCCTGACAGAAAACACACAACACACACAACCTTAGGGGACCGTTTAAATCTCAGACTTGCACAGATTTCATGAGTAAAAATATATATGGTCCTCTGAGGGGGACCCATAAAGATTCCATTGACATCACCATTCAAAATATATTTTTTTAATTAATATAACCATATATTTGAACAATCCTCACAGAGTTTCCTGATGTGTTAAATATTGTTTATTTATTTTTACATGTCCATATTTGGAATACTAATTATAACACTGCAGATGGTCATCAAAAAGGTCCTTCACAAAGCGATACACCTAACTGAAAGAATATGATGCACAAAGTGAGGTGAACACAGGTTCCTTTAAAAGAAATGGCACAAATCCACTCAGAACACTTTGACACTGTATGATGACAGTGCTGGAAGTCTGGCAACTCATGCTGCTCTAATTGCATTAGGGCTGAGGGGGAAAAAAACATGAAGGTACACCAAAGACCACATTCCTCACTAGAAGCTGGACAGACTTGGAAACCTTAAAGGCTGCCATCACTCACCGACAGTCCACAGGCAATCACTTAGTGCAGCGACTCAGCAGTACCTACAAACTTCCTGCTCAGAAATGACACAAGGTTTTGTGTAAGGACTGTTGTATAGAACATACAACATGAAGTGAGTTCACCATTACCAGCCCACTAACACATCAGCATATTATCATAACAAACCATTTCTGTGCCACAAACTTGGTTTAACTTTTTAAAAGTCTGCTTTTGTGATTTTTCTCATTCTATCCTTCAGGAAAAATATTCAGCAATAGGCCTTTATTATACATTTACAGGCATACCAGGTAATATTGCGATTTTTTATCTCCAGAGTGTGGCCAATTTTTAAAAAACAAATAGCAACAACATTGTACATTCACACCAATCCATGTAAATTTACTTGCAAACCAAAGAATAGGAGCCAGCGATGATCATGTTTGGGCATTACATTGACTGACAAGCTGATAATAAATGCAATTTCGATGTGATTTACTTTCAGTTTCGTTTCCTCCAACCCAGTGTTTCAGATCCTGCAAGTGTGGTAACCATGAAACCTAAACTAGAGGCGGCCGAGAGAGCCTTCATTCACCCCGTAATGAACCATTTAATCATCTAAGTGACTACGAAGCTGATAAATTAACCTAAAACTGTTGTCTGGTGTGCGTTTAAAACCTTGAGGATGTCTAGGTTTGCATGCTGGCACGTGCAATTTTATATCAAATCAAATGTCAAGTTGGGTATTTTTTTGCAAAGAGGACGAGGCAGGCTGAACTTTCTACGAACTAGCCTAAATTTTTAAAGTGGACTTGAAGGTCAAGCCTCCGAGAGACAAACAAGTTTAAGTCCTATCCCAGTGTGGAAGGTTTGGAAGGTTGGAAGGTTTTAATTTGTTTTATTCTGAGCATGCTGAATGTTCAGAAGGCAAAATATGAGCATGTCCTTCTCCATCTAACTGCTTTGCAATTAAAAGTTTGCACGTTTTTTGCTTCTGAATCATAACCGAGAGCATAACTCTTGCCAAGAAATTGCCAGTTACTTACAAGGGAGGGTGCTTTATCTCACGGTTCCCTTTCATTATAAATCCTAAGTGAATTCAGCTGACACAATACATAAAAGGGCTGTTACAATCTCGACTATGTGATCTTCACAATAAATTTTAATTGCCCATAATAATTGGAGAGATAACCGAGAACTATGGATATCGGGGTCTGCTAGAGACTATTAGAGGCTGGACAATGGATTACATATCTAGCCTTTGCAATTCAAGAACAAGGCAATATAATTAACTGTTGATAATTATAGAGATAACAGCAGCTTGGGATAATGATCTTGAAAAGCTTCTGGATAACAGTTTACATATTTTGCCCTAATGCCTTGACGTCAAGAACAAGAATTTATAATTACGCTCAAATGTCTCCAATGATTTCTGCCAGAACGAGGCACTCTAAGACATTCATCACAAATTAACAAATTAGGTAACATGAAATTCTAAATAAATAGAGGTCTGAATCTCAAACCTCTTGACAAACAATTCATTTTCTCTGAGGCCACCTCAACAAAAGGTGCGTGCTTGGCTCAACAAGTGGCCCACACAGGGAAAAAAAAAAAAATCGTGAACGAGAAGATTAACAGTGAAGCGTTATCTCCAATTGCCAACAAAATGGAGCAGTCTTCATAAACATGAATAAGGAATAAACATGAAAGTGTCTTTACCAGTAAAGCCACACTCCCACACAGCAGTCAGGGGCAGGTGATCAAGACAAGCCACAGCACTTTAAGTACATTACACCCCACCGTACTGTGATTTAATGATGCCATCAATGCAACTGGGCTAGTAGATTACAGGTGCAAGCCAAGCAGAGATAACGACACTGACTTAGTCCCTCAAGGCATAACTTTATGCTTAAATAAAAGTCATGAATATCCAGCTGCAGTGCTTTGATTTAGGCCAGGCTAGTCTTCAAAGTTCCTTTGGTCTACGTGGCACCGAAGCAGTCCGGGGGAAAATTTAATTGACATTAGCATACCTGGCACAGTGCAATTTCCCTGTTTGTTGTTTCTTTTGTCTTTTTCAAAAGAATCTATTGGTGAAAGAATTCACACGCTCGGTTATTTGAGCTGGGATTACTTTTCAGTGTGAATCAGCAGGAAATCAATCACAATCCATAGTAATAATCAGATGCAGAGCCTTCCATAAGCAGAAAGGTGAGCTTTAAAAATTGGTGCATGCACACACTCCGTCATATCTATGTCGACCACCACCAGACTGTGGTGAATCCCCCTGTGAGCATGGGCCGAATGGAATTTCTTTAAAAAAATACTAAGAAAAACAACAACACGAATAGAGAGCCTCATTTTGTGCTCGAGCTGAAATGAAATATTGGTTGTTGCTCTGCCAGACTAAACATTAATCTTGTATGGGTTATTGATCAGCCTCTACAGCAGCATGCTTGCCATGTCACAGACACAGATGTTGGCAAACGCAACCACTCCATTACGTTCCACAGTCCACCCGAGTGAAACTGCTTTGAAAAGTTCTGCTCCCTTTGATGACTAAACATCAGTTCTCCTTACTCAAGGAGAGGAGAGGGCAAAAATACTCTAAAGAATGATGTCACTTGGATGCATCCAAACTCATCACAAGGCAGCAGAGGGAGGCTCATTCAGAGGCTTAAGCAATTGCAGAGCAGTAGGGTGGGAGGTGCAGCCTTCAGCAAATGAAGCCAGTATAGAAAAGCTGAAAATAACAAAAAACACATGACTCATCAATGCCAATTTTGTCCAACTTACAAACTGTCCCACTTAAAAAGATTTAGGTATATCCTTTCAACTTAAGTAATAAAACAATAGTAACTGCAAGGACAGTGGCTTTTTTTCAGCTCTCTCAGCTCTTCCCCTAGTCCTTGTCAGCGCTGTTTGTCCTAAGCTTCCTTTCCAAACTCTTGCAACTAAGGCAACAAAGCATCACAGGTTTACCCCAGCAAGGTGTGGGCAGCAAACACTTGCCTAGAAATAAAAACTAATTATTTAGAGCTAGAGAAAGGGCTTTTCTTTGCTAGGCTATTTCACTGTACAGAATCAATAGCTGCTGCAAAACAATGAACTCAGTCTAAATTCATTCCTATGCAGTTTACGGTACCGCATTGTTCTATTAGAAATATAATAAAACATTGCCAAGTTTATTGACTGCAGGAGTCAATAATGTTTGACCACATAAGCATTCAGCATGGGAATTACCTCCCCCCAGACAGCTTTCAGATTCTCAACATAGGAAAGGTAATATTAGTTATGCAGTAGGCTATGTAGTCCACCACAGGGAAGGAGACCTAGCAGATGATTCACCTCAAACATTTTCCTGTATAGCCTATGTAGGCTTCAAACACAGGCAGTCTGTGAATACTGAATACGCACTAAATATCAGAGGACCATCACACACTTACCACAGATGTCTCCGGTACTGTTTACCACGCACTGTCCCTTGGTTGATTAATGATTTCGGAGAAAGTCGGGGCAGCTCTGTAGTGCTCTAAATTCTAACAGTATGGCAATGGCAATATGTAGGCCATTTGACCCACATGAGCAGCATGCACACTGTTGCTGAAACCCTTTAGGAAGACGCATAATACCACCATCCCCACAGCAGCATAACAATAGGAGAATAAGTTATCGCGAAACGTACTAAAATTAATTAGCAGCATAATGCAGACAAATAAGCCTACGGAGCTGTCGCTTCTCGCTTGCTTGTGACATTCTCGTGCTAACATTACATGCAATCACTGAAATCAGATCTTAGGCAACTGTTTCGACGAGTTTTAATCTTTAGTAACATACATAGGCTACTTACGGTAGCATTAAGATCACGGTGCAATCGGCTACCAAAGTGATCACTGAATATCAGAGCAGATGTGATTCTTTCATGAACTCGTGAATCCATTTCCAAAAACAGTGACAAGTAGTTGTTGTGATAACTCGTACTGAATGTCGACAAAGTAGCTTACAAATAAGTTACTGTCTTGTATTTAGCTGCACAGTCCGAATAAAACTCTATCCTGAAATCATCTGATGATCGTCAAGGTGATTGCAAAAACAAAGCGCATTTGAAAAAACAAATCACTTATGCACGCTCATTAAGTGAACACGTTCTAAAAACAGGCTATTCGTCTGAAGTTCACCGCCTATTCAACTCAGTCTCGACTCGACATCATTCCCTGTGTTCACAGGACAGAAGTTCTTAAGAAGTAAGACAAGCTTACAGCAGCAAACCCTTTTAGTCTTGAAGACCTTCATATTTTCGTGGACCACAACGTTATAACATTAACGCAACGTTAACGTTGCTGTTATCATGGCTTCTACAGCCTTACGTTACATTTCCAAAAGAGTCTCGTGCTTTCACGGTTTAGCCAACGTCCAGACTATATTTTTTCAAATTCCGATGTATTTTTTCCCATATGTGAAGTTTGCAAAAGCATGCAAAAACATTTAGTCTGATCAAAATATTAGAGTCCTGGGAGATGGGAAACCGAACAGAAATAGTAACATTACAAGGGTTCCAAAACCTACCTGTATAAAACTAAACAGTCCAGTTGTCAACTGCATAGAAGAAGAGGAAACATTTGCGATCGATATTAAACTCCTCTCCGACCAAGCAAGTCTTCGTCGGCGCAGTAGGTCTCAGTCTTTCTTGAGCGCACGTAAATTCCAGTTCCTTATTCCCATAGATTAGTTTAGCCTACTGAATATCATTTTCTTCTTGTAATCCAGGCTCTGTGGTTCTTACTCAAGCAGCAGCACAATAGCTTTTACTTCGACTTTTTCCCTTCATCAGCTCCGGATTTAGTATTTACGACCCCCTTGTCGGTTTACTGCATTTGTTGCTAGGCAGCGAACACTCAATTGGTTGGTCTTTGAACCCTTGTAATTAAATGCCAGGCCATTTGTTGCTACTTTGCATTATATGAAGACACCGGGGATTTGTGGACGTTGCTAATCAAATGTGCGCTTCGTTTTACAAAGAAGGTAGGCAAATAATTCGTAGGTCGAGTAAAATTCTCTAATAACCTGCCCCCTCCCTCCCCCAGACCGAAGAGTACCTCGGCGATTATGGGGCGGGCCGGTCGGCGACGCATGACCTGGTCTCTAATTTAAAATACGAATAAAGTTGAAAAGATGTAGCCTTTGCTGAACTGTAACAGACTTAGTGCAGAAAATGTTATTTATTGTAACTGTAGTTAGTAGCCTATACACCAATAAATTGATTCAGTAAATATCAAGGGTCAGCCGAAGGTGTTTGACACTCAGACTCGCCCACATTGACGTGGTCAGTAGCCTAAACCCTAGTCTACTTGTAATCTGTCATGGAAAACAAGACTCATTCACTGCACAGACTATTTCTGACACAAACAGATGCAAAACATTCGCATCGTTCGGTAATAACACTCGGCCTATTAGAGAGGGGAATGAACATCACAATGAATATTTTGACAGATCTTAAGATTTTTTTTTCTATCCAAGAGTTAGTGGGAGTCAGTACTCTATATTGTGCACTAAAGCACAGACAAGCTCATTTAACCTAAACACAACTGCAGTGTCTCAACACGGAAGCACAGCTTACACACTAGGCCTACAGGAAATCTGAATGGATTTTCATGCCTATTGTACATTAGGCTCTGACACTCATAACATTTACATTTTACAAACCCAACAGCTTTTTAAATGCAACTGAATGTAAATTTCTACACAGATGCATTTCCAAATAAGATTCCTGTAGTTCAAGACAAGACCGTGCCATGTTGGCCTTTCCCTTTACACGGATGCCCTCTAGTGTTAATATTATAGAGGTGTCTACACTTCACAGGTTACCGTGCTTCAGATTGGACTAGTTAGCTTGTGCTTCTGACAGAAACTGCTGTGACTTCATAATTATAAGGTGCCACTGATATTCTCTTCCAATATTCAGTTGTGAACATCTATTCAAAGTCTTCAAACAGAACAAAGAACAGTCTTTTGCTGTTCTGCGTCCATGAACAGCCATTTCCATATATCAAAACAAGCAGTAGAATATACCAGAATAATTGGTATGAAGCAGTCATTTCTGAGTAATAAAATTTAGAAATCGCTAGAAATTTCTGCAGTCAACACTGTTGTAGATACTCCACTCCACTAGAAACTCTGTGCCACATTAGTTCTTATACTAAGTGCACTGATAGATATTTGTGCATTATTTAGATGTTTCCATAAGAAAAAGGAATGTGATCATGATCAGTATATCATGGAAAGGCAATGGGGAAAGAAAGCATGTAGCGGGAATGGTTCAGATAACAGGCCTTGATGAGTGCTCTACAGCTACCAGAATTAATATATGATAAAAAAAAATTTCCACTGGTAAACTACTTTCACTTCTGGTAAAAAGTGACATCACCTGGTTTATATTGATGGTGTCTAAACGCAGCAACAGTTTGACTAACTTTGATTAAGATTCAACCAGGTGATGTCACTTTTTAAAAGAATGGCATTTCACAAGTGAAAGGATTTTTTAAACTTTATAAACATGTTGAGTGCTTTTAAATCACGTTCATGTAGCTGATGCCAACATCAGTCTTATAAGGCTAACGTGTCCTATTAGCCAGGGATCCCTTTAGGGTTACATGGTTTTCTTTCACTGATGTGACTGTAGTTGTTTTTTAATGCTAGGGTATTGATGAGTTGTGAAAACCATGAAATTTCACATATCAAACATCTGTATCAGCTACTAAATTTCTGATACTGTAACAACCCTAGTATGTATGTATGTAGTTGGGTATCATTAGATACCAAATGTGCTATATATATGCTGTACAGGAGCAATTTAGGTATCATGCCCTGAGGATAGAACAGCTTTTCTCACAGACCATGAATGTGTCAGCCATAGGCATGAGTGGGTCTCATTAGTCTGGTAGAAGGGAGAGGAGGATGCTGTCCCTGGCAGAATTCAGCTCATTAAGCTGACGGTCCAGATGGACCCGGCCTGCAAAAGATAAGGCTATCATCACATTACCGTGTCCATTCAGTAGCTTGCCATCGGGGAACCAGGTTCTTGCAGCTGCATTCAAATTTAATTTAGCATCAAGGTAATTAGCCAGCAGTGAAGACCAACCTCACACTTTGGCTGCTGTGCAATGGGGATCTTGCAGGCTGTGTATGTGTGTGTGTGTGTGCGCGTGTGTGTGTACATGCACGTGTGTGTGTGTGCAGGCACGCCTTTGCGTGTGGATGGGGAATGTCACCTATTTGCGCTTGTTGCACAAATATGCATCATTTGCTTTGTTGCCAAAGCATCTGTCATCAAGCATTTTGTTTGAGCAGTAAGACTGTGGTCTCTGGAGGTCCTTCTGCTGCATGGGTAATTGATTTTGTGGGAAATTTCTCTTGCAAACAGTTTGGTGAAGTAGGCAGAAGTTGCTTTAGGAGGATATTCAGCTCTCTTAAAGCCAAATGGAAACTAATTGTTTGACAACACCAGCTGGATCAGTCAGTTCAGCTGTCATGACAAAAGCCAGGTCATTCTGGGACAGTAACCCATATACTAGCCACCATACTGTACTGTTAGCCAGGCTAGTGCCACCCAATGCTTCAATTTCTCATTTAGCTACACCACTGCATCAGGGATCTATCCGTAGGCTTAGGTTTTCACCGACTCTGGGCTTTATGGACCAATCAGTGAACAGAGGGAGGGCTGAATGCGAAGACGTTGAACTTAAGTGGTGCGTTGCGGCACACAGCATACGTGTTGCATACACAACCAAGCAGTAGTGATTGGTTTAAGCAGTAGTAGAAGTATCTGCACACCAGGAAGCATTTACATTTATGCATTTAGCAGACGCTTTTATTCAAAGCGACTTACATTTTTTGTCAACTATCAATTGTTCAGGGCAACTGTTCAATTGTTCTCCCCTAGAGCAACTTAGGTTTAAGTGCCCAATGGTGGCAGCTGGGATTTAAACCCACAACTTGCACGCTAGCCAGGTTCCTTAATTGCTACGCTACCACCGCCCAAAGCAAACGTATCCCAATGGATAGGTTTCAGACGCTTAGCACAAAATGTATGATGTGAAAGCGTTTGATGTATCAGGCTACTGTTTTGGTGCCATAATGGAAAGTCTCTTGCTGAACAGGGTTGGTGTGGCTTAAAGGTTTACTCCCTGATCGTAATTTATCACATTTTTCTACAAATGTTCATTTATTTCTCCTCATGTTGCTTTAGCTGTTCGGTCTGGCGTGTCTACTCAGAGAAGAAACCATGATGTCCTGGTGCAATTCTGGCTGTGTGAATGAGAAACAAGACACTAGTTAAAGTATGATCTGTGAGTATCACCTAACCAAACGCAGTTCTAGCCAATTAGCTATGTTGTTCCAGGAACAGAGAGGAAGGGATGTATTTGATTAGCAGTTGAGTTCAGCATATAATAGAATTTCAACAAGACTATGCTTTTAGAACCAGAATGTCTTGTTCATGTAATGATCACATCTCTTCCAACCGCCTGTGCATCTATGTATTTACCCTCATTAGGGTTAGGTTCTGTTGCTTTTCTTTACTGTGTATATTAGACCTTACTAAAAGGAAAGTATGTGATCCATTATGAATATATTGTAATGAACACTGTATCCACTAAAAATCTAAATGTTATGTTTCTTCATTTAAATCATATATATTTCAAACATCAAAATCAGATTTTACCTATTGCTTCACTGAATGCACACATCCTGCTTTACCTCCAGTGTCCACTAGATGATGCTCATGTCCCACATGCTTAGTGAAGTAGCTGAAGTGCAAGAGAAAGCGATTCATCTCACTGAAGTCAGGGTCTTAATGAGAAACCCTGATGTTTCAAGGCACAGAGCTTCACAGCACATCCCATTATCTTGCATGAAATAGACACTGACATTTTGACAGAGACTTACACAAAGCATCGTGTGATGTGGCACAGTGGTGATTAAATCACCTGCCCAGAAGTTGGAAACACTACCATTTACTCTTGTTGGTCAAAAATGCATCTCAGAGAAACCAAAACACTGATTAAATAATAAGCACACACATGCATACACACACACACACACACACACACACACACACGCACACACACACATAACTATTTACTCTCATTGGTCAAAAAGGCATCTCAGAGAAATCAAAACACTTATTAAAAAATAAGCACACGAACACACACACTCGCATGCCCCCATGCTAGGAAGAGAGGTGGAAGGGTCATTACCAGAGGATGTGGAACAGCGCTGTGCCAGCATTTTGAATGTAAATAAGATACTGTATCAGCTAAGGCACTCTAATTTCAGATTCATTCCCTTACAGGCCCTGTGCACAAGCACAATTACCTTTAAAAATAGCACTGTACCGGACGCAGTACATTCTGGTATTTGTTAATGGGGTATGATGTTTATTTGTGCTCCTAAGCTTCTTTTTATCATTGTGGACATGTGTAGTACTGTGATATTTTGGCATTTGTCTACTTCTTGGCTATTGTTTGTATTTTAGATATAAACATGAAAGACCTAACCATGCTTTTATGATACCTTTGAGACCCGTACCGCATTCAGTCTGGCCTTCAGTGGACCAGAGCAATGAAGGCTTTTGAATATCTGTTGCGGACATTTCAAAGGTCTGTACATATTCAGTGTATTGAAGATCAAAGATGCCTTTCATTGAGGGTTTTCATCTTGGCAGTCTGACCTCCTGGAAAGGCCTCACTTGCAAAACTCATGCAATATACATGCGTTTCTGAGCTGTTTTGCCATGCTTCAGTTCTTCAGGATTTACAAATATGGCATTTATTTTTTATGTGTATGACCTTTTTTTCCACCACGGTTATGTTTTCTCTTTAGGCTCATATCCATCACTTGTGTAGGTATTTGTTTATGATGTAATTGGGTGAAGTTTTAGATCTCAGAGGACAATAGAAAGAAGAGGTAAGGCACAGTGTCATTTATGTCCACTTAAGCACATATTTAGTTTTTTTTAGGACAAATGAAATTGGGAGGCTGATAAGAATATGAGTATCATGCTTTTATCAAAGATATGAAGAACAATGCTGGTATTAACGCAGCAACACCTCTAAGTGTAAGGACAGTATGTCTATATAGGTCTACATAGATGTTTTGTGGAGTTTTCGTGCTTGTGCCATTTCTAGTCCACCAGGACCTGTTTGGTTTGAATGTGCACCTGTTAACCCACATGTCAAAGCTCATGTACCTTAAACATGTAACCTACTTTACTTAAAAAGGACAGCCTGGCTATTGATAGAATCCACATCACTGTATTCATGGCATTCATGCATGTAGGTTGTTTTATTGGTTGATATTTTGAATGCTGGTAGTGTGGTACTAGCAAGCTTGTTATAGTTGTTGTAGGTGTTCAATATGAAGAGGTGAAATAACTAATGCAGACAGTTATACAAGCTGCTCTGTCATTGTATCAAACAGGACAAAATACTTTAGTAGCTCTTGAGCTTACTTTAGTTTACACTCTTAAAACTGGCAACCCACGAGTCTAGTATTTTGGATTTGGCCTGCAATGCCAATGTTAATCTCAGATGGTCGTGACTTTACAAATAGCTTAACATATAGACACAGGCCAGTGGTTATGAACAAGAATAGGCCATAAAACCTGTTTTCCATGGTTGCAATCTGTCCAGGTACTTTTGTTTTGGTAAGTTTTTTGTGTGACCACACATGAGTTGCTCTCTTCACTCCAGCTTCATCAACCCAGCTCTTCTATGTTGACAACTGGATGTTCTGCAATGTAATTTTGGATCAAACAATTCTCCCTGATGTAATGCAATATGCAAACACTGCTTTCAGACCAGTCCTCTCAGAGGGGAGTGTTTGACAGTTTAATGGAGCTCTCTTCACCAGGGAAATCTGCTGTTTGTAGATGTAGTGTATCAGCTGGAGACTGTGGTGGCTGTAGAGTGGTTTTCTCATTCTGAAACACTCTCCACAATGCTCTCACTAAGTGCACCATGTAATCTGCCCCATTGTTTGCCATTAGGTATCTGATAAAAAGGTTTGATTAAGCGCCAGTATTGTTTTGTTCTGTTTTTTTTTGTTGTTGTTGTTGGCTTTTTGTTGCTTTGTCTGAGGAACCGGCAACACTCCAGGGTGTCTCCAAAGGCTCCATTGAAAAGCACTAAAAGGAGGAACACAGTGCGCAGGTTCGTCAACTGCAGACTGGTGCATTTACCCACATCTCGAGTTTGTCAACAGCAAAGCACATGAAAATGAATGGAAATGGACTCACAGACTTTAGACTCCATGATAATATGCATTCCTTGATTGCACTGGGGTAAGGGAAATCTCTCCCCACATCTATGTAAGGCTAATAACTAGTAATAAACTAAAAACAGAAATTCCCACCACCACCACCTCTGTGTGTGTGTGTCTGTCTGTGGGGAGTGATGTTGTTCTGTTAAAGATCAGCAAGGCGGGGCATCATGGCGGGAGAGGATTGAGGCAATTGATTCCAGATGCATTCTGGATGAGGCTGGTCCTCATCACTTACACAGCTCTCTCATTCATCTCCATCTCCGACAGTAGCACTGGCAGTGGCTTAAAGAGAAGAGTAGTGGACTGAAAGAATGTTTATATGTATGTACGTATGTATGTATGTATATATGTCATGTAAATTATCTTCTGTTTATCCTATAAACATCACTGCAAACTTCACATTGAGATCCTACAGGAATGATCCTTGTTTCAGTACACCACTTTATAACTGTGTAACTACATCACATTTGTGCAAGATAAAATGTGTTGTCGAGTTATTTATTGCTATACCATCCATTCATAACATTAAAGGGAAAGTCTGGCATAAATCAACCGATATTCTTGTTGCCCGAGCTTGCTAAGTGATGCCGATAGGGAAAGCAACGAGAAAAATTGTGGAGAGCGAGGTCCAAAGAGCGAAATGGCGCAACGATAACTAATGAGGGCAACAAAACTGTTTCAGTTTAATTTTCTTCTGTCTCTTTTAGTTAGCATTAGCTGACAGTTCCCAGATTCCTCTATGTTGTGCCAAATTGTCTTGTTCCTCTTACTATCTGTAGCACTCAAGCAACAGTAATACGGGTTGATTTATGTCAGACTTTTCCTTTAAGTTCTTATAAGATAATGCTGGTACAGCCACAATTCTGCTTTTGACTTTGCATTCACAGGTAGCTGGAACACAGTCATGATTTCATTTACAACTTGGAACAGACAACCTAGAAAACAGCAGCATTCCCAGAAATCGTTAAACAAGCCCCCGTCAAGATCCTATTCAAAGCAGTCGTCTCCCCGGTCCTGTCAGTAGTATAATCTCCCTATAAATGTTGGAAATGCTGAATGTGTTTTTACCCGTAAACTAGAATTTTGTGCCGAAGTGCTGATCTTGCAGCCAGGCTCTGAGATGCAACTCATCAATCCGGCCCCCTGAGCCAGTCAATAAAAGAATAGCTCTTTTTCCATTAGGTGCCTCTGTGCTATCTGTCCGCTCTGAGCTAGGGCAGCGGCCGGAGAGGGATAATGTATGAATGCCATCCAATAAATGTCAACAGGCCGGGATAAGAGAAACTACTCTCTCCCAGCAGAGTCATATCTACGTGGTGGAGCGTGACGGCATAAACAGAAATGGCATTTTTATGCATACACTCCATTAAACCTGACTCTCTGACTTCGTCTGTGTGCACGACTGCGGGTAATATTTCTGACAAGAGCGCTCAGGCGTTCGAGAAAAAAGAGGTTTGCGTGCGCTTCATCAAAAATGGTTTATCAGAGAAGCCATTTCCCTTCATCTGATCATTTTTTGTTTGAATATTAAACACTGTTTTAATGGGCCCTGTTGCAATGAGAGACGTCTGTGTGTAACCTGGCTTGTCAGTGGTCACAGGGATTTTAGCAGTAGCACTTTTAGATTACAGGTGGAATGTTAAGATGATTTATTTCTGCTAACCGTATTCCCAGTAATGCCGTTTAACCTACAGGTGGACCTAGCAGCCAGGGCAGTGCTAGTTAGTAGCCTACCTCTGCATTTTGCTGCAGCACTAGTTGGGGTACTCTCAGGCTTTGATTTCCTGAACAGCTGCGCGAGAAGAAGCACCAGCAGCTGCTTCTCCAGAGAGGGGAGCTCTAACACTCCCATCAGAAATCCTGCGAGAGGGAAAGGTCTCAGGAGCTCAAGAGCCTCCAATCGAGACAGAGAGAGAGAGAGTCAGTGGTCCTGTTCTCTGCACATTTAAGAGCAGTGGCAATAGAGGAATTGTAAAACTGCATAGTTACCCGTGGCTTTATTGCTCTAATAGCTGTGTGCCATTGTTTATGGTCAGGAATTGGTTGAGGAACATAATAACATTGTCCTGCGTTTGTGCAGCACCTATGAGAGTTGGCAAAATCTGAAGTCTTATCCACCATCCACCAAGACAGCTTTTCAGGAAAAGAAACATTTGGCTATTCAAACTCCAGCACAGGAGTATACATTTAATTTACTGTTCTATAGGGGGAGGTTCTATAGAGGGTGCTTTAGATAAAACTGTAAGCTAAATGAATAAGTGGAAAATAAAATATTTTACTTACAAGTCTTTGTTAATCTGTTGAAAATATGGATTTACAGAAGCTAATTTTCTAAATCCATTATCATGCAAAATGAATACCACCTTACATTATAACATACTTATACTGTACTTGCTGAGACAACTTGCATGTGGCCAAAAGAATTTATGAGAAGCTTTTACTTAGTTGACCATTTTGTGGATCATCTTTCTGAGCGGGACAGTGGTGACACTGTGGGAGCATTTTAAACTATCGAATTTGCATGAGAGCATACCTCATCTGACAGCCCAGAGCTGGCTGGTAGTTGTGTTATGGCAGGATGATTAGGCAATTATGGGCTTTTTCAGCCTGAGTGCAAAAGATCAAACCACATAATTATATAACGGCTGCTGAATTAGGCAAGGCGCTGGTGTATGATCAGAGTGGGAACTCAGCATGGAAGTTCTCTACTCTGTGGTTTCTTTTGCTGAGTTCTTCATTAAAATCGTTTCCCAATGTGAGAAAAATGTCTGTGTTCCCAATTCTCATTAACAATCTTTCTTTTTCACCCTATCTTTGTGAAGTTAACCTCAGCATGAGTGGTGTGAGTGTGTGCGTCTGCATCTGTGAGTTGTTTGTTTCTGACTTCATCCCACTCTGCTGTTGTTCATGCTTCAAAAATGTGCCCTGGAAAAGGTGAGGCCATATCCTGTCATTGCTCATCACCCCTCGTCCCCCACCATTCACCGTCATTCTGCTGTCTTTCCTGTGAGTGACAGAGAGCGAGCAGCCAGGCACTGACATGAGCTCAGACAGCTTATATAAGCCTAGAGCATTCTGACAACTGCCTGCCTCTCTCTCTCTCTCTCTCTCTCTGCACCTGTGTGTGTGTGTGTGTGTGTGTGTGTGTGTGTGTGTGTGTGTGTGTGTAAGTAGCCTATAAATATGCCAGATATCCTTGAAACAGCATTGTATGCTAATAATTGTGAATTTGAATAAGTGTGAATTGAATAAATACATTATGATGAATTATAATGATGTTTACATTTTTCTTGATTTCAGTTTGACAGAAAAATGCAACAATCCAAAATGCAGACAAATGTACACATTATAAATTCATAAATACAATAGTCAAACTGTGTGTCTGTGAGTGTGTGTGTGTGTGTGTGTGTGTATGTGTGCACAAGCACGCTTAGTGTTTGTGGATTGTCTCCTTTTCCCCCTGCTTTTAAAACATCCATGAGCCTTTCATGAGATCAGATGCTGCCATGTTATATTAGCCATTGTTGTTGCACACACTGGCATTAGGCATCAGCATCCTTGGCTATATTCACACAGGGCCAGGACTGAGGTGTAAACCGATCTCATGCGGTCTCCCTCACTGTGTGATAGCACTGATAAATGATCTTGGTGAAATCTGTCACACTCCCCCACATTGCTGCAGTGGTGGAGCCAAGCTTCTGCTCTTAACACTTAACACATGTGGGAGTCTCAGGAGCTATTCCTCTTTATGGCATAAGCCGTAACACTGATGTCTAGCAGTTTTTGACCCTCAAACAAAGGCTCAGGTTACAATATCGTGAGGATTAGATTAGAGGAATAGATGCAAAAAGACAGATAAAGACACAGGTTGAATAACAGTAACAGTAGTAATAATAATAATAATAATAATAATAATTTTGAAGTATAGATTTTATGTTGTACAGAATGGCTATGCAAATTGGGTCTGTATGTATGTGCAAGTGTGTAGGATGATTGTGTGTGAGAGAGAGACAGTGAGAAGAAAGAAACAGAATGAGAGAGATTAAAGCAGACTAAGCACAGCTGTTAAATTTTGTTTCACAGGAAGCAGAAGTGTTCATATATAAGACACGTGTCGTCCTCTCTGTGTCTTACTGGCGTGCAGTGACTTGTCTCACATAAACACACCTGCATACCTTACACTTACCTGGGCAAACCCAGACCACTCTGACTTCACCTCATTTTGCCTGGATACTGGATCTGGCACTGAGGCAGCTTGTATGGGCTCTTGTATGAGTGCCTCGTCCAGCAATACAAGCCATCTGTCCATGTGAAGGGGGATGGATACAGCTTAAAACTGTAGAAGAAAGGCACTGATTCCCATTCACAGAAAGGAATGAAACAGTCTCTGTCAAGCAGAGATATCGAACCAGAGAGAGGAGGGGAAGGTAAAATTTATAAAAAAGGAGGAGACAGAAGAAAAAGATGTATGATGGAATAGCGACATAAGGAGAGAGTGGAGTTATAAGAGACAGAGGGAACGCAGAGCAATGAAAAACATTTTCAGACATAACTTAAATAGTAATTAACCTGACATTTACTCACGGATGCAACACGACGAGGACAATTTAGACATAGGGCCCTAGAGTGGGAAGACACACTGTGCTTTCGCAGCCGACACAACCTGTTATTACTATTTTGGTACGAGTGTATTGTTTGTTTTTCCACCAGAGGAGATAGGGACATGCATATATGAACATGCGCCCTCATAGGCGTGTCAGCTACAAGTACAAGCTGTGGTCCAGCGCAAGGCTCGCGTTTTGAATGACGCAAACAACAGATCTGGACCTGGTTTGAAGTCAGTGGCGTATTACTAAAATGCTATTTTGTGGGCGTATAATGTTTTGGGCTATGGAAGGCACAATGCGTGCACACCTTGCTTCTGTCATCTACAGGAATGCTTTGCAGTCCACGAGGATGAGCTTCAACATTGATTATGTCTAGGCTAGAGCTCACAATTATGATAAAAGTAGACCTTAAGATTAATCTGTGATTTCCAAGCAGCAACTTTGAATGAAGCTCACCTATGCTTTAGAGAAAACAGAGGCAAGGCAAGAGGAGGATGAAAAGAAAAAAGAAAAGCTAGTAGTTATTTTGAATAAATAATACCAATGTTTAGCAGGTTAGCACCAGAAATATTGGTTGGTTGTCAAAGGATTTTTGCATAAAAGCTCTGCAAATTCTAGTGAAATTGGGGGGGGGGGGGGGGGTGTTAGGTGCCCCAGCTCCTGTTTGCCTGGGGCCCCCAAATACCTTGAAACAGCCCTGCTGATCTGATGTTTTGTCACAGTCACAGTACATTCCACTCAAGACTCTCACGTTGAAATTTTTTGGATAAAGGATCTATTCAAGCGTCTCAATGGAGAGGAAAGATGACACAACCCTTTATGAGCCAACCTGCTTGTTGAGGCAGATAATAACACCCGAGATGATCAGTAACATCCTGTGCGTCTGCGCTAACACCACAGTCCCATGCCCATACGACTTCAATTTAAAACATTTATCGCGTCCTCACCTGTGCGCCAGGGGCCAGGGCTGTCCTGCGGTGGGTAGTGATGCAGTGGAGGTCGTTTAGCTTCGAGCTAACACCTCTCCATAATGCATGAGTCAAAACAACAGTGCAGCCAGCAACCATGCTCAATGGCAGTGATAAATTACTCATGCCAGACCATAGTATGGCAGAGGTAGAAGTGGAAGAAAAAGAAGAAAAAGAAGCAGAAGAAGAGGAAGAAGAAAACAGTGCCCGGACATGGCACAGTAGCTCGAGCTGTCATTTTCTCTGCCTCATAGGATACTTGTCCAACATTGGGGGTTTCTTTTCTTTAGCTAAATAAATGCTTTTGCAATACATTCCTGCTCAAATGTTGGGGATCATGTAGGAAATTTTCTGTTCTCTTTCAGTTGAAGCATTTCGACGCCATCTATTGGGATATCGCCTTTGGGCATACTATTTCGCTGAACTCTTTAGAACCTGTCATCAGGCAAAAATGCACATTCACTTGGTGCGGCCCCTAGGCTTTACAGCGCAGGCAAATGTGTGCCAACTTCCTTTCACCTTTCAGCAACTTACTGATTGCCTGAACCCCTCTACAGAACTTCACTGCTTGAGACTCTGAGTGCTACAGTGATCAGCAGGCTTTCGCCCCTGAGTCAACCGTCTAAGCGGATATATCTACTATTTTACCATTTCATCTGTGCCGCAGCTATAATGGCTACCATCTCGAAGAGATGTGCAGCAGGGCCATCCACATCGCGGATGGCCATGACCGGTGTGTCCTGTGCCTGGGGCTACACCACATGAAGTCCGTCCCTGTGACTTCCCTGTGAGTGCCCGCACTGCTTCCAACCCACCTTGTGTGCTAATGCACCAAACGAAAACCTGACCAAAGGCTAACGCGGATGCTACAGGCCAGCTAGCTAGCTCGCCTAGCCTCCCTGCTACCCAACGAAGCACACCAACCCGTCCTCCCATCCCATTCGTGGGCCCCACAGCTGCCAGGTTCCTGCCACTTGATTTGACCTTTGACACCAGCGAGGATGCCGTCTCCCTCAATACTTCACACGCAGAGAGCCTCGCCGACCGGAGGAAAGAGCCGACGCCCCCCACATTACCATTTGTCATCACTAGACTATATGATCATTTGGACATTTGGACCATTTGAAGTGAATATATGCCATGCACTGGTTGAATAACATTAACACATGCCTATGTGTTTTGTATTCCGTGACTGAATTTGTAGATCATTGTGTGTGTATGGTGACCAACATCTATATGACTGTGTGTTTCACTTACAGGCTTGAACCTGAGTATCATGTCTCTCAGCAATAGGCATCGTTAGACAGGTCAGGGCATGTAAGACTGGTGCACAGATATATGCGCACGCACACACACACACACACACATGCACACATAGCCTGACACACAGTTATTCACATTCACAGTCACATTCACAGAGAACTCATTCACACGGACACACAAACACACACACATGCTACTGCAGCACCCCCCACCCACCCCCACACACACGCACACACACACACACACGCACACACACGCACACACACACACACACACACACAATTACACACACCAACACTCCTCTGGGAGTTTCAGTCTGTTTACGTTCCCATGGCAGCGTAGATTCTCCTCTAATTGGGTGGAGAGATATGTGTTTGTTGCTTTCATCTGCCACGAGTGATGATGCAGTGAGATGCACTCTAGTGCTCATGAGTGAGTCTAGTGTTCACGAGTGAGTTTAGTGTTCACGGAGCACCATGTTTCCACAAGACAATGTAACTATAAGGACTAAGACTTAAATGTACACTCTCTCACATAAAGACAAATGTAAACTCCCCACTCACACATACACATACAAACACACACACACACACTTTCTTCTGGTCCTTTCGGGAACTACTTGCTCATCATTTTGGCTCTCCAATAGGAAAATGCTACATCTTTGTACTAGACAGAGAGGGAATGGGGGTGGGAGAACCAAGAACAACCTAAAGATATGGCTGAGGGCTTGTTTTCATTGTTGTCCTTCCCTTGGTCAAGACAGGTGTCAGGTGGCACCTGTCTGGTTTACTTGGCTCCCTCTCTCTTTCTCTACCAGGCCCTGGCCAAGAGCTGTCCCTTTTCCTCTCTTCCTCTATTTATCCACAGTATTCTTCTGTTTATGCAGCACTCTGTTTCTCTGCCACACTGGAGAAGACAATGCATTGTTAGTTGAGTCTTCTGAGACAGGATGGTCAATGCACAGTATTCATGGGAAGTATGAGAAGCTGACAGCTATTGTGTGTAAAGAACAATAATGTTGTTGAATTATTATGACAAGGCCTATTCTGTGCAGAGTCCTTTGACTTTGTGAGGGTATTGTTTTGATTTGCTGTAGTGAGCACAGACGTGAAACACAGAGAACATTCAAATTCTTACTGTTTTGACAAAAAAGGAAAGGTTGGACAGTGTGTTCCTTTCGGATTAGTCTTGTCTCGTGTACTAACATGCATGTCTCAAAACAGAGAGAAACAGAGAGAGAGAGAGAGAGAGGACATATCCTGCCTTTTGGGGGAGAGGCAGAGGCAATGAGAGAGTGTACTGGAGTTTTTCCTCTAATTAAAACTTTATTCACAGGGCCATCTCAATTATGCAAGGAGCCTTGTCACGCATGCAGACTCCTCCTAGCTGCTAACACCAAGGGATCCAAGGAAGTAGGGTTCTGTAATGACTGCGTTAACAATTGGCCCATTGACTCTCTGGCAGTAAATCAAGCAAGCAACTGCTTCTAGAGTGTTTTATCTGGGCATGTGTGCCAGGCTAAAAACTGGTTACCAAGTATTTGAACCAAGCATACCAGGTGAATCAGGTGAGAAAATATTTCTGGACGGCTTCACCCAAACATGCACGTGAGGGAACAGGCTGGGGTGGAACTGCACCATAACAACGGCTGACACCCTTCAAACCCCAGAGAGCAGAGGTGGATCAAGGGCAGCGTGGTGATGATGAGGCCAGGGGAATTACTAGGTCGCAAGAGGATGTGGCTTAGAAAGAAGAGAAAACAAGTTGCATTCAAACTCTCCTGCACACACATAGTGTGGGCCATGAGCCAATGTGTGCTCACACACATACACACACAAATGTGCACACACACACGCACACACACACACACACAGTTTAACACTTACTTCCTGAAGATAGATAAAGTGATATACATAGGTAATACTTTCTATGAACCCAGTATTCATCAAGCATTATAAATGCATTTATAAAGGGTTATAATGCATTCAGAACACTTTATATCTAATGACATTATGCTTTGTGACCCTTCAAAAGCTTTCTAAGGCTTTTAAGACAAGATTAGTAGTCATGAGGATTTATGAAGAGTTGAACATGACATGAGTTAGAAGACTTTATGAAAGCATTATAAGCCTTTACGAATGGGTTTATAGTGCTTTATGAATACTGGGTTCATAAAAAGTGTTACCCATACATACACACAAACAGTACATACATACATATATACATAAGGTTTGCCTTTGCAAGGTTTGATAATGCCCTTGTGCTACTTTCAGTTATCCACTGTCTGAGCAGCTAGCTACAGTAGCAGTAAATAGTGAAGAAATACTGAGACAGCTCTTCAATCTCATGAAGATACGCTATGTGTGAGTTTCTGTGTACTGGAATTGTATAGTGAATCCAAAATGCCCTCACCAGAAGAGAGCAAGAAAGGGAAAGCTGAACAAAGGCAGAGGCATAAACACTTGTGTTGTCCAATGACCTGATGCAAGGTCTAGACTCATACGTGCTATTCAGATTAGAGGACGATGTGCTTTTATGGATGGTAGGCCATTACCGCCACTGTGAATGCTTCTGCTTCTCAGAAAAGAGAACTTTGCTTGAATCATTCTCAGTCCTAGCACGTACCATGTGGACTTCTCTGACCAGTGGGAGAGCTTGACTGAAACAATACCACCACGGGAGCAAGAATAGGTGGAAGAACACACTGCACTGTTACATAACCAAAGAAAACCACAGTCAGAAAATTTACCACAAAAACAAAATATATTAAAAAAATGAAGCCTAAGTGCAATTTCTATTATTTTACTGGCCACTATGCCAATATTTCCAATATTACCACAAGGTGTTTACATTTCTAAAGGCTGCATGCATTCAATAGCAACACCCCCAGAGCTGAGGTCATTGGTTACCCCTATTATAAAAACATACTGACTGGTGCTTCTGTCATACAGACCATTGTAGAACACTGTAACCTTTTTTCCATTCCATGCTCCACATTGCAAAATCTGTTGTGCCATTACCTACTCTCCTGGTAGAAGCGTATTGATTACTTTTACATGGATGAGCTGCTTAGTGGATAGAGTGGCTGCTGTTAGTCATGAGGCTGTGTGTTGAAAGCAAGAGAAAGAGAGACGGATAAGAGACAGTGAGACAGATGGCAAGAGAGAGTGTTAGTGAGAGAGAAAGCGACAGAGAAAGAGCGTTTCTGTGTGTGTGTGTGTGTGTATGTGTGTGTGTGTCGGAAAGAGGAAGGGGGGAGGCACAAAAGCAGAAAAACCTAGGTTAATTTATGTCTGTTGTTTACATGTTTGTTTGCTGTATCTTTGTATTCAGCATGTAAACACTCTGCTGCCTTTGCAATTAAAAAAATGTCATGGCAATAAAGTTAATTTAAATGAAACTGAACTGAACTCCAAGCAACAGAAAGGGAGAGAGAGAGATCTTGCATCCAGCTGAGGCCCAGCAGCATGCCAGCAGCCTCCCACTTCTACGGCCAACAACCCACACTCATTAGCCTCCTGCCGGGGGTGATGGTGGGCTGGGAGGGGATAGTGTGGGGGTGGTGGTGGTGGTACTGGGGGGGAGAACTAAATGGCAATCCAATAAGATAGGGGGGAGGGTGGACAGAGGGGGGTGGCTGGCGCCTAATTGCCAGGATCACGTCCCACGTGCCTCGGCCTCTCTCTGCATGATTAAGCCAGGGCATGAAGAGGGAGAGAGACTGAGAGAGCGGGAGAGGCCTCAGCACAGCCTGGGCAGTTAAAAATAACCCAACTGCCACAACTTGCTTACGAAAGGGAAGCACACAAGATAAGTGTGTGTGTGTGTGTGTGTGTGTGTGTGTGTGTGTGTGTGTGTGTGTGTAGAGGCAGACCTGAGACCAGAATCCTGAGAGCTGAGATTTGAGATTTCCTTAGCGTGTGAGTGTGCAACCTTGCCTCTCCTTTGCACAATAACTGCTTTTAATAGTCTTTAAGTCACGTGCTAATCCATCAATCCTCTCAATGAATGGCTTCTGCCCTTGTGTCAGCTATACTCCCAACAACAGGTAAATACCTGGCTTTCAAACGCACACCCTTAGTCTCTGCCTCAAAGAACACATGAATAAACACGAGGTGCACAAACAGGCACACACACACACACACACACAACTGAAAGAGTGGTCTTGTTGCAGGGACAAAGCAAAATATTTTCACTGTTCATCCTCTTGGGCTCATCTCTTAAGCACAAGTATAATTGTATTATCTGCTCAAGGAGCTCAGTTACACAATCACAGTTTTGTGCCCAGGTTAGCCTCCTTCTCTCTATAAACATGACCTTTTTAAAGACCAGTTACTGTTAGGAAATGATCAAACCTGACCATATATGCTTGTTGAAACACTCCTAGGTTTGCCATAATAGGCAACTTTATTCTCACATTTGCCTCTGCACTAATTTTACAATGTCATCATTTTAAATGATTTTACTGCTCAATATTATTCCCTCCTATGAACACTCTAATTGTAGGAGCTAAACGTTTCACATCACACACAGCATTGCATTTAGACGTGTAAGTACTACTCTATACTTTTGCATGTGGGCCTGTAGTATATGTGATTTAATCCACATAATCCACATACATATTGCACTATCGTAGTATTAGAAAAAATCTGTGGCAATGCTGACATACAAAAGCATCTAGATTCCATAAAAATGGGTTTGTGCTGAAAATTAAAGTCAAATGTGATGTGATAGCAATATTGGCATGAAGGCTTAGTTGCCACTGGCAGTATCTAGTTTTGATGTTTAACATTGTCCAACAAAGAAATCTAACACAGCCAAAACATGGGCGACAATAGAAAGCCATTGTGTTCAGAATATAACTGGCATATCCCAGGAGAACAGTGTACTCACTGAAACATAGGCACTCAGCCAGCCCCTCCACTGTTACAGATGGCAGTGATTGCTAAACATTCCAAAAAAATATGATAAATATAAAATAACATGTGCAAGAGTTCACTCGTTACTTTATCAGGTACTTTGTGACTCCTTCCTGTGTTTCAGACCACTCTGATAATTAATCCCCCCCCCAGCCATTCTCCTACTTTCCCATTCTTTTCCAGGTCACCTACTCCTAGACTGCGTGCTGGCCTGGCCCTTCTTCTCTTCTCAGTTGAAGCGCTCAGGAAGAAAGCCAAGGCATAGCTTTTCAGTCAGTCAGTGTGATAACTCAGACTGTTGTCAGGTACAACAATTCCCAGAACAATATGAAAACCATAACAAGGAATATGATCCCTTTGCCATCCTAGTTCCAGTCCAGTGAGACTAGTTCTCATTCCCAAAGAGGAACATGATAATGTCCACCGGCAATTAGGTCGGGACTCCGATGTCTCTCAAAAGGGCTGCCATAAAGTAGCATATTCCTCTCATTCAAAGATACCTTTTATAAAAAGAGTCAAAGATACTTTTTTATATAAAAGATACACTTTCCTCCTCCTTTTGTCTCCTTTACAGCAGAGCAGGTGAAAGGCGAGCTCAGGAGACTGCAGCCTGAGTGTGTCCCAGACTCCTGAAAGTCTGTGCAGCAGAACTAGGTGAGCCTCTACAGCATGTCTTCAAACTAAGCTTACAACTTGTGAGGGTGCCAACATTGTGGAAGACATCATGCCTCATCCCAGTTCCAAAGAAGACACACCCCATTAAAGCGAATAACTTCAGTCCTGTTGCGTTAACCTCCCATATAATGAAGACAATGGAGCAGCTACCACTGCACCTCCTCAGACTCCAAGACGGCCATGCACTCGATCTGCTACAGTTCGCATAGCAGGAGAAAGTAGGAGTGGAAGATGCCATCATTTACCTGCTGCACAGAGCTCACCCTCACCTGGACAGAGGAAATGGTGTTATGAGAATCACGTTCTTCGATTTCTCCAGCACCTTCAACACCATCCAGCCTCCCCTGTTGAGAGATAAGCTACTGCAGACGAGGGTAGACCCACACCTTGTCTCCTGGATAGCAAACTACCTCAGTTTATGAGGCTGAAGGACTGTGTCTCTGAGGCTGGGATCAGTAGCACGGGTGCTTCACAAGGAAATGTTCGGTCTCCTGCATTGTTCACCCTTTACATGCCGTACTTCAGCCACAACACAGAGTCATACCACATGCAGAAGTTCTCTGATGACACTCTTGTGGCATGCATTAGGGATGGACATGAGGGGGAGTACAGGAGCCTGGTGAAGGACTTTGTGGAATGGTGCTGGGAATCATCTGCTGCTGAACACTTCCAACACCAAGGAGATGGTGATGGATTGCAGGAGGTCCAGCTCCAGCACTGTCCTTCTACTGGTGCTCTCACAGTGACTGAATGAGGAACAGACATTCACCATGAATGCCAATTTCATTGGTGTTGTTTTTTTCCCCGTCCTTGTGTGTGAGGAATATATAACTAGTGTCTTACAAGCTAAAGGATGTCTAAATTTCCTTTTGAACCATTAAAGTCTCTATCTGTCTATCTATCTATATATCTATCTATCTAAATTTATGTTGTGGTGTCTACGATAACTTTACATTGTCGGTGATGCATATCTACTTACACTGATAACACAAAGTAATACTTTTATTATTTAAGTTTCTTATTAAAGGTAATTTCTCACGCCATTCAAACCACCGGCATATTGGACCTCAGTCAAGTACCAGTGAATGTTTGCCTGAACTCATGGAGGATGGATGGAAACAATGCCAGTGCAAGACTAGCTAATCCATGCAAAAATTGACTCTGTGGGGTACTGTCATCTTTAAAAATGCTGTCTGACACAATATGCTCACATCTGCCTTTATTTTCACAAACAAGCCAATTAGGTGCCACGCTACTGGTGGACACAAATTACACTGTTCTATCTTTGTGGACTGGCTAACCCTCTCAGCAGTACATTGCCGGCTCATCCACAAATCTACACAGACAACACACATTTATGTCCACCAGTGATGCAGCATCTATTGTCTTGCTTGGGAAGATGTGGGTGAAGGTGAGCCCTTGAGGGATGCCATTTTAAAGATATATTCATGCTACCTGTGTAGAGCTAACCCTCTATATCCTGGCCTCCAAGCTGGTTGCTTGTGTCTTTAGGCTGAACCAATGCACCCCTCTGGAGCCACTGGTCTCGCATACATAAACAAACACATTTGTATAGAAGAGCCTCTGGAGACAGCGAGACATCTGAGAGTCTTGAATCTCTCTGTCAGAATAAAGTGAGAGTGGTATTAGTAGTGCATTGAAATGCTGGAAAGCACTGGTGTGAGCAAGGTAAAATACATAATGCAATGCAACCTTTTAATCATGCTAGTCCTCAGAAGTCCTCAGATCATCATCCAGATTACTCCATCATTACCCCTTGATTTCTTGAAATCTTGAATGCTAAAGACAGTTCCATAAGCTAATCAATTAAATGTTGTTCCAGGGCAGAACATTTTCCTTAATGCAGACATACACGGCCATCAGAGGGTGACTAAGAGAGGCCCTGCTCTTGCTTGCAGCAAAGTTCTCAGAATCCCTCCAGCTCCTCGTCTCATTGTAAATTAAGGAGACGGCCGCCTAAGACAGATTTAGATCAAACATTCATCAAGCCTCTCTCTCTCTCATTCGAAGTGTGTGTGTGTGTGTGTGTGTGTGTGTGTGTGTGTGTGTGTGAAGTGTGAGGCTGTTGAGAATTTGTTCGGACTGCACTCACACGGCACTCTGGGAGCATGCCAGAGGCAGGCCTGAAGTTCCTCAGCAAGTTTAGTGAGGCCTACACACAAACTTATCAGTCTCAGGAGGCAAGGGCTCACTCTCATCTTCACTGGCTTCTTAGATCCCCACCAGCATTTTAAAACACACCCTCATCTTAAATCACACACAAACAAACTGCAAAGATGAAGTGGATGAAATGTTTGTGTTGAGCCTACATTTTGTCTATACTTTCACCCTCACTATCTGAGTCACACATGCTTTCAAACCTCCTTTAGCATAGTGTACACTGGTGGTCCCTATGACATGAAAGGATTGCACAATGAAACAACAATGAATCGACAAATCATAATGATGATAATAATAATAATAATAATAATCTATACTCTTTGAGTTTTGATTCTGGCACTTCATCCATGTCTGCTGGACGGGGATCAAACTGGCAACCCTTCGGGTACAAGGCCGAAGCCCTTACCAACAGGCTGCCCCATCTTGACGCAGATCAATAACACTCGCCTTCCCCTAACTGTAAGTGGTTTTGGATTCTCAGACAGGGCAGAGAAATTGTGAGGGGAGGGGGAGGGGGGAAGTCCCTGAGTTCCTGTGTCCTCTCTCCACTCCTGACTCCTGTACATTTCTATGTGTGACGGACAAGAAACAGCAACCTCATGTTCAGTTCATTTAAAAGTATTTGAGCTACAAAAACCACATGATCAACCAGACGATCGGCTGCACTATTTGTTTATTCAAAGGGTTGTGTCTGCAGCTTTAACCTGTCATATTTGTTGAGCTTTACACTTGAGCCACACACGAGATGTGGTATTTGAAGGGTATTTGCTGGCATTTATTTCCTGCCACCTCTCTGAGTGTTATGAAGTCCTTGTGCACTGCGGAGGAGACAGATAAATGTTTGTTTATTGGCATATAACTCAACAAAGCCAGGAAGCTCTCAACCCCTCTCCTCCCTCCCTCCCTCTCTCTCTCTTCCATCTCAGCCCTCTCTTAATCTTTCTCTCTCTCTCTCTCCCCCACTCCCACTCCGTCCTGCAGTGAACAAACAGGCAGCATCACTCAGCACTCTCCCAATAACCATCTATCCCCTGAGTGTAGCCCATGTCAGCTGAGGCAATTAAAACCATCCATTCTCTCCCCCCACCTAGTTGCACACATACACACACACGTAAGTGCATACATACATACATACACACACACACATACATGCAGTCACACACACACTGAAACAAACATTCATACACACACACACACACACACACAACCACGCTGCACCACACTGGCCCTCTCAGTCCTGTGACCGGTCTTTGACCTTAAAGCAGCAGCAAAATTTTGGCTAAATGCTCTGTTTAAGATGTCAACACTGGAAGGAGAGGATGAGAAAGAGGAAGACAAACAGAGAGAGAGAGGAAAGGTGGAGAGATGGCAAGTGCAATAATCCATAAAAAAGGACTACCCTTCCTCTCTAAGACCTGCTGTTAGTTCTCTGGTAAGGAGGACATAGGAAGTCCTGGAAAAGAAGCAGGCAGCACCTGACTCCTCATTAGGAAACAAAAACACAGTTTGCAATGGCTTGGAGAGGAGGAAAGAGGTAATGAAGTTTTGGCAATATAGATTCCCATTTGTTATGTCAATAAATATGCACTTGTGCAAAAAAATCGCATAAGAGAGTGAGAGACAAAACACAGAAAGTAGACATTTTTGCCTGTTAAATGTGAGTAGTGGGGAGGAAATGGCCCTGAGAGCAGGCTTTTCCCTGCAGTTGCTGAGAACAGTTACTTCCTTTTGTTTAGAGCCTGCCAGCATAAACGCTGAGGGACGGACAAGACAGATTTTAGCCCGCATCACAGCAATAAACAAATAAGCATTTGCTCTCTTGAGCAGCCCTGAGTGGAGAAATATGCACAAAAAAAAGAGCTGTACAAGTACAGGAACCCGTCCCTGTTGAATGATGCTTTGACTTCGGAGTGGCTGTCAACCACCATCTACAGACATGACGTAGATACACCCTCAAAACACATCAGCACTAAACAGAGGGGATCCTGTTACTCTCAGAGTGAGCTGGGGATATGGCCTCCTTGATTTAACAAGGCATGAGGCACCCATTATGGCCACTGTATGTATCTTGCATCTGTTTGGCATATCAGTTGTACACGCCTTAAAAAATGAACTTGATATATTCACATAATACAAGGAAAGGTAGTTTATAGACCATACATGAGCATGTAATTGTATTAGGCCAGATAATGAATACTGAACCATGGTCTACACTACTGCAGAGTCCCTCAGTGGAACACACATCACCCATGGTTTATTTCTCACTGCAGTCACTTGTTTATATGCAAACATATGCAAACCCATGGTCAAAAATCGTGTATATCCCCAGTCCAAGGAGGCTGGGGTGGGGATGTGCAGCCTGAAGCTGCACTAATGTAGATCAGTTTCAACTCCCAGAACCTTACACATAAAATATGTATGAAATTATCTGACCGAATTGTGCCAAAGTCTTGATATTCAATAATTAACAGACTTCACCTCTCATTTATTTTTGACCAGCTGTGTGTTTCTTCCTTCAGCAATCATGTTATGAGTCATATTGTGATTGTGATTGGATAATACTTTGAGTTACAAGGTTTCATTCTATGCCTCTCAACCGGACAAAAAGGTAAGGAGTTGCCAGAAATGAGTAATAGGCACACAGACAGACAATACATAGATAGATAGATAGATAGATAGATAGATAGATAGATAGATAGATAGATAGATAGATAGATAGATAGATAGATAGATAAATAGAGACCATCTCTCCCTCTTTATCGCTCTCTCTGTGTGTGTGTGTGTGTGTGTGTTTGCTGTGCCAATGGCTTTACTGGAACTGAATATGACTAGAGAATTTCTGAATTTCTATAACACTAAGTGAAACAGACTGGATTCAAGTATGCTGTGGCAGGTTTCCAAGGCATTCTTAAGGCTAAGTAGTTCTTGAGTTGTACCTTAACCTCTACCTTAAGTAAAAGTACAAATAACCAGCAAAATATACGCATGTACAATAAATAACATCAACAATTATACCTAAATAAAAGTAATAAGTACTTTGTAATGTACTTAAAGTAATAAAAGTAAAAGTACTGGTCCAATATGTTGTCTCTTAATGGTCTATGTTTCAATACAAAAAAATATAGAATTAGCTCCTATAGAATTAGCTACTAGAATTAACAAAACAAATTTTTCCATAGAATTGCTGGTAACCAAAACTCCTTCCTGAAAGAAAAAGACAAAACGTCCACTAATTCTGATTCAGATATTTTAATGATAGGCTGACTAGAAAAAAAAAGAAAAAAAAAATGGCACGGTTAAAATATTTCACCCCTTGCATGCAGTCAATAGTGTATGTTTTCGGTCTCAAAATGGACAACAACTTGTGCATCTCCTTACTTGATAGGCTGGTCAAAGAGATCATGGCTCATTCTACCATGGGCTACTCCATTGCAGCCAAATGCTCCATCTCCATCCTCGTAGTTGTTGACAGCAGAGTTGAAAGTTTGTAAAGTGGAATAGGCTACACACCGTCACTTAGGTAACATTAGGCTTACCTACTGAAGATAACGCTAGTCAAACTGGGACACGAATTCATTCGAGTGAAGCAGCATGTCCCACAGCAACAACTGGGCTACTTATTCACATGAGAAGGCCAATAGTCACACAGGATAAACACATCAGGTAAGGTGTATCGTCCATAAAAAGCCGCTAATTGACCTAACCGGTACAATGGTAATGCGCAGAAAAATGGCAGTCTGAAAACACACATAAAAAAGTAAACAATTTTGGTAAGGTACATCTTTAGAGACATCTTAGCACACTATGAGTGAACGTTATTGGGAAATGGTACCGTAATCAAGAAAGATACAATGAGGAAAAGACCAGTGTATTGTTCTGTTTCAGAAAACAATGTCGGTGAAAGGCATCCTGTCTTACTTTTTTTAACACGGATGCCCTAGCTATTCGTTGTTAACAGGGGTTTGGGCCTATTGAATCTCATGCACAGTGTAATGGCTCGCACAATATTGTCACATATACAAGGCCCAGAACTCTTACAGCGTCTTCCATCAAACATAGAAAAAGAAGTTTGGGTGACACTTTCTATATGAATCCAGTATTAAGCATTATAAAGCATTATAAACACATTAATAAAGGGTTATAATAAATTCATAAAGGTAATGTCATTATTGTTCATGAATGTTTATAAAATCTCATAGTCATAAGGCATTCTAATGTTCATGTAATCAATATAATCCTTTACAACCTAAAGTGTGACAAAGCATTATAAAGCTTCAATTTGTTAATTGTCCTTTTATATGCCCAATTGCTCATGCCAAATAATGAAGTGTTACAAGCGCTCAGTGCATACTCTCATAAGTAAATTGAGATGAACACATAATTTCTCACATTTTTCAATCACAGAAAACAAGTATGTATCCCTAGTATCAAAAGGCCAAAAAATCTATAATGCTTTGTGACAATTCAAGTTGTAAAGGCTTATATGATGAAATTATAAAGTCATGAGAATGTATAAACAGTTACAAATGCTAATTTATAGTTAGTTATAAGGCTTTATGCATTATAATCATATTCATATTCATTATATTCATAACACATTATGAATGCTGCGTTCATAGAAAGTCTGACTATCTATGATACTTAAGACTGGTTTTACCAGATCGATCCTTGTATTGATCCTAGAATTACCCACTAATGTGTAGTGAGGTATCAAATCCCAAGGATACATTTTCTGTGGTTGGTCATATGTTTCACAGCACATCTGGTGCCTATGAAGCCTCTCCTCTGTCAATTTATACAATTTCATCTCCATTAATGTTTGTGATACCCAAGACAGTACAGTAACGATGCTTTTTCACATTGATTAGCCATTTTCAGAAGCAAAAATGTATCATCTGCTTTTACTGTTCTTTTGGTAATCGCTCAAATCTAGACATTCACCATAAGTATGCATTTGCATGTGCTATACTGGGTATGTGTCTACATCTGTGTGTTTATCTGCATGTGTGTGTGTGTCGGTGCATGTGCGCAAAAGAGAGAATGCCAAAGAAAGAGATAGCGCACTACAACATAATGTAAGTTGAGCAAGGTTTTGAGATGTCTGACCTTCATGGCTCAGTAACTGTCAATAGGCTTTAAAGGTATGTGTCTTCCATTCAAAACACAAGAGTGCCTCTGTTCCCTCCAGTTGGATCAGTTCACACATTACATGATCCAACTCTGCACATTTTCTTAACTGTCTGATAGTATGTCTATGATAGACAGCAAGTGATTTGTCTGGCCCTATGGGAGTTAGGGGCACAAGAAGATGTGCAGACTGATAGATAGAAATGTCAGATTACACAGCTAGAGCTGTAAGGAAAGGTTTGGTGCATGGGGTCAAAGGAATGCTGTGTGGTAGCAAAGTGGTGGCAAAGTTGTTCTTTGAGGGACAGCGAAGTGACTGAATAATGTTGCATTGCTTTGAAATAACTTGACATAAAAATGTCTAATTATTTCTCAAAAGGTTGCACAGGTTCAACCCCTGAATGGACTATTACATGTACTTGAACTGTCATTCAAGGCACTGATGATTGAGATTTTCTGTCAGTTGCGTAAAAGCACTCCACTTGTATGAAATGCCATTCAATTGGTTGAAGGCAATACACTGATTGAAATATACAATACTTTGAGTGAAAGGGACGCACTCTGAGGAAATAGTTTTTTAGGTGATCGACTGAACAGTGTTGCTCATATGAATAGTCCAGAGAAATCTTCTCCCTATTTTGAAAAAGTTAAGGATAATTTGAAATCCATGAGTGTTGTTTTTCTCTGCAACTGAGAAAAACAGCAACAAAAACTACAATATCCAGATGAATGCACAGCTTGCAAGAAACATTATAAGAGAATTTTTTGAGATACCAATGTATTTAGATGACCAATTAGAACACCACTCCCTGATTCGCCCCCACCTCTCAGATTTATAATCATAGGGCTTGATTTCAGATATGTTTTTCATTCATTTTCAATAGCACACTATGATTTTCAGTCAGGGTAATGCTGTCTAATTACTATGTTCAAAGAAAGCAGAATCGTGAGAGGACAGCAGGAGGTGATGGATTTAGCCCTGGTAGGGTATGGATGCTGGGCCCACATGCATGGAATCCTACCACAGTATCTGACTAACTGTCGTTCCTTTAGGTCAAGGACGAGGGAGTGGACATTCTTACCCTTGTTCTTGCAAGCTCTTTTTCGTAAGCAATTGGAATGCTGAAGGCTCATATGTGCACCAGTCCAGCCCAGTCACATTCCAGTGTCATGCTACTTTTCCTGGTTCAACAAAAAAACAAATCTGGGTGAATATCACCTGTCCAGCAACAATAATATAGGTTAAAGGTGTGTGTGTGTGTCTTCCCAGTGCCCTGCCCTCAGCTCCATCACATCCCCATTCCTCCCCCCAGTGATAGTGGTTACGCCACCATCTGTTCAAGCTACCCTGCCTCCACTAAATGACGAGTATTCCTGGTCCCTGTAACTATGACAACAGCTGAGAGCATCATCCAAGCAGTTGTAGAAAGGAAGGTGTAATGATGGCTAGCTTAATGGTTGTTACAGCAACCCAGAAACAGAATCCCCAAAGGTACTTCATGACTGTCCATACCTTGGATTACTCACACTGAGGTAAGGAGGCTTCTTATACTGTATATTTAAAGTGCATAATGTTAATGCATTTATTATGTATTAATAATAATCAGTATATTATATTGTAATGTATAGTCCTATAATTTTAGTATGTCCTAACCAAAAAGTTGAAGAGGACCGAAAGTAGGCTAAATATTTGATATCACCATTGCTCACACACGTAGGGTATGTGAAATGTGCCCATGAGAAATGTGCCTGTGCAAGGGCAGCACAAGTAACTGTGAAGGCTATAATTAATTGCACAGCTCTAAACTCAAGTATATACTCGTCATTCTCCTTGTATGACAGACAGTAAAGCTCAGCATCAAGCTTTAGAACACTGCACAGTGCTCATCCTAAGGTGAATTCTGGAATATTGAACTAAAGCTTCTATAGCTATAGCTTTTGACAATGCTATCAGAAATTAAATCAAAATAACAACATCAGTCCGAAAAACCACAGAAATGTTTGTCAAATCCTGCGCAAATCGCACAAATAGTTTTACCTCGTGCCAAAACACTGTACACAACCTATGATAAAATAAGTCGAAACAAACTCCATCTGATTGTGATCAGGGATGTTAATATTTTGGCACCTGATGATCAAGTTTCCAAACATTTTGTGCAAGGGTGCCTGAAGTCTCAAAATTAAGAAACTATGGCATAATGTTGGGCCAGTAATGCTCAGTGCTAATTACTGATGAGCCAGAAAGACCTCAAACATCAGTTCTCCTTACCAGAGCAGCAGCACCTTGACTCACTAAGACACACTACACAAAGTCCACCACAGGTCCTACAATAGAACTTATTGGGTATTGTGCCTACACTATGATGTACAGTAGCTCTGCTAACTTAACCAAAATCTACAACTCCTTTATGAGTCATCCATGTCTCGCTAGCACTATCGCTTTGCTAATAGTACTGCATCTATTATTTAGGTCAGTGAACACTGAAATCCGAGGTAAAAAACAACTCTGTGAGGGAAACAGGAGAGGTTTTATCATAATGTTTCCTCCATACACAGAGACTGAGCGTGTTACACTGACATTATCTGAACTATGAGAAATTAGGTAAACGCAATGGGGGCCTTTCTGTCTATCTCTACTGCCTGGGTCCTTGGCTAATATTTCTGGGACTTAAAAAATTGTCTGCCTCTGAGTCCTTAGGCTCACACACCATACGCTTTAACAAATCACACACACACACACACACACACACACACATCCATTATTAAGGATCTGGGAATCTACGTGCTTTCACTTGCTCCCTTCCACCCACACCAAATCTTCTATTTAGTGCAGATATTTGGGTAAAGGTGCTTTCATTTACCACACCAAAAAGGTATGGTGTCCATTTCTGTTGACTTACATTGCTAAGAGACAGCAGAGAGCTTCATGGGGAGTAAACAGTACTGATAAAAAAAAACTTGTACAGTACTTGATTCTCTTTAGATGACTGTGGAGGAGGCCTCAACACAAGCTCCTCAAGATTTTAAAGCCCCATTAGAAACTATTATTAGGAGTTCTCCATAGCACTGTTGTATACAACCAAGTTTACAATTCACTGGAATTTAGAGTGAAGAATTACAGACACTAAACACACCACTAGCTTAATAATAAAATACTTATTAAACAATACAATAACATTTTATAATGTATATCAATGTTCTTCTACACCTTGCTTTTTCATGTTGGCCTACTGCAACAAGCCATATTTATAGCATGAGGCCACATTCATTCATGTAAACAAAGTATTGTTAAGTTGTTAAAAAACTAAAGACCATGACCATCATATCTATTTACAGGTTGTAGTTATTTGCAACAAAGTTAGTAAATTTGATACTGGGTGGTTTAACATGAAATAGCCTAATTAATAGTTCCCTATGTTTCACCAAAGCCTATAAATAACCTGAACGTTTGGTATAAGGTATTGTTTTTTTTTTTTTTTTTTTAAATGTATGTTAAATGTTAATGAATAAAGTGTGTATGTGAATAAGACACAACAGAACTTTTGTCTTTTTTCACTCCTTTGTGATGACCTTTTTTTTTTTTAAATCTCATTAGCATTGGTGGTCCAAAATTACAAGCAGAACCAAGCTATACATTCCAGCAATGCATGTGGCAGAACACACATTACAAACACCTGTAAGGACCATGTAAGTTGTAAATAACGTCAACAGTTAGACACGTTGAAACTGCATGCTGTCTTTGGTGGCAAAAAACTCAAAGTTTGGGCACTGTCAAAAGTGATTTACTCAGATCTCTAGCATCTCCAGATGTACGGACGCGAATGTATCCAAGCAAAGACATTGAGTGGTGGCAAAAGTCTTCCACCTGTTTAATTTGCTGGAAACTGAGAACAGTCCTCCATGCGCTTGCAGCTTGCGTTGCATTCCTGGAGGACACGATGAACGGTTTTGAAGATGATGTAGTCCCGCTTGTCATATTCAAGGCAAAAGACTCAATGTCGTGATTTGCTGAAAGATTGACAAAGCGATAAATGTTCCGTATAGTTTTAATGGGATTTTCCACTAAATCCTCATAACGCACAGTCATGTATTTCCCCTTAAACCAACTAGGTGGGTTCAAAGCTGTTTTGAGAGTTCTTGATGTCCGGTCACATATCACTTCCATAGCTCCGATTGAATGGTAGTCAGAGCCGTCCTTTTTATTGCCCTTATGACTTGGATCAGCGAAAGGCATACGGCGAAGTTTGGGGTCCCTGCTGCGTACTACCTGCAAATTCTCACGGATCAACCCGTGTCTAGATTTTATTCTTGAGTTGGCAACAGCTCTGGGGTCTCTTACTAAATGAACCACTTTCAGATTAAAGGAAGGGTCCTCCATTAACGGTGCCAATACATTGACATCCAAGATGCGTACTCCCTTGATTACTATTGTGTTGTATTTCAAGCACTCCTCTTCCAACACCCTGAGACTCTGAGGAGGACATTTTTTACACACCTTGTCATCCACCATTCCCACCACATCTTTTCGGTACGCTGAGCAAAGAGGCAAAGAGCACATCACTTTATTGAGAGTGGCACCAAAGACCCCGAGAGAAGTTACATTCTTGCCGCCTGGGCTATTGTAAAGTTGAAACACGGAGAAATCACAGCGGTACAGGGAGTTCAACATGTCTCTGGCCGCCCCCTGAAGAGACACTGCATCACCGGGGTAGAGCTTCTGCCATATATGCCACATGGGCTCGTATAGGAAGAATACCTCTGGGTTCTGGTTAAACAGCTCACCGAAAAAAGACGACCCAGATCGCCATGTCGTCAACACATAAACCAGCTGTCTTTTTCTAGTTTGTGGGGCTTTATATAGAAAACGGATATCTGACCTGCTCTGAAAAGTCGTGCTCTGCATTTGATGGTTGCATTGTTGTGGCTCTTTAGTCCATTTGTAGTTAGCCAGGTTCAGCATAGTCAAAGCTACCAGAAGAAAGTATGCTATGAACATGACAATTCTTTTTCTTCGCAATACTTTCATAACAAATCCTGGATTTGCTATGATTTTCGTATTGCTCCGGTATGTTCTGGGTTTCCTGCCGAATCCAACATCTTTCTCCCATGGTGGCGTTAATTTGAGCTGATACGGTTTGTTTTTCATTTGAAACGACTGTAACTATATTGAGATGTGGTGTTTATATTTGTAACACTGTAACATTCCATGCAGCGGCTGCAGTGCTACATCTGGATGAAAACGTCTGTACAAAGTCCATTGATAGCGGTTCTCGCAAAATGAGTGATAAGCTGCCAAATCCTCCACGACCCGTTAGAACGTAAACAAGCACAAGGCTACTGCAGTGCGCAAGTGCTCTTATTCGTAATGCTTCAGTTCGAGAACGACAGATCTATGTGAAGATGTACTTACAGAGAATCAACGTTTCGGATCCCCTAGTTCGCTGATGCATCTCGGCATAGACTATGGTAAACAAAGCAGCACCAAAGAGGGAGGCTACCCCACAGACTTTGAATATCAGTTCGACGGACCAACACATTTGGCTCCAGCAACAGAATAATTCTCAATTTCCATGACTGTAATCCCTCTCTTCAGGGAAATCGCCTATATCAGTGAAAAGGGAATCTTCGGCCGACCTCTGGATAGTGCAGTAGGCTTCCATATGAAACTAATTGAAACTGCTCGAATTCAATCAGAGCATGGCAAAACAAAGTCCCTCCCACCTGAAGCCGTGATTGCTGGAGGTCCTGGGAATAGTCAAGCGGCGTAAAATATAACAGGCCATTCGCACGTCTGTCTTGTGTCGTGACGGTTCGGGGGGACTGTTCCTTGGTCAGATACAACAGCACTGTATGCTGTATCTTTCACCAATGTGCCGTGAACATTTAAGAGCACGACCATGGTACATCCATGTAGTCGTGATCATGAAATTGAAATAATAGACTCACACAGATAGTGTTTATAAACCACTGTCAGCATCACAGCAAAAATAACAACTTCAGTTTAATGAAAAAGAGAATTTTTGAGAATGAGAATTTTTCCATGTTGTTCCAGCCTAGATGGTGAAAATATATAAGCAATAGATTTTCAGATGTGTTGCACAACTTCGTAGATAAAAGTTGTATAGAGTTAGGCTGCATATATCTATACAACTTTTATCTATGAAGTTGTATATATATGGGTTATGTAAGAGTTACTTAATTCACCCAGGTCCCTGTGGAGGATTCTTGTCTTTTACCACTTTATTCATATTGTGTGTGACTGCCACCTACTGTTGTAATTCTCTCTCTCTCTCTCTCTCTCTCTCTCTCTCTCTCTCTCTCCCCCCCCCCCCCCCCCCCCCCTCCATGTTACAGTCAGGAAATTTAACCAGGCTATTCTGGTCAAATTTCCTGACTGTATGTCCCAGGTACAACTACATAATATTGATTTTATGATTTTTTGTGTGTGGTGTTTCTCTTAAAATCCAGTTATACCTGTCTTGCACTACAAAAATAAGTGGCAGCACAGTCCACTCTTAACCACTTATTGAAGTGGAATGTGTGTGTGTGTGGGTGTGTGAGGGTGTGTGTGTGAGCGTGGTGTGTGTGTGTGTGTGTGTGTGTGTGTGTGTGTGGTGTGTGTGTGTGTGTGTGTGTGTGTGTGTGTGTGTGTGTGTGTGGTGTGTGTGTGTGTGTGTGTGAGCGTGTGTGTGTGTGGGCATGTCTGTCTACCAGCTCTATGGCCCTCCTTAAAAAGAGATTAGAGTAGCAGAAGGTCCATGCCAGTGTTGCATTAGGCTGGCTCACTGCCATATGGGTGAGCTTGAACTGCCTAGAGCTCACATAAGCATCCAAGGAACTCACTAACACACCTCCACACACACAATATAACAACTGCCCTTCTCTCCATCCTTTTCTGTGTCTCCTCCCTGTCTCACCGACTTCACCGACCCGCTCCCTATTTCTCCACTCACACCATTGCCCTTTGATCCCTAACTCTGTATCAGTTCTGCTGAGTACTTGGCTTGGGCTCCCCTCCTATTCTGGGGGCTATTCCAACTGCGCCACACATGCGCTAATGTTGAAATAATAGAAATATCTCCCATATGGAACAGGACAGGACACAGCCCAGGCTAAACATCAGCACTGTGCAATCGACACCTCTTTTTTTATTGACGCTGCACAGCAATAACCATCTGATCTTCCCTGCGCAGTTCTGTAAATTCTGTGGCTACAACCCAAGCAGTGGAGACCAGGTTGGCACAATGGATCACATGGTCACACACAGGGCGGCCTATACGAATCTCCCCTCTGGCACTTTGCCTCTCTCTTTCTAAAGCCTTCTCCAGCTGGAGACTGTCCAAGTCATTGCCCCCACACTCTAGGTGCATTGCTAAAAAAAAAATATAAAAAAGGAAAAAAGAAAAGCCTGGTCTAGTGGTCGGAGGCCATTGCGCTGGCAGCCTATCCTGGGCTATGACGCATTAGTTCCTCCTCGCCGCGCTGACTCATCCAGCGTTAGAATTTAACTGAGTCATTACACCTCACTTGAGGTCTTATTTTAAATGTAACTGCCGGGAGAGGCACAAGGGTGCGGAGTGGAGGGCAGTGGAGATTATTCTCCTCACTTTAACAAATATCTGCTCTTCAGCACCACATTTGTATGATGAGCTGAGTGGAAGTATGGTGCAGTGTAGTGGTTAGGACAGTAACATGGTTAATTTTACTTTAATCAGAGTAATTCAGTTGTATAGGTTTAATTATTAAGCTAATTATCTCACAATGTTACATCAGTACTTTGATGTTTATATCTCCTTATCAACTCGTCTTTTGCTAGCACAAATGTGCAAGACCATTGATTTCTACACATATTTAATGATTTGATGATAATGATATGATTTAAGGACTATAATGATTCTGGGTTGATGTTGTGTTAGAATCTTAGAATTGCTTAAAGTAGCTGTAAAAGCTTTTAAAAGTTTGTTGTACTGTTGCCGACATAGTGCATAATCTTAATTTCGATTTTGCAGTAGTTTTGGCTCCTTGTAGAATTTGCCTCTTGACTTTGTATTCACTCCATGTGTATAACTTTCAGTTCTACCTTAAAAAGTGTTTCCTTAAGATTTATAGGATTTCTAGAACACTTACTATTGCCACATTTACTTTTTGTCCTAATGTCATTGTCACTGTCACTGCTCAAAATCTTTTTGAATTAGTCAGCTGTAATACTTGTCCCTGTATAAGAAGGTGGAGTCAGGTACTTTTAAACTTTAGGCTTTTGTGCTTTGTTGGCCCCTGAAGAAAAGAAACATTTGTATTGCCAAACAATTCTTATCTCAGCCTTACAGCTTACATGCCTAAGCACCCGATTTCTATTGGTCTGAAATAATTATAAATCCCACTGCAGCAAGACCCGAAAATCTCCTAACCCTGCAAATGAGCCTGCACTTTTATGGCAGGCTCACTACACAAATGACTTGCACAACAATCCTTGAAACAGGTGGGCAGTTGAATGAGTTGCCATGGTGAGGGCTGTTTTTGATAAAGGTAGGAACTAGGGGAGCCGTGTGCCTTTGTGACCCACTTCCTTCTCAGAGGCCCTCACAGGTAATTGATCCTGTCTTCAGGCTGATCAATAATGCAGGGTAACTGGTGACGACGCAAAGGCCTGATGAATGTCTCTTGAAGGAACGAAGCGGCGCCGGATTGGGTATCAGCAAAATGGCCGTGGGCTTCAGGGGAAGTGATCCTTCGGCTCCCCTTGACTCATTCATCCATACGGATTTTCTCTCCAGAGAGTCACTCACTTTCAACCAGGGGAGACAAGCTGGACTGTTAAGATTGGCCACACTATGGAATACGGCCGATGGGTTTAGAACACAACCTCAGTTGATTACATTCATCTCACTGCGCTGAGACACAGGACATTTTTGTTAACTGAATGTGAATGGTAAGTCTTGAGTTTGGTGCTTTTTAATGTAGTGTTTGTAATGGGCTTTTTCTGAAAGGTCTTTAAATAAGTTTATTACTCACATTTTGCCTTTAAATAAGATGTATTATTTTCAGTGGAATTACGTTGGTGATATTTTTCACATTAGACTACAAATTGTACTTTTTACTCAACAAATTCATATATTCATTTTTTCATTTTGTATTTTTGTAAATGCCATTTGAAAACAGATCCTAGTACTACTTAGCTCTTTTTTTCTTGTGACTTTGAGACAGTGAAATGTGGACCTCACCAGTGCTAAGCTACTAATATAGGACCATTGCCATGTAGCACCATTGATACTACTTCCACACTGTTTGTACCACCCAAACAAGTGTCACATGAAGACTCCCGTAAGACTCCAAACTGAGTGAGCTCATCAGTGTTGAATAATAATGAAGTTTGCAATGAAGAAAGAGAGAGAGAGAGGAGTGACACTCCTGTCCTATAATATCACTCATCTAATCATTGCAATGCTGTACTAGACTGATTCTTGTGCCCGCTTTGTCATGATAAAGCATGATGACAATGTTTTGTGGGCTCTGGACAAGTCGTGTTAGATATACTACTGTAACTAATGTACTTGCTCTTTAGTGTGTGATCTCATACATCTTAAACCCCATCTCATTCTCTCCTGATTTTTAAAGAAGAACAACAAAAAAAAAAAAACAGTTTATTTACAAAAAACTGATAAATGGATGATAAATTGTTTAAGAATTTAGGGTGGATAGTAAACTTGGGTTTGCTAATGCAAATTGGGTATGCACCAGAAGGTGCTGGATCAAACCTCTTGCTTGTAATATTGGCTTGAAACATGATTAAAGATACGAAAGGAAAAAGAGGCCTGAACTTTCCTCCAAGACAGTTTAAAGGGATAGAAAGCAAAAGATCAACCCGTAGCCCTATTGTTAAACGTCACCAAGTGCAAATGTTGTAAAATTTGGTGTGGTCTAACATAGACCAAATAGCAAAATGTCAGATAATGCTAATCAGTGAGGGCGCTGTAGCAAGTATCAACAAACCTTTACATAAACTGATTGATTTGAGGAAAAAAAACACCTGCTACAGGAATAAATTAAGCTATTAATGATGTAAATGTATTGTTTGTTCATATTGAAATACATAATGAATTATTGATCATATTGGAGTTCATGCGGAGCTAGAACTACACATTATCGTGCATTACTAAATAATTAGCACACTTTGGTTGCATGGCCTTGATATGACACCAGTTAAAAAGTATAGGAAATGTACCTATTAGTTGAAAACACACACCAAGTTCATCAGCATTATCAAGTCTAGCAGATGGGCGTTTTCCATGTCAGGTGAGGCAATAAGGAGACAGCTGATGACCCAGCAATTGTTAAACGTTAACTTGTGCTGCCATTCCAATCCAGCACCACCCATACCTTCCTACTGTGGCGGTCAGCAAGACCAAAGGTCTCCGTTTCACTCTCACTTCTACTCAAGGGAGCTCCCCACCCCGGTATCAGGGCAGTCCGTCAGGTGAGTCTCAGCTGAACGTCAGGGGACTCCCAACTGGCCCTTCCGTTCTGCTTTCTGCGTTTCTCGAAGGAAAAACAACATTTAATCAGTCAACTGTCACCCACTAAGGCATACACCTAAAGGTATTGTGTTTTTGCGTCTTTAGGAGAGCACTGTGTTCATTTGTTCATTGTAGTTGGATCAGATGGCACTCATGCAGAGGACAGGTTTGCTTGTTGTTGCCATGGACTTTATCCTTAAAAACAATAGTATAATTATTGCCAAGGTCTTGAAATGCTTTTCAATTTTTTTCTAATTTTGTGTTCGAGATTTCAGACCAATGTGTTCAAACATAGACACTAAAATGTCTATAAGCATTCTCATGTCAGTTTTATGGCATTTGTTCTCACAATGCATTGCCTTTGCATGGTAATCCTTCACCAGGTTCACTGGACCAAAGGAACAGAACAATATAGTTCAGCATGGCTGCAAATGTGACTCAGATCTCAAGAGAAGACCTGGAGGACCTCAGAGAAGCCTTCAACAAGATCGGTCAGGATAGTTACAAAAGCAACACACATTTCATGCAAATCCCGTACAGAAAAGAAATGCCATAATAATCACCTTCTATGCATCTACTAATTTTCACTTTGCACAGACCGATGTGTTGAATATACAATATGTATTTACTGTTCTGTACTGTACTGTATGCATTTATGTACTTTACTGTATATAAATGTTTAGCATTAAAATGATATGTGGTGAAATAAGTACATTTGCAACTGTGAAAGTTTGGAATGTTCCAATCAGATGATGCCTGTGAGTGGTCAACCATTACCAGATTTTATAGGAGACACGATCACATAATGCATCTCCAGAATCTAAATAACGCAACATAATGATTTCATAATTGCCAAGTTAGTTATCTAGCTGGTGTTAGATTGGGTCAGAGTTTAAGTCATGGAGACATATTGTAATTAAATGTTTTGAATTGATGATTTTTATCTACGCAGATATTGATAACAGTGGCTACGTAAGTGATTTTGAGCTGCAGGACCTTTTCAAGGAGGCCAGCTTTTCCTTGCCAGGGTTTAAGGTGCGGGAAATTGTGGAAAAGTTTATTGCAGGAGACACCAACAAAGATGAGAAGATAAGCTTTGATGAATTTGTTGGGGTAAGGCATGAAGCATTTCACTTTGTCCTGAATGAATGTCCTCACAAACATTTTGCCCCTATAGCATGTCCCCCCTATAGCATGTTTATATAAGGACATAAGCATGACTTCAAATGCATTTAATTGAATGTAACTGGAGAAAAAAAAAAACATTTGGACTTTTTAACTCCTAAATATGATAGATCTACCAAGAACTAAAAAGCAAGGAGATCAGGGAGACATTCCGCAAGATGGTTTCCCGAAAAGATGGGATTTATTCTTTTGGGGGCACCTCAAGAATCTCCAGTGAGGGAACTCAACACTCTTACTCAGGTGAGAGGAAGAGGAGTGACTCAGCAGCCCTAATCACTAAGTAGCAGTTTTAAAGTCAAGGTCCATAGCACTGCACCTCAGCAACCAAAACAGATTACTTATTCTGTGGAAAATAATGTGTAGTTTGCATTGGCATTTGCGTTTATTAGTGTGTTGTTATATATTTTGATAGGCTGTTTTCATTTTACGACCTGTGAGTAAACTATTCTATTGTCAAACAAAGACATTTAAGAGAAGAGAGCCCAGTGTATAGAGTGTGACCATCACCACAATCGGAAAGTTTTTCATGTCAGGAGATAGCTCCAAAGTTTTTAGCATAAAAGAAATTTAGCGCAATTTTGTAGTTACGTAAAGCAGTTGTGCTGTTTTCTTTGATGTCTCTCCAGATGAGGAGAAAGTGGCCTTTGTGAACTGGATAAATAAATCCTTGGGCAAAGATCCAGACTGCACGCACCTTGTTCCCATGGATCCAGAGAGCGACAGCCTGTTTAAGTCCGTCAAGGATGGGATATTGCTATGGTACAGTACCATCCATGACTGCTAGCCGTGCATAATTCTCTAGAACATCGCTATTCAGTCTGTGAACACAGATGCTATGACATGCATTTAGCCTGGCGGTGGTTAAGCCTAGACAATGTGTTCAGTGGGATGAGCTAATAAATGATTGCCATCTGTTCATGGGTTTAATCATCTTTGTTTTTGTTTTTCAGCAAAATGATTAATTTGTCCCAGCCAGAAACAATCGATGAGAGAGTGATAAACACAAAGAAATTAACAACTTTTACTATGAATGTAAGCGTCCAATGTGACAATACAACCAGCAAGTCTGGTCTAATGTCACCTTTAAAATTTGTCATCTTCTCTCATTAAGACTTTCCAGTTGTTTTAAAATTTCTCTCCTTCTCCTCTCTCTCTCTTTCTCTCTCTCTTCTCTGTCTCTTTTTCTCTCCTCCCACCAACAGGATAACCTGATTCTAGCTCTAAACTCTGCTTCAGCCATTGGCTGCACTGTGATCAACATTGATCCTCAGGACCTGAAGGCTGGGAAGCCTCACCTGGTGCTTGGCCTCCTCTGGCAAATCATCAAGATTGGGCTTTTTGCAGATATTGAGATTTCCAGAAATGAAGGTTCATACACATGCATGTTTGCAAAATAACTAAAGGAAGAACTGATCTCATCTCTAGCTATAAGTCTCGCATGCAAGGACTACATGGCTTTTTACTTGGTTATTTGTTTGTGTGGGTTTGGATGTATTTGCATATTGGTGTAAATGGCACGTATCTCTCTCTCTCCCTCTGTTTGTGTGTGTGTGTGTGTGTGTGTGTGTGTGTGTGTGTGTGTGTGTGTGTGTGTGTGTGTGCAGCACTCATTTCCCTGCTGCAGCAGGGAGAGGATCTGGACGACCTGCTCTCCATAAGCCCAGAAGAATTGCTTCTGCGCTGGGTCAACTATCACCTCAACAATGCTGGCTGGCAACCCATAAAAAACTTCAGCGATGACATCAAGGTAATTTGAATGGTGTCACATCTGAACAACAACACTGCAAAACACCTGAAATATCATCCATTATTATTCAAATGTTTCTGTGAACTATGTTCTCATGTGCCTCATGTGAAAAAAAACACAAGAGCACCAAAATATTTCTCATTTTCTTGACATTATATTTTGAATTTGCTTTCCTGTACCTCAGGACTCCAAAGCCTATTTTCACCTGCTGAACCAGATTGCTCCGAAAGGAGACATGGACGAGATGTGCATTGACATTGACATGACAGGAATGAATGTGAGTGTGGGGACTGGATCCTGTGTGTTTGTGTTTGTGTGTGTGTGTAATGCATGCATCCATTTTGTTTTGTCTATCTATTTTGTTTGTCTAAGAATAACATTTAATAATAACATTTAATAATTCTATAATAAAAATGGGATAAATAATATTTTTTATTGATATAATAATATACGATTTCAGTAAATGATTCTTGACGTAGTCCTGTGTTCTGTGTGCAAGGAGTGTGAGCATATAGTGACTGTTTTCACATGAACATTTAATAGGTATTGTTGGTGTGTATGTGTGTACACCTGACCTGGCGAGGTCAGCCCATAGTTTTATGATAACGAAACTTAAAGCATAACACCGGCAGTTTTCGATTGTAGGCTGTTTTCCTGCATGGGCACAAACATTCAAACATTGGTGTAAAGAGAATATTACGTCACTAGCAGCCTTCCATAGTTTCAGTATTTTCAGCCCAATGGTTTTCAGTGAGTGAGCTCTTGGGCAGATGCATTGAAATCACCATTTTTAAAACACTTGGAAGTCTTGACATCACATGATTCTTTGGGCACAGCATTTTCAGGGTCTCTACACATGAACTTGGGCATAAAGAACATTGTTGGTGTACACAGAGTTTAGTAAAACATGTGTTTCTGAAAACAGCACATTACCTATTCTACAACTTTCTTTCGCTGCTATCTTCAATGTGTCTGCCCAAGAGCCCCGAGCTCACTCACTGAAAGCCATGTTTGAATCGTGTCCATGCAGGAAAACAGCCTACAGTCAAATACCACTGGCATTATGCTTTAATAGTCCTGAGCACATAATGACATCATATAAAAGCTGGGCTCTCTTTGGACCTTTGTCCGATTAGACAAGAGTTGCAGACAATCTTCCTAACCTCACTGCAGCTGCAGTGCCTACTCTGATTAATAGTAGTGCTGGAAACTGTTAGCTCAGTCTATTACACTGTCCAGTGTTTTCATTCCAGCAGACATGCCTAGTGGTTAGCTTGGCCTCCCACACCAGGGCTGGTATATGCAGGTGGCACAGGTGTGGTGGGAGAAGAGAAACAGTGTCCTCGACTGGAAGTGCTATGCAGACACTAATGTTACCAGAGCATGGGGAGACAGAAACACACATGCAGACAGAAAAAAAGGGAGTATGTGACAAAGAAAGCGAGCAAGAAAGAAAAGAAAGTACAGAGAGAGAGAAAGGACTACTAAAGATTTGCATTGTATATCTGCAAGACATAGTAGGGAGGGGTGGTTATCCTGACTGGTTACCACTTAAGGCTTTGGTGAACTGTCTCTCTTCCCTCCCTAGGAGCGGGACGAGGAGAAGCGAGCAGAGTTGATGCTGAGGCAGGCCGAAAGGTTGGACGCCAGGCAGTTTGTCACTCCTCAGGATGTGGTATCCGGAAACCACAAGCTCAACCTAGCCTTCGTGGCTAACCTGTACAACCTTTATCCGAATCTCAACAAGCCTACCAGCAATGGCATCGACCTCACCGTGCTGGAGGGTAGGTGTGGCAGTAAATACGAAATACTTTAAAACTGAGGCAGCTGCCCAATAGCTGCCAAGGCACTGATTTAAAAGTCTGGCGGGTTCTGTGTTTCTAGTTTCAACAAGGTTGGGGACCCAAGTTCTCTCACTCGCTTCCTGTTTATCCCCAATGTCCTGTCTTAAAGGCAAAAAGCTAAGGCAAAAATAAAATTAAGGTTAAGGCTAAATTAAAAGTAAAAACAAATACAGGTCTTTACAGGCACGTAAGCAAGGCCAAATGTTGTAGAAATGTTGTTGAAGAGCACCATCATATCTCAACCTATCTCATTAAAGTTAACTCATTTAGCTCAGATGAAAAAGACAGCTCTTGATTAGTTAGTTAATGAGTTACACAGAGGGAACTTAATAAATCAGAGTTGGTAAGCTGTACAGTCATAGGTCAAACCATGGTGTAGTTCATAAGTTTTGCCACCAGGGGTACCAGAGTGCTTTGTGTGGCAGGGTTGGGAGAGACGGTATCAACAAGTTCCCTGAGATGGTTACGGAGGAATGTGGGCATAACGTCCGATGAATAAGTTTAACAAGCAGAGTAGACTACCAATACATGAGTCTGTTGCATCCAGTTTTTATGTTCTTTGGGTCATTTCCTTTTTTCGAGTCTGTCTTTTACAGCTATCCATAACACATAACACATACAGGTAGTCTAGACACACACACAAACTCACAGACAGCCGTAAACATACACACATTCCATTGTTACTCTTCTGTCCTTCCTTAGGAATGACTCTTTTTTTACTGGACTCTGTTGAACAATGCTGCCATTCACCTGGTGTGTTTGAATCGCATACTCAGAGAATGTTGAAAGAGGTTCAAAAGCGCTCAAAAGCGATTTACCATACGTGGTTTCACTACGCTTGCTCAAGAGACCACAGATGAACTTTGCCAACTGCTTACTGGAACAGTGCACACTCTACTGTCATTACGAGTGTAACACAAATTCCAAAGTGTCCTTTTTGGTTCTGGTTAGCCAAGCATGATGGCCACATGTGGGTATGCAATAATATTATGCATAATCTCTTATTTCATTTGTTGGCATGTGGTATCGGTTGCGCTGGTCTCAAAAAAAAAAGAATATCTACAGTCAGTCTTTTGGAGGAGATTTGTAAAACATTTCAAAGGCTGTGATGTCAGCTTTGGCCACGACATTACCCCTCTTGACAAACAGCCTGAGGAATGTCACTGTAAAGATAAAAAAAAAAATGGCCTCCTATAAAATTGTCAGTTATGTAATATAAAGTTGGTATGAGTAAACTATCTGTTATAGCTGAGACTCACTTTTGTTTCACCAGGAGAGTCCAGGGAAGAGCGCACTTTCCGGAACTGGATGAACTCCTTGGGAGTGGCTCCTTATGTCAACCACTTGTACATGTGAGACAAAGCAAATAAAATCTGTACTTTGTTGAGGCAATGTGTCAAATTTGCTGAAATTATCCATTTTGGATGTTATAGACACTGATGCTTGTGTTTTTCAACCTAGCGATTTGGTGGATGCTTTGATCATTCTCCAGTTATACGGACACATCAATGTTCCAGTGGACTGGAACAAAGTCAACAGGCCTCCATATCCGGTTTTAGGTGCAAACATGAAAAAGGTTTGGCAGATACTCTATACAGACTACATCTATTGTGCTATTAGAACACATATTATGTATGGCCAACACACTGAAAAAAATAAACATTCATACTGGAATTACTGAAAAGTTCAGTAGAGCCGTGTTGCTAATTATTAATCATATACTTTGTGCTGTGCAGTATCTCTAATCATCTTCATAATCAAATGCTCTTCTTTGTCATGATAAACATATTACATTCCTCAAGGCCATGACATAATTATCTATGTATTATTCAAAACAGCTGAAAGGTTTCCAACAGTAAAATCCAGATGCTTAATTGATGTAGATGATTATGCTAAATTATGCATATTATGCTAAATAATATCTACTGTTTATTTCTTTTGTTTTGAAGCTGGAGAACTGTACTTATGCTGTAGAACTAGCCAAAGAGAAAACTAACTTCTCTCTGGTGGGTATTGGTGGGATAAACATCAATGAGGGCAGTCGATTGCACATCTTGGCTTTGTTATGGCAAATAATGAGAAGGTAGGCTACCTGTACTGATTTAGCACACACACACACGCATATTTATATACATAACACATATCTTTTTAAACAAAATATAGTATAGTATAGTATATATAAAGTTTTTTAGTGCCTGCTAAGTAACCATATGTATATGTCAGTGAATGTCAGTGGCCTGTTGTAAGCCTATTTTAGTTTAGGGCTGGTCTGAAATGACTGGTCTGTATTTTTGGACACTCCTCTGCCCTGTCACTTTCCCTTGCGCTCTGTTATTCTCTTGAGTTGAGTTTTTCTCTTCATCATAGATACACTGTGAGGGTTTTGTCAGAGCTTGGAGATGGTGAGAAAGTAAATGACCAAGCTATCATCAACTGGGTGAATGCTAAATTAAAAGAAGGTGGCAAAGACACATTCATTAGTAACTTCAAGGTGAGAAAGTGAAGATTCTGTTTCTTTTATTCACATTTTGACAACATGTCTTTGTGTTTGTCCTATTATTAACATGCACTTATTGAATTTCATCTCTCTTTCTTTCTTTCTTTCTTTCTTTCTTTCATCTGAGTGATCTTATCTTGGAGATTTTGGTATGTTAAAGATGTTGTCTCTTACTAATTAGGCAGTCATGTTTTCCAGGACAAATCAATCAGCACCAGTCTTCCAGTGATTGATCTGATTGCTACCATCGCTCCAAATGCAATTAAAAATGAGATGGTTAAGAGAGACAACCTGACCCCTGAGGACAAGCTGAAAAATGCAAAGTAAGAAAAAAAAACTATTAATCTCTCTCTCTCTCTCTCTTTCTAAATCACAGGGATAAAGATCTGATGCCCTCTCTACTGTCTCTGACACTAGTCTCCATACTTCTCACTCCATCTATTTCCCTCATGACAGGTACGCCATCTCCGTTGCCAGGAAGATCGGTGCCAAGGTGTACGCGTTACCTGAAGACGTGGTAGAGGTGAAGCCCAAAATGGTGATGACAGTGTTTGCCTGCCTGATGGGCAGATCCATGGTGAAATCCAACAGATGAGACACTTCCAGATGCTGAAACACCGCCCCCCCCCCCCCCCCCCCACACACACACACACACGCACACATGCACACAACCCCTATACTGTTATTCACACTCTTTCAGGCACACTCCCTCTCCTTCTCTTTCCCTTTCTCATCATGCACTCCTACTCACCAGCTGTCCAGGCATCACTACAAGTGCTCCATTATTTTTTGTATTGTCTGAGATTTGTAATAGTAGAGAGACATTAGTAATATGATGCCCAAAGGCTTCTAAAGGATTGCACAGACAAATAATGCATGTAATTCTTACAGGTTGTTTTGAAAATTGCACATAGCTTAAAATGGTTGTAAATGTCTAATTTATTTCTAATGGCTAATTTCAATAAACTTACCAAATGAGGAAAAGGGACACACAGCCCTTCCGTTACTGCCTTTTTATTGGGATGTTGAATTGTACAAGCATAGAGCTCTGTAGATGATTCCCAAGGATCAAAGTCTCTTTTAGTTACTCAGTTACCTCAACTATCTTAACATCCTCTTGAAATATGAAGGGATCCAAAGAAAATGTAAAAACATAAACTCTAACACAGGATATCTCCAACATTAAGTGGAAAAGTGCAGAGTGTATGAAATTCCTCCAATTTGTGTTCTAGTAAATGGTCTGATGTCATGCAGTCGTCTCCTCACCTGGCCCGGCTCTAGATCTCGCTGAGTGGCTCACTGCATGTAGCAGCAGGAGCCAGGCGGAACCGGCCCGCCGTCTGGTCTGCATTTAGCCCGGCTGGAGGGAGACGCAGAGCTTATCAAGCGCGGGCCATCAGCCATGCGCTACAGTTTGTTTTCATTGTGTTGGAGCTGGAGAGGATGCAATCGCCCAACAATGATTGGTTGAGAACAGAAGGTGGTGGTGGTTGTGGTGGGGGAGAGTGGGGGGAGCTGAAGCCCATCTGATTCCATCTGATATCAAATGGACAATTCATCAGTCTCCCCTGCTGTAGAGTGCGCAATAAATTGTTGCTTGCCCTGACTATAACGACGCATGAAGCACAGCGGGAAACCAAAGCCTTAGGGGAAAAAAACACAGGGTTTTTTGGAGGGACTGTAATGGCGCTTTAAACATGTTGAGGTTTGTCAGGATGAATGGGATTCTCTGCATGTTTTGCAAAACAGGTAGCACAGGTGCAGGCAATGAAATGAACAGCCTCCAGGTTTCAATCCACCTCTAATGGTTCACAAAGCCACAACATGACTCCCCTGCGGAGGCTCGAGCTGGAAAATAGCTGGATGAAAGCGAAATCCCTTTCCCAACAGACCTGATGGATTAAGTAGCACAAAATCCTGAAAGTATATAAGAAAAAGGCTTGACATTGACTTAAGCTTTGAGTATTTGCAGTGTGCTGTGAGTTCAGCTTTACCATAAGCCATCCCCCTACAAGGGGGATCCTGTGCTGCCTCGACTTTGGAATCTGGAAGCGATCGTGAAATTCCAGGCGTATGGCGGTCTTCAGGGAAGCATGGGGGAGAGGGTGGGGATGGGGGGAGGGCACCCCTCTACACTCCGTATGCTTTTGTCCAAGAATCACACCACGTGATTTAACACCACATTACCCTTACTTCAGGAATTCAAAGCTTTAGAAAACTGGGCAACTTCAGGCCGGAAGCTCCTATGAATGCAAATGCCACTACAATCACATTGTGTTTTAATCCAGATAATCATTCCTTTTTTACAAAAGAAAAAAAAAATGTACCACCAGTTTGACCCTAGGGCTTACTCAAGTGTCCACTCCTGAAGGAATTTAAATGTCATCATCTCTCTAGCCCCACCTAGAGGGCATGATATGGGCCCTTCCACAAAAACTAGCACCCTTGAGTCCAATTTAATGTGCTACTACTTTCATAGTCATTCTCTCTTTCCATTTTTAGTTTTGACGAAACCACTCATCAAATTAAGATGGGATTTTTCCCAAACATCCAAGAGTCACATGGCCAAGACTTTCCAGGAAAGTGTGCCAGTTTTCCAGCGTCTCCTTCGTGACTTTAATTAGAGTCCATGACTTTCAGCAGAGAATATTTTCCTTTGTTTATATTACCTCTCTGTTTTATTCCAAAACACTTCTTGCAGATATACATATACTTAGTCATTTCTTTCTTCGAAGTTCTCTATATTCATTTCTTATTCAGGTTTCACTCTGAAGCTGAATATAAACTACTAACCTTAAGCTACAAAGAACTATTGGAAATCATCAAACAAAATATCAAATAGAGACATGTCAGTTGCGAGCAAAGAGTTGTGACCATCTGAAAATGTAGCTTTCAACCCACAAAAACACAAAGTAACATAATCTGGATATGATAAATAAATAGTTTAATACATCTGATTGATGAATCACTACTACTGTATGTGTAACAATAGTATACACAAATATTTAATAGCATGCTGTGACATTGGAATGGGTGGAAATAGAGGGGAATGCCATTTGAAAAAGTACTTCAAATTACCCTTTTTGCATCTCAAATAAAAATCTTAAAGCTTAATGTCTTTTTCAGGCCATGTAAATATCATAAATAAAACTACTGATTGTCTAAAAGGATCATTTGGAGACATTCTACTGTCATGTACCAACCACTGTCATGGACTTTAATGTCAGTTCCTCCCATCTACTAAAACTATAAAACCGCCTGAAAACAGACTTCAGCATAATCCACAGATGCAGTAGTTGTTGAATTTCACAGTAAGTGGCTAACCTATAATGAAATGTGTGGCCCAACAACTGGGGCGTCCTGCATGCATAAATACCCAATAAACACTCCCATATTTATGAATTCACATTTGCCTGGTATTCTACTTTACGCTGCAACCATCAATAAGCCGTATCATAACGTTGGGGTGATATAATCATAGCTCATTGCAAATGAGCTTGTCAACCCTTGCTCAGCTTCTCTGTTAAGAACTGCAAAGAAATTAGGCGACTCACGTCTGCTGAAGCATGACGAGCTGCTCTGCTCTCTTTCTTTCTCTTTCTCCCTCTCTCTCTCTGTCTCTCAGCTGGGGTTTTAACAGTGAATATTCTTGAGCACGCTCAGCTCTCTGTGTCTCTTGCCTTTGAAGGCCATCACAAAGTGGTGGGGTGCAATCACCCCCCTTCCCTGTTCATCCGTCTGGCCCATAACAATGTAGTTCAAGCCTGGGGAACAAACACAGAGGGAAAAAACACAACACTTTCATCAGTGAAACTAGTGAAAGAAAGAGAGAAACAAAAATAGATGTGTGTGTGTGTGTGTGTGTGGTGTGTGTGTGTGTGTGTGTGTGTGTGTGTGTGTGTGTGTGTGTGTGTGTGTGTGAGAGAGAGAGAGAGCGTGAGGAAAAAAATTGAGACCAAACTGATCTAACAAAGAGTTAGGTCAAATCTGAAGCACCAACTGTCATACAGTCATTTCTGTCACTCTTCTGATTGCTAGCAGAGGAGCACACCCTTCAGCTCTCCTAGTCTCCTCTGCCAAATGAGCCCAGGCTAGGCGCCTAGTTCCAGTGCAGCTGTGACAGTATCCTGGTGGTCTGCACCCGTGGGTCTGGACTAAATCTCTGGGGCAACCTTTAGTTCAAAACAAAATAGTTTCGTTCGATTGTCAAAATTTCCGTTGGAAGAGCTCCTTTTCAGTGCTAACTGAACCATGATTGCATGTGCGGTATGACATTGCCAGCAGTACTACACATCCAGTGCTACACTAAAGCCTGCGGTTTTAATCAGGAGTTATTTTGGCCATGCAGTGCAGACTGAAAAAATCATGATATGAGAAAACTGCAATGTCAACTTCATATAGTGCACGCAATATATTCCCACCACATTGAAGACTTTGTTTTCAGTTTGTTGCAGAGCTCAGATACTTCACTATCTATCAGCAATAGTCCACACACTCTTAAAAAAATTACTTATCTGTATGTAGAAAATGATTTCAGTTTTGTCTGTTTATGTATGTTCACAACAACAACAACAACATCATCAACATCAACAACAACAAAAACTCTTATTTCTAATGGGTCCACCCTAGAGAGAAGGTTATCCACTCCACAGCATATAGTGGGTACATGATGATAATGAAACATTTTCACAGTGAACTTGAAAAATAGCAATTAAGTGATAAATTTATGGATGCTGCGAGACTGGAGGTGGTCTAACTAAATTGATAAAAAATGAAATGCCTATTTCTTAAAAAAAAATACACTCATTGGTTCAGACTAAGCCATACAGTATTTCAGCCAATCAGTATTCAGCAGCATAGAGGACAGTATCTCTGACTGGATACTGACTTTTCACCAGGATACAGGTCTATAATGCCATCCATATCCTTTCTTCTAAACTCTGCTTTCCATTTCATTACTCATTATGATTATCTGTCAACAGCCTATAGCACATGCACATGCATGTACATCTGTCATTCCAAGTGTTGTCATTCTGTCTGTCTGTTTCCATATGTGCTGCAGCAAATCCTGCCTTTGCCTGAGGCTCTGGAGCTCACCTCTTCTGACCAGGGGGCACTTGGGGCAGAGGATGACCACGCGGGCGCTGAGGCTCTTCCCTGCCTGCTGGATGGCCAGGTTGCCCTGCTTGTACACGCCGATGATGGCAAGGACGGCATGCACGCTCTCCTCTCGCACGACTGCTGACACCATTGTGCCCGTGACCACTAGACCAGGAAGGGAGAGCACACCCATGACACACACAATCACCTCGACTCAGTATTAATGGAAGAGATAATAAGCAGATCCTTTGGTTTAAAAGCTCCACTGATTTCTATAGCACTAGCACTACTGGCAGTTCTGTATGTGTGTGGATCTAGCAGTACTTCTATCAGCTTCTTTGGCTTTCAGCACATAACTATGGTGATGCTTATGAGAATCACATCTTTCGCTCAGGCAGACAGCCCAAACACAATCACAATAGTCCAGAAATTCCCCCTGGATAAATGGCAGACTGCTCTAGTCTTACGTTAGAATTTACGTTAGGACTGTTTTTTTCTTCCTCAACAACCCATGTATATTTCTGTCCTTTGGGACACTCTGCACCATCTTATTGCAGGACCACAGGAGCTGCAGAAGCAGAAGATGAAATGACAAATGGGAGAGGCAGCCTACTCCAGACCTGCTCACGCCTGGCACGCTCGCTGGTTACTACGGAGACGGACTCCAGATCAACAGCGTGCGCACCATTTGTCACTGAACGTCATTTGAGATTTGGTGGGCGCTGCTGAGATTAATGATGACGGGAGGAAGCCTGAGAATAAACTCATTCATACGCAGAAATCTCACCGAAGTTGCTCGAGCAGTAGTGGCTGTCAATCACCCCGGTCCGCTGGCATTTCTGCCTGCACAGAGCTTCTGAATATGTTAATGCTGGATGAGAGCAGAGAGGGAGAGGAGCGAGAGGGAATTCAAAGGGGCACCATTACTACAAGATTTATTTAAATAAGATTGAATTGAGTAAACGTCATATATTTAAATGTACCACCTATTTGTTTCAGGCCCCGACAACAGGCAAGAGTAGATGGAAGCAATCAAATATTTATCTTGCTGCATGCTGACTAGCCACATTTTCACAGCACTTAGCATCACCTGCACAACGGTATAGTAATTCAGCTGGGCTGCCATGTTGGACCGGCCACATAAATTTACTGAACATATGAAAAAGTATATTATGGTGGTTTCAGACATTACATTCCCAGGAGCCAAACACACACAACCACATACCACTCATAAATAAAAACCCACAAACCCACCCACCCACAAATGCAAGCAAACACACACGAACACACACACACATACACACACAAACACACACACACACACATCTTAAAGAGACATTTCATCATCATCAGCATCACAGTAAATCCTAGAGTTCCTCTGAGCATGGGGAAATTGAGCAGTGTTTCAGTGTGAATGAGATGCAGGAGGCATAACGATGAGCACAGTGAACATACCCACTGGCCCTGTAGTCACAGCAGGCGTGATGGGGGTAGCGGTGATGGTAACGGCTAATGGTGCCTTGGCGCTGAAGGAGCTCTTTGGCCTGAACTGGTAGTGACCAATGAAGCCATCCGCAGTTAGACTCAGGTCAGACAGAAATTGAATGAGGAGATGGCTGCCATCAGAGTAAATTGGGCTACAAGGACATAAGATAAGAGTAAAGTGCCTTAACATTTTATGTAAGAGCACACACAAAATAAATGTCTAAAATGACTGTAAAGATGGGGTTTGCGATTACGCTTACTTAGCAGACAATTTTATCCAAAGTGACAAATGGCAAGACATCTGGCAAGGTCCCTCTACCACACATCTTGCTACATGGGTTATGGCATGACAAGGTCTCTCACTGTCTAAGCACACTGATGCAAATCAGCAAGACCTCAGACATCTAGCTGCAGCAAAACCACATGCCCTTGCTACATTTAAATCAGAGACTGAAGCACAAAAGTGCAGTGCAGTGAAGTGGCTCTCAGAGACAATCGCTCATCATATGATATGGAGCATGGAAAGGCTGGGCCAAACGGGAACTGACCACTGACCACAGCTTCATTACAGCACAGATGTGTGTCTTACGCAGGTGGGCTGTCCCCGCAGAACCTCCCGATCCGCGTGGCGTCGCTCGGTTCTGCCCCGTCATAGATGGCCACGTGGTCGTAGCGACAGTAGTTGTCCCTCTCGACATCAAACTTCTCGAACAACAGCTCAATGATCTGATGAGAGAAGGGCCCCGTGATGAGGTCTACAGATTTTCTGGGGAGAATCACAGGGCATTCAAAAGTACAGTCTCTGATTCTGATGAAAGGCTGCTGTCTTTATTAGCTTACTGGCCCATTAACCCCCACCCTCTCCACCCTCATGCACACACCCCTTTCTGAACTCTTTTCTTAACAGCAGGTTGTTTGGTTGAAGCTATTTATGGCTCAGAGGGAGCCACATAGCTTGATTCGCATTTAAAGAGCAACAACTGTTTTTGAACCCACAAACAGAATGTTCACCTAATGCAGTCCTTCTATTTGAGAAGTGGGGTGCCGATGCCAGGGAGTGGGGGGCACATATGACCATGGGGAACATGCTTTTCTTTTGCCGTTCTAAAATAAAGTGTAACAAATAATACTATTTATAGTTGCTGCAGAGAGTGGGGGCGCAAACTGTTTACTTTTTTGCTGGGGGAGGGTGTGTAACAGAAAATAACTGAGAAGCACTGACCTAATGGGACCACAATGAGCAACTTCCTGAAACTTACATGAAGCATACTGGATTGGAATTGCAGACTGTGTCTTTCTTTAAGCATCTCATGTGAAAACATAATAATCTCACCTGGTTTTGGGGGGCTACGATATGCCAAGTGCAAGTGACGCCTGCAGGATAGTCCTTCTCAGGCCAGTTAGGAGTCTTCAGGGAGCCTGATGATTTGTCCAGAAGGCCTCCACAGTATCGATTCCCTACCAGGAGGATTTTAACAAGAGATGAAGAGCTCAGTTTAATGCAGCCATTTTTATAACCCTCCAAGGTCCAGATGGTTCAGCTGGCTAGCACTAACACTGACTAGTAGTTTAACTTTTCAATTAAAACCCTTCTCTAAAAGGGAGCAGAGAACTCACATAAACCAATGTGGCTCCACAAGTGATCTGAGAACATAGAGTTGGAAAGCAATCTCTGTAACTGCCTGAAAACGTTCCATCAGACCCTGGCAAAATAATAGTCCAATGACCCTGTTCTAGAATTGGTCCTTTTGGCTAACTGAAAAGCAATGGCAGATAAAATCAGTGCAGAAACCAAATAGGTTTTGGCCACATATCATAAACACAATAACAAAACACGATGAGAGAAAAAGTTAGTAAAATAAGTAAAACCGTTTACTGTTTCCAATGCTTCAAGCACTGAATTAAAATGAAGACCTGTCAAATCCGTTAGCCAAAAGGGAGAGCAGAAACAACAGACTGAAACATTTGAGAAGTGTTAAACAAACGTCACTATTTTAAAGCCACACAGAATGCTTATGTTAAGACTCCAGTCGTGTTGTCGTAAATTGTATGGTATGGTATGACCTTGCCCTAGTCTGAATTCAATCGAGTAATCTGACAGACTACAGCGACACTATTTTAGCTAAAATCATCATGTGTAAAAAGGTGTTGGGCGTCTTCACCTTTCTCGTTGGGACGCACAGCAGCAAAAATGGCCAGAAATCCACTGCCAGCCGTATTGGCGTCCGACACCATTGTCACCTGCATTTTGTTCCCATTGGTGACGAGAGCACCTGGTCTGGAAGTCCCGCAAAAGCGCCCCAGCCGCTGACCATTTATATGGCCGTCGTGCACATCCACAAAGTCATACCTGCACAAGGTGTCACTCTCCAGGTCAAGCACGCGGAAAGAGAGCGACACCACCTTCCCGCGAGGCACCTATTTTGACATGAAGCAATTATGCGGACAGCAAGGATTCACATTTTGTCGTAGACAATCCAATATTGTGCAAGTTGTTTCCTCATAAAAAAGTTGGATTTTATTCTCACCGTAATTTTCCACACACATTTGGTATTTGGTGAATAGACACCTGGGTAACCCTGACTACCAAAGACGCCAGAGTCCCCAGTTAGATTTCCACCGCAGGTAAAAACCGGTTTAGGCCTAAAATATGCAAAGTATTAGCAACATGGCATACATTAAGAAGACTAAGCTATTTCGTGCTGACAGCGCAATACATGAGTCTGAATGTAAACTTATCGCCTTTCTGATGTCCATTGAAACATTTTGAATAGCTCCTCAATATTAATCGACTCTTTCCACGTGTCACAAGCCTCCATCACTCGAACTTCTAAATCTCAGATTGCTCACTTGGGAACTTTAAATGCAACTACCGGTAAAAGCGATTAAAAGTTTTTCAGACTATGAGCATGGCTTTACCTCCGGTGAGATTGTGTCAGGATCCCGATAAAGAAGAGCGATACAAAGAAGTTCAGAATGATAGTCCTCATTGTACTCCGCTGTTTTGAACAAATGTCAAATTCGGTAGCGTGTGGTTACTTGCACCGCCTCCTTGAGTGTGTCTCTCTCTAGGGATTTTGTCTGGCAGCTCACTCACATGAATGTGGGGTTTGTTCCACAGACCGGAAAGGCCCGCAATATGTAGATAGTTTTCTTAGACAGTTACCCGAAACGTGGAATCAGCATGCAGCAGCATATGTTCATGTTCATTTCCTCCCTGTCTTTTTTAGACTGATTATATATTACATATATTTATACCTAATAATGTAGTGCTTATACAGCATTTGGGGACGCATTTAGTGTTAATTGTTCTCTCCTCCTCACCGCATTGCTCTTTGAGAAGGACACCCTCCCTGCTTCGCTCTTCTTATGTGGAGTGTTTATTCACATGTTAATTGAATGTTTATTCGCAGTTTGCGGTCAGACCTCATGTCGCTCAAAGTAGACTTCACATGTACTGTGGACATGGTTGGATTTAGTCTTTGCTAAAGACCAGTGTAAAAATTCAAGGTAACAAGTTTTAAACTATAAAACGTGTCTCGTTCGGGTTCACGCATGGTTCAGCTCAGCAGGACAACAGGTATGATTCACTGGCTTGATTTTTCTTCTTGGTGTGAAATGACACTCCTGTTCACTTCATGTCCACTAGGTGTCTACCTTTCACAATAGTTCATTCATCCTCTGCGAATGCCTCTTGACAAGTATTGACACACTTGACGCTCTGACATTGACAATGACAGCATAACAAAGCAAACAGAACCGAGCAACTGATCGTTGTTGTCTATCGTTATGCTGCAAGACATGCTGTCTTTATCATGCCAACTCTTTACTGTCTGACTATATGTGGCTGTTCTGGTTCTTTTAGTAGGCCTACACTGTGCATTGTCTTTTGCTTGAAGCCTTTCTGACTCACTTTTGGCCTATGACGTAAAAGTTTAACCAGGGACAAATGCATTTAACAAAAAAATATAAGCTGTCTGCTGTTACAACAAACTCTCTCTCTGCCCAGCTGGTGAGATCAGTAAAAGGCAGCATGTTAGAGTCAGACTATATGACATGAATGCATACAGCGGCAAGGAAAGCCTCAGAGAGCAGATGGCAATGGTGGGTAGAGACAGCAGGACCAGGCTGTTCGAGTGGTGGGAAGATACAAGCACACAATCTCAGACATGCACGCATACATGTGAACTCAGTCGTTTGAAGACACACCGAGAGTGTCATAGATCCGGGGTTCTATCTTAAATACCCTTTTTATCATAGAAGAGGCAACAACAAATTAATTGGCCCCAGTCGATTGAAAGTTTACTGGGAATAGTCTGATCCTCTCAAAATCCCGCATGCATGTTTATTGTTTACCGTATTCCCAATAGATGGGATTTAAGGGGCTTTTAAACAGAAGTCTAGTAAACACAATCCCCGCTATATGGACACGTGCCAAACACAAGCAAGTGAGATCTCCACATTTAATCAAGAGACTTTTTTCTCATTTTAGCCTCAGAAGCAGCAGCTTTGTGTAATCTCCCTTATATACCGATCACGAAAGCTACTCTCAACTTACAGCTTGATGACAAGGTCAGCATGCTGCTTCAATTTACATAGGATGCTTCATCAGAGGATTAAAAAGTCGTGGATGGGTGCTGTTAAAAATAAATTGCAAAGCAACGGCCATTTTGGAATAGAGGCTCCTTCTCCCACCCTTGACAGAGACACTGAGGGTTGTCTTTTGGGTGGCTGCCACTATCGCTATTAGTCTTAGTGGTAGAATGGTTTTACACTGCCGAGTCCTATGCACATATTTTACTGAAGCATGTACTTTGCACAGGTCCATAGAGAGGACTTCCTGCTGCTCAGTAGTACATTATAAGTCACTGTTAATGCACAGGAGTATAAAACTTTTCAAGAGGCTGTTGTTGGATTTGAGATGTGGAGAGGATCATACAGACAGCATCAGCTCTGGAGAGAAAGTATACAGAGCCATCCTTTCTCCCTTTTTCTCATGTTTTACTTTGAATGAATTTTGGCAGTCAGGCCAAACGGAGACAGGCGTCTGCTACAGTAAAAGAACAAAGAGAGCGACCCTGAAATATCCCAAACACAGTCCACATAAACAATCATGGGGCAAATTATAGTAATAGATGCCCCTCTTTATAACGTTTAGTATTTCACGTGTGCACATGGAAGTCATGAAGGCAATTACATGGTTTGTTTTTGTGCGGGGAATGTCCAAATATCATATGTCAGTTTTTGTCTCCATGAGTCTGTGTTATGGTGAGACCCATTTTATTTCCCATGACATTCTGGAAGGCCTCGTCTGAAGTGCACAAGCACCAGAGCTCAGTGCTGCCAGTCACATTTGGGTTCCTCTCCCTCTGAGCTTGTTGTGTTTTCTACTGGTAATATCCCCATGCACAGGCTTTCTCAAAAACATATATACAAAGTTTATACACACACACACACACATGCAACTGCTTTTTTGCACACACTCTACTACACACACACACACACACACACACACACACACACACACACACAGAGGGCCAAGTAATGCCAGATGCTCCATAGCGTTTAGATTTATAGTTCCACCCACCTTAGTTGCTCCAGGCGCACGCACACACAAACACACACACACACACACACACACACAGACACAAGGCCAGCACAGTGTGCTAAGAGAGAAAAGTTGTTGAAAACCTATGGTGGAGTGGTATGTGTTGAAATACCATGACGCTGTTTGTGTAGATCGAGTTGGAGGACCAAAGTAGGATCATCTGGGGAAAAAAAGGAAAAATGTGGTGGTGGGGGGGTGCAAACGTGCTGATGCTGTACAGATGGCTACTTAATGCAACAGAGGACTCAAGCTTTAGATGATCTTGAGTGGCAAAGAGGCGCAGTATGTACATCTTGCTCTCGTGGTAGCTTACTAACAAGCCAGTACTGTATGTTGACTCACTGTACATTTTTTATTTGTTCTCTTTAAACAACAACATGTTTATCTCTGTTTCCACTGATGTAATTTTTTTGATCACACAGAAAATAAAGAGGAAGCAGCCTAGCTGCAAGGACAGGGATACAGTCAAGGAGGTACTATCTGGACAAAGCCACACAGATGCTTATCTGAATTCAGTACAAGGTGCTTTGGTGAAAAAATGCTCTATAATACCATTAAAACACAATCCAAACATAATTTCCTTCCCACAAGGGCACACTTAATCAATGCTATAGACATGTGCAAAGAAGGGGAACGCTTTCCAAATGGAAAATGAATTCTGAGTCAGCCCACTGGAGATTAAAAAGTGAGTGGATGAATAATGGCTGAACAGCACGGCAGAAAAACAGCACAGAAATGTGAAGAATCATCAATAATCCCATTTTTGGGAAGGTCTGGTGCAAAAAACTATATGAAATGGTATTGGAAATGTTCCCTAATTATACTCTTTCTTTTCATCAGCTAGGATAAAGGTTTTTTGTGAGATAGGAAACTGGGTATTAGGGTGTTGTGACAGCCTTCAGTTCAAAATGGTAATGCAACGTAGCCTTTTATCTGTCTGCCATGTGTGGTAACATCATAATAATGCAATAAATTAGTCTTTGGATAAAAGAAGCCAAAATTTACTACAACTGCCAAGATATGAATTTGTGTCAGCCTGAATCATGGGTGCAGTAATCATTTCAATTTATTTGAAGACAAAATCAGTACACACACAAAGTAGAGTACATGAGGAATTTTCCGACGCACCAGCGGATCCTCAAAGTGACCCCACATTCCCACACTTTGTCCACGCTTGCATTTCTGGGAAACGTTGAACACTGGTGATCAATCAGTTTAGACCTTTGTCCATTGGTGTAGCCTCACTTCCTGTGCTACGGACTTCTATATGGGCGGCCATATAAGAAGAGATTTGTTGGTTGTGCTTGACCTAGATCTTAACTGGTATATGTGTTTGTATGAGGGAGGATGAGGATCACGGAAAGCCCACACTGAAGGGAGTTTGGCAACAAGAGGATAGCAAACTCCATGGTCTACTGACTTCTTGTTTCTTTTTAACTCTCAAAAGAGCAATTTAAGTTAACAAATGGACAGCAAGCCAAGCCGACCATGAGCTTTCCTTCAGGTTTACATCAGCTGCCAATGTGAACAAAAAGAAAAAAACCTACAGGCGATGCCCTCTGTATGACTCGGTCGCCCAATTTAAAGTTAATCCTCTTGTGAGATCAGAGCATGAAGTACAGTAACCCCCCCCCATCTACCACCACCCAGTACCACCACTGCTTTTTTTCTGTTTGGCCTCAGTATTGAACTAACGCTGCCTCCCCATCTATATATATGCAGCACTGACAGTCTGAATCAGTTCATAATTCAAAGGTGTCTTGAAAGCAGGCAGCGCTGACAGAGAGAATGCTTCATGCACCTCTGTCAGCGCAGCGTATTGACACAGCACCTACCCCTCGGGCACAAGCGCAATGCTTTCCCACAACCCCTTTTCCTCCTGCTCTCTATTCCCTGGCCTGCCCCCGGCAGTAGTGTTTCTGTCGGCTCTGTAAGCTGAACACAGCCCAGGCTGCAGACAGAGAGAAAGAGGGGGAGCAGCATGGGGGAAGCTTTTCTACTCGCTTAAAAGGCTACATTGCATTTGCAGTATTCTGTCAGTTTAAGCATGGCCATCATTCACCTATATGAAGACAGTCGATTTATACTGATGACAGAGTAGCCCTGTAAGAGACAATGCAGCCAAGATACTGAGCTTCAGCCAAAGCCATTTAAAAAAGTTTGGCACAGACACAAAGAGCAGTTCAATAATAAAGCGATGGCAATAATGGAAGAAGGCATGGTTATTATTAATGTAATTGTTTCCATTTTGTTGAGATTTATTCAGTTTTCATTTGTTCTTCAGGATCTATTGTGGACATCTTCTGTTATGGCTTTGCCTATAAACGTATTATAAAGGATTTATTAGTATATGCATTACAATTATTGCATGCACATCAATTTATTTGTTCCCAAAAATCGCTGACACTGAAAACAAAGATCAAGATGATATCATTATGATTATTGATGTAGCCAGTGATGAGAATTAGGGTGGCACATTTCCGTAACTCTGCATCAGACCAGTCGAAGAGAGTAAGGATGTTATTCCCTTTTAACAAAAAAAGCATTTTTATCTTAAGGATGAAGATAATTTCATTAAGAGGTCAGCTATCACTCAAAGAGCCCCGTTTGCCGCCGATAAATAAACACCAAGGGGCGCTGTGCCTCCATGCAGCAGAAATGTTTCTACAGGGGTAAGTAACGGAAACCTATATTTTTAAAAGTTAATATGAGGTGTGCTAAATATCAAACACTTAATCAAGTTAAATGAAACCAAACCTAGCCCTTTCACCCAGAACCTCCTTTCCTCTGGCATGAATGCAGAATAACATAGACCACTTTCCACGGCGATTTGAGGGCAGCACCTCACGCTTTTTCCCGCAGGGGTGTGCCACAGACTACTAGTACCGGAGAGGTGGGGTGGTGGGGGGTATCTACCCCCCTCCCTCCACTCCCCGCTTCCATCCCTCTCGCATTTCTCGCTCATTCTTCCTCGTTTGTCACTCCTACGCATAGTCGCAGAGAAGCAACAGCTATCCGGAATGTGGAATGAATCGGAGTGAGCTTAACTCTGCTCTTAGTTCTCCAGTAAACTGTTTTATGTGCTATTGGACAACATTTGCGACAAATATGGCAAAGCAGACTACCGATGGATTTGCCTTTTTCTTTGAAAGACTGTGTGGATAAAAAAGAATTGGGCTGCCGGTCGGGATCTGAACAGAACTGAACGGGTCGCTCAAACGACAGACTGGAAATAGACGTGGGTTTTAATCGTTGTTTTTGATTGAGGCTTGGGCATTCCTTCTCCACCAGTTCGCATTGTTTCGAGGTTTTATCCCGACGGTCAAGTAGCCTGTAGCCCATTCATGTTGCAAGAACTCGGTTTATGACAATGGATTACTTGCTGTTTATATGCAGCTTATTGCTCCCGGTGGTGTTTGGTGTTGAAGGTGAGTAGGCTACACTAGGGTACTTGGTATGTAATGCAAAGAATGTCCTTCCAGTCTTTGTTACCTGTGTGTGAACATTTCTCGTGTCCCTTTGTTGTCCAGAATTCTCACATTCTAACACCAAAAAAGATGGGATATCTCTGCTAGAATGAGACAAGGCTTGAAAATGAACACATCATCACGGCTGCAGAGTGCACCGTTTAAACTTGGCATTTGCATTTTCTGTCACTATCCAAAGCTCGCTTGTACGCGATCGCCCGAATCCGCTTAGGCTGAGGGTCTGTTTAAGTGCCTGTGGTTTGTGTCAGTCCTGTCTGGAGGTTTTGTGTGTGTGAAGACATCTCAGCAGTATTCACGTATCGGTGGAATTTACAAGTTGTTCCTTGGGTTGGTTGTAAAAAGACAACTGTTGTAGTCAGTAATAGTAAATGTAGAGCTGTAAAAAAAATAAATAACGCAATTAATTGCATGTAATTGACTTTGACTTAAAACCACTGTTTTTTTTTGGGGGGGGGGGGGTAAGGAAGTGTATTAAGTGTATGTAGCCTATCTGTTGCGTTGTAATTCTAATTGGGTACATGTTAATCTTGTAACAGTTTCGTGCAGCTTTCGCATTGATTTATGCTGGTCTTATGTGAGCCTGGTTTGCACTTAATGCAGTGAAGGGATGTCAGCAAACCATCCCTCACTCTGGCCACAGTGCAAATTAAGAGAGAGCAGACTGATGTTTTCTCCTTATTCAAATGACATTGAGGGTGGGTCTGTTCTCACCATAGAGCCTTTCAATCTAAACAAATGGCTTTGCAACAGATCCTCAGTGTTGCACCCCATAGGTTGGCTCAGTTGCTGTCTTTTTGTTTGGCATTCTCGCAAATTAAGCACATCAAGCTCCACACATGAGTGCATGTGAGAGAGGCAGCAGCATCCCTGCCCTGCGGATGGTAGACAGGGCGTTAAATGAAGAGCCTGGTGAAAAAAAATATGAAGAGGCTAGGTATGACAGGCTTAATATATGAAGTATTTGACAAATCCTCTCGAATCAAGGAAAACATCCATTGGCTGAGTTCACACTGATGGAGTTAAAGCCTAAAATTGCTGATTTTAGCCTATTTTACTAGAAGAATTGTCGAAGATTGGTGCACCCCAAGCATATAACAGTGATTTAAAGTTTATAAGGCTAATGTATGTCCTGTAAATACTTCCATCACAGTCCTCATGATTGCATTTATATTGTGCTCAACCAGACCAAGGCCATATGCAGCCATACTGTGACACAGTTGGCTCAATTTCTCATCAATTTCAATGTCAGAAGGTAAATCAATGCATCTCCAGCCAGCAAGGCCACATCAGTGAACTCTCACCTAGCACGGAACAGTTAACTGTTTCCCACCTTACAGGCCCGTTCCAGTGTTCCTGGGGCTAGCTATAGCTTACCATGATTAGAGCACAAATTGAATGCCTTTAAAGTGGAGCATGCTCTATAGTAGGCCTAATGCTAACTGTCTTCAGGTAGCTATTAAGTGGTATCAGGCTATAAGTAGCATGTCCCTTAAAATCAATTTTTTCATGAGATTTATGCTGCAAGAAGTATTATATTGGACAAAGAGTACAGAAAATAGATAGAGATGCTAAAGAATGCAGCCTTAATAACTAAATAGTAAAACAAGGATAAAAACATAGTGGCTACATACAAATGGTCTGTGACCTCAAACTGGCAAACTCCGTTATTAAGGGAGACTGTAGAACCCAGTCCAGACCACAGACAAGTGGTCTGTACAACTGTTTTGATAAAATCAGAGATCTCACACATTCCAAGCCACAGACGACCGCCACATGTCCTTACTGTGATGGCAGAGGTGATGTTCTGGTCTGAGTCAGTTGTCATTTTTGGGATCATGTTTATACTCCTTTTCTTCGTTATAGGTTAGGTGATGAGATGTGTTAGGTATATACATTGTTTTTGGTATGGGGCGTTTTGGGGCTTTGCTGAAAGATCTCGTTCCGTGGAAGATTCACACAGAACCGTTTGCACAATATACTGGTCTGTCAGGTCTAACTTTGTCATTTTAATCTTTTGAGATGTTGAGTTTGTGTGTGCAATCCATCTATGTTAGAGCGCTGTTTCCTACTGAGAGCAAATCGGTTTCTTGAGGTCACACCACTCAGAGAAAGTGCTAGTCCTTGGCAGAATAATAAGTTTGACTAAAAACATCTAAATGCTTCTGCTTATTGTGGCTTGAAAAACTTCTCCATCTGTGTATAAGAAAAGAGCTTTCCTGAATTAGTTGCTCTTGGAAAATGAGAAGTTGTGACACTAGCTCTAGATTTCAGCCCAGCCGAGTGTTCGGATGCCTACAGCCTGAAGGAAAGACCAAATGAGGTCATTATGAGTTGATCAAAGCTGTGTGCCTTAGATTCTGCGGCACTCCACAGTGCTCTGCCTAATTGCATGCATGTTCTTATGGAGATAGATGCCCTGTTTCTTCTAGTCATGATAAACCCCAGACCCGGTGCCAGCCTGTGACATTTAAAGGATGGTCAGATGAAAATGGCTGATGTGTGTATGAGTGTGTATGGCCAAGTGTCTAGTTTTGTGTGTGTGTGTGGTGTGCGTGTGTGTGTATGCGTGTATTTTATATATCAAGCATTGTTTGATTGATTAAATCAGCATGGAGAGAGAGAGTGTGTGTGCGTGTGTGTGTGTGTGTGTGTTTAGTCCTTGTGCAAGCAAAAAGTGTTTTGTGTGTAAAAAAAAGAGAGGGAGAGAGCATGCAAGTGAAAGAGACAAAACTTCTTTGGTGTGTGTGTATGTGTGTGTGCGCACATGCTTATGTGTGTGTGTGTGTGTGTGTATGCATGTATGTGTGCATGTTTGCGTGTGCAAATGATTGCATGTGTGAGAGGAGCTCTCTGCTTTGTAGAAACATGTTTAAGAGAAAGAAAGAGAGAGAGAGCAAAAGAGCAAACTGCATAGGCATATTTGCTTTTGCTCTAATCAGCTGAGTTGATGTTATGCTCTAAATATTTCATGTGTTAGCTTGCAGATGTGTGTGTCACATTAATTTGAAGAGAGTGCTTCCCCTCGCAGAATACTAACTTACAAAGTGAATAAAACATTAGCATACGTTCAGTTTCTCCAGCTGCTGTAGAACTTCACACTTTTTTTCCTGCCTCATTGATCAAAGGCGATCCAGAACAATAAATGCCTTGGGTGCAAATATGATGTGGACAACATCCCCAAGGATGGCAAGCGGATCCTTTGAGCGCTGCTGCCTGCCTCGTTAGGATCTGGCCATCAGTGTGTGCTTTTTAACCAAGCTAAGCTAAGCTTGCATCAGTTGTGGGGGCCCCACTGGGGGAGGCAGACTGTTACACAGCCACTTGTTAACTGTAAAGCTTGGGGTTTGACACTATGGTGGTGAGAAGAGATCCTCTTTTTAATTAGGCGAAAGACTCAACTCAGAGCGAGACATTGTTCGTTTAGTTTCAGCTTTCCAAAAAAGCCACACACACAGACACACATGCATGCCCACGTTAGGGGGGGTACTTTATTAGTCATTAAACAGCTCTGTGTTCCGGTGATAATCAAGGAGGAGGAAGTTAGTTGCTATCAGTGGGAAAAGGCTCCTGGCTGATTTCTGTCTCATTATCTTTGGCCACACAGAAACTCTTATGGACAGCAAGTGGGCTACCACAGAGCTCGCCTGGACCACCTATCCAGAAAGTGGGGTAAGCAAGTGTTTATGATGGCTTTGTGTGTGTGTGTGTGTCTGTGTGTCTGTCTGTCTGTCTGTGTGTGTGTGTGTCTGTTTGTGTGCGTGTTTGTTTGATGACGTGAGGGCATGTATGTTTGTGCGAATACATAAGTGTGATGTGATGAAATATGATATGCCCTTGTGTATGCCTGCATAAATATGTATATAAGAGAGTGTGTGTGTGAGTGTGTATGTGTGCATGGTGGTGGTGGTGATGGGGGGGTTGCGTGTTTGCATCTGTGTGCTTGCCCTGTAATGTTTGTGTTTGTATGTGTTTGTATGTACTTGCCGGCTTGCATCCTCCTCTGTTCGCCAGTGTGCCATACACAGTGCCGTGTCTGTGCCAGGGTGTTTGTGTGCACTCTGCTGTTTTTTCCGTGCAGGCGTAGGGAAGAAACAAATGAGACAGAACACATGCCCCCCATGACAAATGGGGAAAAATTACCAGGAGGCTGCTCCATTTGCACAGTGACTTTTTCAAACACCGGCTGGCAGTTGATTTCCCTCATAAGAAGAGTAAAAAATTAACCACCGTGATTTTGACCTTAAGCTTGACAGACCTCCCCCACTACACCGGGGCTGGAGCAATTTGTCTTTGTGGGAATGTGCATGCGAAGTCAGTCAATGGAAAACGATGGGTTGCCATGGAAACAATCTTAAGCAGTTCGAGTCTGCTTCTCTGGGCTCGCGTTCAGTGTCTTGCATTTCAAAAGCCGTACATCATCATAAGTAATGTGGTCTCGCACGCTCTTGCAAGATAAACACATGCTCCCCCTTCTCTGTGAAGATTTCTAATTGTGTTGTGAGAAGTCAGAAAGGTTGGCATTGATTTGAAATGTGTTTACACTTGACAGTGGCGTGAAATATTCATGCTGCTGTGCTTCCACACCTTATGAAAAAACACAATCCAGGGGAGGTGGTGGCCAGATTTCTTGTGGTTAGGGCTAAGTGTGTAAACAAAGACAAAAAAAAAACATGAGATTAGTGGCTGAATTCTTCATCTTGGTGAGAATAAGCATACAATATTACATTTATGTTTATCTACAGCTTTAAACATTCGATTTTAGGATATATATAATTTATCGTCCATGAACAAAAATAAATTAGTGTAGGACTGTGGTATGTGCATGTGTGTTTTTGTGTGCCTGTGTGTGTGTGTGTGCATGATTTGCATAATTTGTTATGTGTGAGTGTTTTTAATTACAGGACTTTTTGTTATGTGCTGTTTGTTTAGTCCCTCTACTGAGTGTTTGGGAGTGTCACTTGTCTCAGTTGACAGCTCGGTCTTTATTCTTTGACACTGTGAAAATCTCAGTGTTCCTGGTCCTGCAGTGTTTAATTGATTCTCCCAAGGAGCCAGGTCATTGAAGGTGTTTTTAAAGAGCTCCACTGTGCTGCATTCAGCTTTAATGTTCTGTTTTTACTAACGCTTGGGTCAGCTCACAATTGGCAGGGTGTTAAGTATGGCAGCAGTTTCTGGGCGACATGCCCCGCTGTAAGTGGCTAAGCAGACTCGAGGCAGGACTCACAAACCCCCTCTGGCTTTCTTTCATCAAATAGTGGGAGGAGGTGAGCGGCTACGATGACAACATGAACCCCATCCGGACATACCAGGTGTGCAACGTGAAGGAGCCCAACCAGAACAATTGGCTGCGCTCAGACTTCATCCCACGCAAGGGCGTTCTTCGCGTCTACGTGGAGCTCAAGTTCTCGGTGCGCGACTGCGCCAGCATCCCCAACATCCCTGGCTCGTGCAAGGAGACATTCAATCTGTTCTACTACGAGTCTGATCGGGACAGTGCCACTGAGTCCAGCCCCGCCTGGCGAGAGAACCCCTACGTGAAGGTGGACACCATCGCGCCGGACGAGAGCTTCTCGCTGCTGGTGTCGGGCCGCGTCAACACCAAGGTGCGCAGCTTTGGGCCGCTCTCCAAGGAGGGCTTCTACCTGGCCTTCCAGGACCTCGGTGCTTGCATGTCGCTCATCTCGGCGCGGGTCTTCTTCAAGAAGTGCGCCACCACTATTGCCAGCTTTGCCGTCTTCCCCGAGACAGCCACGGGCGCCGAGGCCACCTCATTGGTAATAGCCTCCGGCGCCTGCGTGCCCAACGCCGCCGAGGTGTCCGTCCCTCTGAAACTCTACTGTAACGGGGACGGCGAGTGGATGGTTCCTGTGGGCTCCTGCACCTGCATGGCAGGGTTTGAGCCTGCCATGAAAGACACACAATGCCAAGGTAAGTGATGGGTTGGATGCATACTAATCCACTAAAATCCTCTTGTGCTCCTCTCCCTCCTACTCTCCCCAGCTATGTGATTTACGAGGGCTTTTTTGCTGCCGAAAAAAGTCACTGCGGGTTTACACTCGGGTCACAGAGGCACTGTTACACACACGAGAGTGCTGATCTGCTGGCTCAGAGAGAACGCTCCAGTGCTCAGAGCAAACTGAAGAGCAGAGTGAGAGAAAGAGAGCACCATATGCTCAGCCGGAGAACCAGTTAGAGATGCCACACCACTGCGCAAGGGGCAAAGAGCATGTCAGCATGTTTAAAAGTCATGTCACGAGAGCCGCAGTAAAACACATCGTGAGCTATACTGTCCATGTGAACCGTTCATCAAAAAGAATCAGAGAACGAACATCACATATTACACCTACAGTATTATACAGTGTTTACTCTACCTACAGTATTATACAGTGTTTACTCTACAGTGTGTGTGTGTGTGCATTTGTGTGTGTACTGTATATTGGGAGAGAGAGAGTACTTATAATGCTCTGATTCTTCAAGTGCGGCATGTGGCTGGTGATGACCCAGAGGTGATTCCCCCACCCCCCTGGCCACTCCCGCTGCCTCTCGGCGCGCTGACGGCAGGGTGTTGATAATGGGGAGCAGGACTGCAGTGGTGTCAGAGAACAAAGCTGGCCAGCCGCGCCAGCCTGAGCCGCTTCCCTGACAGATCTGATAGGGGGGCCATAACAGAACGATATGCCCAAGATGGATGACGCTGCGGAGAGTGTGCAAGAGAGAGACAGAGACAGAGAGGGAGTGAGAGATGGTGAGAGAGTAGGGAGAGCAGACAGAGAAAGATAGATAGGGAGTCTATACATAGAGGAAGGCAGAGGGAAGAGAGAGAGAGAGCAGGAGAGAGATAAAGAAAGGGGGGGATACAGAACGTGTGGGAGAAGACAGATAGAAAAGATAGAACACTAGAGAGCACAAAGAGAGAGAGAGTGAAGAAAAGACAGAGCGAGAGGAAGGGAGGGAGAAAAGGGCAGATGTGGGAAAAGAGGGGCAGCAGAATTGACGGCGCCAAAGAGAGAGAGAGGGAAGGTGGAGGAAGAGAGTGTTTGGGCAGCGAATGAGAGACAGTGGAGGAGGACTAATGTGTGTGTGTGTGTGTGTGGGGGGGGGGGTTTGGGGGGTTGCGGTAAGAGGGTAGAAGGAAGGAGCCCAAAAGGCCCATCTATAAGAGATGGCAACGACTCCCTCTGCTAAGTGAGGAGCTGAAGTGTCCCCTAGCTTGCGCAGAGGTGTGGAGAGAAAAGGGGTAAATAAGTTCCTGTGTGAGTTCGCCGAGGAGCTCATTTGTTTCCATCTGGCCTGCTCAAGGTTAAGAGCCTGCCTTTAAGGCCTGATAAACGATTCTCTAGGGCTGCTGCACAGCCAGGGCACCAGGAAGCTGCGCAGCAATGGGACGGAAGAAAGTATAATTTTCCTTTATCACCTCCCTGCCTGTAATCCGCTCACTGCTGTACTCACTGGCGTACTCTTTCTCAAACACACACAAACACATACATGCGCGGCACACACAGACACACACACTCAGAAACACAACAGTAAGCCAACATTCACAGTGTACACCTACTTGCACAGGTACTTAGTGCACAAGGACATCAGGACACAAGACTCACAAAATACTCTCAAAAGCACATCCCTGCATCCATTCAGATATGTACATACACACACTCACACGCTGATGCACACACACACACATACAGATACATACACTTACCTAGGGTTCTGTTAGCATTTATATGAAGGACAGGGCTGGCATTTTATCACCAACTAAGTCTTAATTGTTTTCACTTTGAGAATGCAGAACACCATGAAGTGAGACAGAGAGGGAGGGATGGAGAGAGAGAGAAAGAGGGAGAGAGAGAGAGAGAGAGGAGTTGGAATTTTCCACCTCTTTATGCTCTCCTGCTTCCACCCTCAGTCGTAAAATAAACTTTAGGCTGTGATAGACTTCAGGCTGTAAAGGGGTTTGAAAATTAATATGGGAAGATTTTGTGCGTTTTAACTATACTATCACGGTTCAACAGCAACACCAGCAAGCACGTTTGATAACATTCCTCTGGTTTATTGTCCTGTGGCAGAAACATTGCTTATTATTAGAAACTAATATGGGAAGATTTTGAGGTTTTGGCTGTAGTATCACAGTTTAGGAATAACATTAGCAACCACTTTTGATAACATTGTGCAGATTGTTTTGTTTGCAATTTGTAATACAGGTCACATTCCTTTTTCTGATAGACTTTTTCTGTTCCATAGTATGGAACATCATCCAAAAAGCTCGGCCGTTGCTTATTGTAATGATGAGTAGTCATTTTCAAATATCGCTGAAATGCATATTACATTAACACAAATAATGAGCTCCCTTGATTATTTACCATATGTTACATTAGCAAAGCAAAGCATCACTTTAAATCAGCATCCCCTCTGTGGCTCACCCCAAAATGCAGTGATGGTACTTTATATTCAGGCAAAAAAAAAAAAAAAGCGTGATCCTCCTTTTCTTTCCGCTATAGAAAGCATTATAATAATGCTTACTTTAAACAATCTGTATGTTTTGCACAGCAGTAGATTTGACCGTCCTCTCCTCCTCCTCTTTTTTTTCACAGCATGCCCTCCTGGCACCTTCAAGTCGGAGCAGGGCCAGGGTTTCTGCTCGCCCTGCCCGCCCAACAGCAGAACCAGTGCCAGAGCCTCCAACCTCTGCCCATGTCAAAATGGCTACCACCGGGCTGACACGGACTCCCCGGATTCTCCTTGCACCAGTAAGTGAACAAGCAGTGATGGACAGTTGAAAGCTCAAAGGCATCCATTTTGGCCTAAGTTCTCTCTCTCGAGTCTCTGGTTCAAATTTGTTAGTATCGTAATATATTCTTATTGCGGATTCAGCGGATCCAAATCCAAACTGACGTGAGGATGTCTGGTATGCTGTGATCTGTTACTCATTTAGAGCTCTGCTTGAGAACAAATTTATTTGGTGTGTGTGGTGGGGTTGCATGCGTTGAGGGGATTGGAGTGCAAATGTGTGTGTTTGTGTGTGTGTGTGTGTGTGTGAGAGAGAGAGAGAGAGAGAGAGAGAGAGAGAGAGAGAAACTGTGTGTGCATGCATTAATCTGTGTGAATTTAGGTGTTTGTGTACACTCCTCTGTGAATTTAGTGCATGTGTTGATGTGCTTGTGTGTGTGTTTGTGTGTGTGACTAACTAATTGAATCTGTAAAGTCTGTGGAAACAAGCGGGAGGAATGCCAAGCTCCGGGAGGATTTTGCAAGGACCTGATTGGTTACCACACCGATCTACAGCTGGCAACATTAGCAGCCTATTTCATCCAAATTGACTGCATTGCATCTACTGTTTGTTTTGCTGCACCGTCCCTCACATTGCATGCGAAAAAAAGGAGGAAATCCACCCTCCCCTCAGTATGAGGTCCAGTAATCCTTTTAGAGCTATTTCTTCACTTGTTTACTCCATTTGTACAGCTGTAATCAGCCCTTAATTAGACATCTGAATGTGGCGCACTCAGATGATTTTATACCCCAAACTGTCAATTAATGGCATGATGCTTCTGCTGTGTGAAAGACCACCTCAAATGCTCAGTGGGGGCACCGAAGAGGCTTTTTGAATGGCATGGAAATGGCACAGGGGCCCTCACCTTTTCCACCGAAGCTCATCACCACACCGGCGGGGTGCCAGCCAGCTTTCGCGAGCAAATCTGAATATTTGAAATGAAAGTAGTTACATTCCACTCGACACACACTTTCAATTCATAAATGTTCCACCAGAGACTTGGTTTATGCAGCTACAGGAGTCAAAATGGAGCTGCTTCATGAAAGAAACATGGCCTTATGACAGAAGCGCTTCGACCTCATCACTGTGTGTCCATACCCTAAGGCACTTGTTTCAGCAGAATATGCCCTACATCTGAAGAACAATGAATTAGACATTGTTTCATGTAGAATAATCGCTGTATATGCCGGTGGGACTGTCAGAGTAAAATTGACATAGAAGGATGTGCACATGGTTTGACCTGTATGCCTCAGAAACATGTGTTACAGCCTGCCTGTTTTGTCTCTCCCGTTGCTGTGTGTGTGTGTGTGTGTGCATAGCTGTGCCAACTGCCCCGCGGAACGTAATCTCCAGCGTCAATGAGACGTCCGTGTCCCTGGAGTGGGCAGAGCCACGGGACCTGGGCGGCCGCCGCGACGTGGTCTACAACGTGGTGTGCAAGAAGTGCCTGCACAGCGGTGGCGCCTGCTCACGCTGCGACGGCAACGTGGAAGTGTCGCCACGGCGCCTGGGACTAGCCGAGCGCTGGGCGACGGTGAGAAACCTGCAGGCGCACACGCGCTACAGCTTCGAGATCCAGGCCGTTAACGGCGTCTCAGCCAAGAGCCCCGCAACACCCAACTACGCCACCGTCAACATCACCACCAACCAAGCAGGTGAGGGCCTCATCACAGCAACTGCATGATAGCATATGATAGTGCGGGAGAGCTTAGGCCAATCTACACTATACTGACTCAGTCTGCCAGACAAGTAACTTAAGCAAGGATGACAATAGAAGACATACACTCCGACAGTACATCCTGATATTTAACATTTCCATTTTCTCAAAGAAACAGGACAATGTTCTGAAGGAAGCTTCTAAAGGCCTATCAGCTATAGTGCCAGCACTCTGTCTGCAGCCTAAGTTGAACTCGAAATTCAGCATTTTCCCTCCATTTTCTTTGTGTATGTGCTTCTTGGGGGATTTGACCCGTGCCCTTGGCACAGCTCACACTGATGCTCTGCCAAGTGATCTGCAGAAGCGCTAGTCAGCCAGTGAGCTGCTCAGACCATCTCGGCGCGCCCCAATGTCAGTCCAGTTTGATGGCTTCAGTCCCCCTTGACATAGTGCCAGACGAGTAAGGAAGAAGTCGCTGGAGTGCACAGATCTTTTTTTTTTTTTTTAACAACAAAAAAATGGTACAAAAAGACAAAGAAATCATTTTGCACCTTCTTTATTAAACAGGAATATTTTTAACATCTGTGTGCTCCAGCGACTTCTTTTCTGATCCTGAGTAGTTCTCAGGCACAGTGGGACTACTGCAAATGGTGCCAGATGAGGTTAGCCATGTGGTTGTGACTAACCTTCCCCACCCCCACCTCCACTCTCCACTCTGTATTCCTGCGTAGCTCCCTCGGCTGTCCCCACTGTGCTACTGATGAGAGCCACGGCTGGGACCATGAGCCTCTCTTGGCTGCCACCCGAACAACCCAATGGAGTCATCCTGGATTATGAGATTAAATACCACGAAAAGGTGCGAATTACTTCACATCATGAGCAGTGTGTGAGAGTGTGTGTGTGTGTGGCGGGGGGGTGTTGGAGGGGTGCTTGGCTAACAGCCTTGAGCGAGAGCCTACTGTTAGACATTACCCTTACACAGTATGCAAAGACTAACCATGCTGCGTATGAGGAACGGTCTAGGCACATATTACAGTAACTGAAATGAGTGGTGCTGCCGTGTCTGTTAAATGGGTAGCACTTTAGCTAAAGTGGCCTGTGTCCATCCACAATCGTTCGGAGTAATTATATGACTATCACACAAGAATTTGAGGACAGCTAGCTTCAGCTTTCCTTACTGTGCCAGCGGGTGGAATTACTCATTCTGTGGTGGCATGCTTCCCCCACAACGCAAACCCACATGAACGATGCACAGTGCATGGCCACTCATTTCATTTGCAGAGCTACGCTCCCCAGGGGCTTTGCAGGGGACCAACTACTGCATAGTTCTATTTACTTGGCCAAGGTTTGATATTTCGTGATACATGCCACAAGGCGACACCTCAGCCACCAGTAATTTATAAATGCCTAGAGGCAGAATCCACTTCAAAACATAATTACATATGAATATGGCCTTGACAAATTAGTTTACATTTTTTTAAACAAGACACTTTGTTTTTACTGTTGGGATGTTTAGCTGAAGAGCTGATCGGTTTGTCTGTGTTTTTATCAACACATCTAAGAATTTCTAGCAAGCTCAACATGAAGTATTTCTGTGAACTTCTGTGAAGTAGAAATGTATATAACATGAAATACATTTTTTAAATAAATGTTTATCTCTGCAAAGTCAGTGCCCATTTTTAATCGGTGCCGCCTGTTTGCCTTAGGGTGAGGCATTTTCCCATACAGTGACTGCCCAACACAGCTCTGCCAGGGTGGAGGGGCTGAAGGCTGGCACCGCGTACATGGTGCAGGTCCGAGCTCGCACTGTAGCTGGTTACGGGCGCTACAGCTTCCCAGTGGAATTCAGTACCAACGAACACAGTAGGAACATTTTCTCTCTCTCTCTCTTTCCCTCTCTCTCTGTCTTGCTCTCTTTCAACTATCTTGGTAGCCTTGCTTTACCTTGTTATGTTAATGCTATGTGTCATGTTTTCTGAAATTGTCTATGTGCTTGGCAGTGGGAGAATGCTGACGTTTGTGGTGAAATTTTAACGGCTGTCATTTTGTTTTTTTGTCATTCCAATGGGGGTGTCATGCTAATTGCTTGTCGCTGGTCTCGCTAGGTGACCCAGAAAGGTCTGTGCAAGATCAGCTGCCACTCATCGTGGGCTCTGCCACGGCAGGGTTTGTTGTCATTATCGCCCTGGTTGTCATCGCCGTCGTTTGCCTCAGGTAAAAAAATCCCTCATGCAGTCTTCTTCCATTACTGATCTGTCCTTTGGATTTAAAATAAGCTCTCTATTTCTGCATGACGTGCACACATTTCACCGCACTGACACCCTTGAGCTCGAGGAAGAAACAGTGTTCTGCAATGTCTTCAAATAGCGGTAGAGATGCTCACATTTTTGTCATTGCTTTGTCACAGAATCTCCCCAACCCCTTACACACGCACACACACACACACACACACACACACACACACACACACACACTCACACACGCACAAAGATGGGACAGAGGACAGGGCTGGAGTAAGACTGTTGAGTCCCCAGACTGACACTGTGTCCATGCTTCCTCATTCCCCTTGACAGGCTTAGCCTTGTCATGCCAAACTAACCCCTCCCTTACCCCTCTGCCTTTCTTCTTTCTCACTCATGCATTCTGTCCCAGTGTGCCTCGTGTGTGTGTGTGTGTGTGTGTGTGTGTGTGTGTGTGTGTGTGTCTGAGTAAGGCGTCACTCGCCTAAGCCCAGCATTTCAGTTGGAGATGAGATGCTAATTAGCTGCTGGCATCATTGTTATCACAGGTTGTGTGGAAACAAAAGGAATCCCACGGACGCTGAATTCCAATAGGGTCCCTTCTGCAGGGCCCTGTCACACTGTGCCACCGCTTAGGCAGGGGAGACAAAACAATGGAACATTAATGAGAGGAGAGGGACTTTTTCACGCCGCTAATCGGCTTGACAAAATTGGGTGGCAAGACGAGCATCTGCAGCTAGCATCTGAGGGAACAGAGAGTGAAGCGTCCGTGGGTCCAGAACTCAAGTTTGTGTCTGGCGATGGACACCTGCTGTGTCATCAGCAGTTAGGAATGACTCGAGGTCTGCGGAATGTGACCCTCAATTTAGGGGACTTGACCCATGCCCTTGGGAATGTGGCTCCTGTCTGACCCCTCGTTTAACCCCTGTCTCTTAGTCCCCTTTCCTAGTCTACTAATGTGAAATGCTTTTTAATTCTAATTTAATTCACTTTTTGGGGTGTCAGTGAAGATTAAAGGGACTTGTTTGATATTTAGGTTCTTTTTTGCATACCAACGTGTACAGTAGATTTGAAATGGTTTTTAAATTGTAAATTGTTGTGTTGTTTGTGTTGATTCTGATTTCGCGACATTGGTCTCAGTTTTGCTCGTTTTTATTTTTGTTGATTTTTTTTAAATTTGAAATTCTTCTGATCTTGTGACTTCAAAACATGGGTTTCACTTTTGTGTGTGTTTGTTTTTGTTGTTTTTTTTTTGTGTGTGTGTGTTTTGTAGGAAGCAGCGCACAAGCTCTGAGCTGGAGTACACAGAGAAGCTGCAGCAGTATGGTACGGCCACCTGCAGACACATCGGCACCAACTTAAGGCCTTCGTACATCGCTTCCGACAGCATTGCAGAGCACTTTCGAATTCTACAATTTCGTTTGCCTCCACACACTGGTGGAGCACTGCAGGCAGCGAACATAGCATAGTAGCCTGTGGCATCACCAATGGATTTTATCGAACGGCTCCGACAAAATAGACTTGAATTGTAATCAACAAGCAGCAGTAGCAGAGTTCAGTTGTGTGCGCAGTTGTATTGAAAACAATAGAATAGAATGTTAGAAGCGTGGTGCTCTGTACTTTGTCAGAACCAGTGTGCGGAGGCCTTTAGAATCACAAATCAGTGTTCCATGAGCATAGAAAGAACTGTAGGGACACTGCCTAAATCCAAACACCGCTGTCAAAGATTAGACTTGATCTTCTTCTTTCTTTATACTGAAAATGGAGTGAATCTCAAATTAAAGCTGATTTGTTGTCTTCCACTGCAGTCACCCCTGGTGTGAAAGTCTATATTGACCCCTTCACATACGAGGACCCCAACGAAGCCGTCCACGAGTTTGCCAGGGAGATTGACATCTCCTGCGTCAAGATCGAGGAGGTGATTGGAGCAGGTAAACAAGCACAGCTAATATAACAGCGGCTAACCACAAACAAACTGCAGCTGTGTGAGCTAATCAAGCCACTGTCTCTCTACTAATGTGTGTGCAACATCGCATCAAGTGCCCTACAAAGCAGCTCTTGTTGTGACATTTAAGAGGAGGATGCTTTCTTTGTGCGGCAGTAAATAGAAACCTCCTCACAGCCACATCTCAGTATTAATGCCGTAATAAAAGATTCCCTGTCATAAACATTAACGTCGCTGCGTCCGTGAGCATGCTGCGTTTCTTTTCCACCTTTAACGAGGCTTCCACCCTCCCTGGCTCGCTCACTCACTCCTCCTCCTCTTCCACCACCACCACCACCACCTCTACCCCTCCTCTTCCACTCCCCCCACCACACACACACCCCGCCTCTCCTCGCCTCCTCCTCCTCCTCCTCCTACCATCCCTCATCTTCAGGTCCAAGGTGTCAGTCCCTTACTGGCCCCAAGCTTCTGTGTCGGCCCCCTCTCTCCACTGCCACCACCCCTAAACTTCTCGCCCACCCCCTCTCTCCATCTGTCCCCTGCCTCCTGGACCACTAACATTCACTGTCACTCTTCTCCTCCACCCTCCCCTCTGATCTTCTCATCCTCCTCATTTCTCTCCTCTCCCATTTGCTGTGCTTCCATCAACAGCAACTGTTATCATTTCTCTCCTTTTCTTACTGATACTCCCACCACACACACTTTATTTGAGCAGAGAGCTCTAGTTTTTACCTACCCAGTGCCCCCCCCCCCCCCCCCCCCCCCACTCCCCAAGTGGACAGTGATCAGTCCCTCCCTCCCCCTCCGACCTCCCTCACGCTCCTCCCCTTCACCACTCCCGTCTTCCCCCCCACTCTGCCACAGGGGAGTTCGGCGAGGTGTGCCGGGGTCGCCTAAAGCAGCCAGGCCGCAAAGAGGCGGCCGTGGCCATCAAGACGCTGAAGGCGGGCTACACCGAGCGCCAGCGCAGGGACTTCCTGGCCGAGGCAAGCATCATGGGACAGTTCGACCACCCCAACGTCATCCACCTGGAGGGCGTGCTGACCCGTAGCTGCCCGGTGCTCATTGTCACTGAGTTCATGGAGAACGGAGCACTCGACTCTTTCCTTAGGGTAAGCTTGGCTGATTTTGCAGCGTCGTTTGCAGCATGTTGTTGATATTTACCCTGGCCTTTTTAGGACAGTATACTGAAAATTAAAGGAAAGAGATGGGGGGTTCTCAAGAAGTTACTTCTTATTACTGTTGATTACTGGCAGTACACAAACCTGGATCTGTACAGAACTGGCCGTGTACATAGCATGGTACAATCAGCTCCACCTTAGTAATATATTAATACTAATCTGAGCACATATAATCCTATTCGATGGTGAAACTCTTGTAGAAATTGCCCATATCTTCTCAAAGTGTGCATTCAACCATTTGTTACACTCTTCAGATTAAAAGGGGACTGGCCTCTAATGATCAGCACTCACACTTGGTCATTTCCCACATAGAGGACTGATATAATCTCTTAAGGAGTTTATGGAATATAGCACTTTACATTTTAAACGTGTGATTTTATTGTGTATGACCTTTTCATACAACTGGTGAGAGGTACTTAATATAGCTGTTGGCATAAATCACTTTTGATTTCAGTGAATGGATGCAAACTTAAACAATACTAACAAAATCAATTTCCTTAGGTATATACACTAATATTTATATATGTATGCATACATGTAAATGTGAATGCCTGAAGGCAATTTCAATGTAAATATGCTTGAGGTTAATCAGTAGTTCTTTTGAGTAGAAGCTTCTGGAATTTTTCTGGCGGGGCACATGGTGATATTAGTCAAAGTGGTTTATGACGAGTGTTGGAGTAACACTTTTCCTACAGTCTTCCGTTGGCTAACAACACATCACATGACCACCTCTTGGGGAAGAGTTTCTCATCCACCGAGATTTTCTTCAGATTTATTGACCATAAAATTGGCCCATGTTGAAAAATGGCAAATATAAATTTTTTTGTGCTTGACTTTTTCCCTATTCAAATTCCACTGACTCATGCAGAGGACACAGCTCATGTGCTGTCACCCCATCGCCCCATAAACAAACCGCTCGGTTGTTCCTTGCACACTCGCTCCAGCCAGCGTCTGAAAAGCTCTGAGACTCGAGACCCGAGATATGTAGACGCGGCCTCAGAGACCGCCAAGGGCTCTATGACTCAAAACTTGAAGCTCTCACTCCCTCCAACATGTGCCCCCAGAGTAGGCTTGCTGGAGGATAGGCAGGCGTGAAGGAGGGCAGGCAGGCGGCCGGGCAGGGGCCTGTGTGTTCTCAGAGTCTGCACTCACCCAGGCTACCCAGGGACACAGCTAAAGAGAGCCACGAGAAGTCGGAGAGTTCTAAAGATGGACTCAGATTACCTGTGATGCTGCTGAGAGGCTTAGTATGAATCATGCTGCATGACGGTTGGGGTTTGGGGGGGGGGGTGGCAGAATCCATAAGTATTTTGAATCTCATCCTTGACTCCTGCTTGCTTTTGTAACGTAAGCTAGCTCAGAGCAGCAGGCATCCATCTGCAGTGGATATTCTCCGCCATAGATGTATATGTACTGTGGATAGCCTCTTGTGGTGGAGTTTCAAATTATGGGGATGGGTGTGACAAAAGCCCCTTTAAAAAAAAAAAAGAAATTTGTTTTTAATCCATGACAAACCCTGCAGTCTCATCTGTTATGGCATGAAAACCAATAAACAGATTTTGGCAGTTGGCGTTGTTATTTTTGTGATTATGCAGAAGGCACGTTCACTTTGCTGTCCCTGAAAGACACAAAACAATTTTTTGATTAAAGGGAAAATCCAATGGGATGTGAAATGTTTTTTTGCTGAAAAGACTTTACCAGAAGCCGTGCACAGTCATCGTGGTAGTGCTCATCTTACAGTAAACAGTTATTTACGGCTGGAGTTATGTCACGGCTGTGCCTGGCCAAATTGACTTTCTGTTTCCCTCCCACTCGGATCCAGATGAATGATGGGAGGTTCACTGTGACTCAGCTGGTGGGAATGCTGCGCGGCATCGCCTCGGGGATGAAGTACCTCTCCGAGATGAACTACGTGCACCGCGACCTGGCCGCCCGCAACGTCCTCGTCAACAGCAACCTGGTCTGCAAGGTGTCCGACTTCGGCTTGTCTCGCTTCCTGGATGACAACTCCTCCGACCCCACCTACACTAGTTCCCTGGTATGTGTCGCGTGCTGTGCCAAGGTGATGCACTGTGACCTGTTTTGTGGTTAGAGCACTTTGTTTGCATTATTCATGGC
>PYXC01002106.1:527500-650000 GCA_015244755.2 Tenualosa ilisha
AACTCTCGAAAAAAAAAAAACATTGAACATTTTTTGAAAGACTGAATAGGAAAGCAATGGCTGCTTCAAAGTCATGCCACTGTGTCCTGTGCATCAATCTCTCTGCTGATCTGAATGACATATGTCAGATAAGTGTCCAACATGTTTCAAAGATGAAGTGATGCTATGGAACATAATCCCTCCAAAATCACGGCAGTAATTCATTTTCTCAGCATGTGGAATCGCCGGAGATTTGCCGCTACGGTCTGAGGTAGGCGGCGGTGGGCTCTGCTGTGTGTTCCGCCCCTCTCCTCTCTGATTTCCCCAGCCAGTTCGCCCCAAAGCTCAAAGCCTTCGCTCATGATGCTGTACAAAAGAAGGTTTGATCCTCCCAATTACATTGGTCCTGCACAAGCCTGCAGATCAGGGAGAACAGCTTGCTGGTGGAATCAGTCTCACATCAGGGTCTGCCTCCACTGCCGCATGAGATTCTGAGATTCGCCCTCTTGCTTGTTAACCCACCTTTCTCCCTCTGTCATCAGCATGGAACTGATTAGATACCCCCCCCCCCCCCCCAACACACACACACACACACACACACACACACACACAAGCATGCTACCATTAGGATGCTTAAGGAAAAATTGGGGTCATCCTCAAAGAATCACTGTATGATTCTCTCTCTCTTTCAATGTGTGTACAATCACTCCTGTTTGGTCATGGTAACTATACTAGAGGCATTTAAGTTGAGCTCCCTCTGGCAGCACCCTCCAATCCATCCTTTGGGTCTCACCTTGTTTCAGAAAGTAGCAGGTAAATACAGACAACCCTCTCTGCCTCTTCAGCCCCACCACCCCCCTCTTCTAAATCTCATAAATATGCATTAAAGGACCTGCGTGTCGCTCGCTTCAGCGTCCACACTGCTGCGTCATCCTTTGGCCCCCACTGAACGGCTGTTCTGTGCTATTGATTTCCACCCACCCGCGCCGGCAGAAGGCTCGAGCAGCACCATCATAATGCCGTTTGTAGCATTCATGTCCCCGCTTTGCCGGCCTGTCGATAATTCCCCAGCGGAGCTGCCTTTTGAGCAGCCGCGCACAGGCCCATGGGAGAAAGATGCAGAGGCAGGAGAGGAGCTGCATCAGATGGGGGAAGTGTGTGTGTGTGTGGGGGGGTGGGGGTCACGCACCGAGTTGGAAAAAGGGTGAACAAATTTTGTCATGCGCTTGTGTAAACACATGCATGCCTTATTCTTCCCCTACACTTTTTTTTGCCCAGCAGTTTCTTTGAAAATCATTAAGTATGCGTAGAGCATTATTTATGAAGAGTTTTGTAAGTTTAAAAACGCCCTCATTTTCTTGATGTGCTGGATGACAGAGTAGATGGGATCAAAGACAATCTTTTACTAATGGATGAATTGACTGATTAATGTTAATAATTAATGTTTTAATAATTGACTACTATGGAAGAGGGCACAGTCAAGTATGTTTTCCTGGTGGTTTTCCCACTCAATAGTGTCATGTGTGAGCATGCTGTTGCTGTTCTCTCTGAATGACATCTCGATCTATACAAATGCATGAGATGCCTGGGCCTTTGCAAATCACAGTAATAATAGGCTCTTTCTCCTCATCTGCAGCCTGTACTGATGGCTGGGAATCCTCTGTGCTGCATCACAAGTCTGTTTGTTATTTAACCATCAGGCTTTTGGGGCTCAGAAGGTTACATTGTTAAACAGTCACTGATGGTCTGTGGAGATGTCCTCCCTCCTATGACTAAATGGTTAGGACCCTTCTGGGTTGGGGCATTTGAATCGATTACCACATGAATGCCCTTTTCCCAAAGAAAAGGACATTGTGATCTGAAACAAAATGGCAGCCACAGAGCTTTTTGCGTTTAGACTCCTGGTTGTGGGTAAGCTGCTGAAGGAAGGGCGAAAAACAATAAGCCAGTGTTTAATGCTTACCAGGGATATGAATGCCTTTTTAAATGTTACCCTGAAATATTAAAGTGTCTCAGAGGAGCTGCAAAGAAGCCTGCCCTACCTTTGGCCTCAAACAGCTTCTCGTTCTTTTTCAGCCTATTACTTTCACCACTCTACCACAGCTCTGCTACTCAACCACTCCATGATTAAAATGAGTCGACCTCTGGGCCAGATTTAAAAGCGCATTTAACGCTCGTGATTTTACGTCGGTGTGGATCTTCAATTTAAACAGTTTTTTAAAAAGACTATGTAAGACCTTATTCTGTTAGTATCTTTTTGACCTTTTCTCTTTTCTCAGCGTGTGGGCATATATATATATATATATATATATATATATATATATATATAAAGCCATTTTTGCAGACTACAAATTAAAAAAGTGCAAACCTGAAAGGTGGCATCTATGAACTGCTTGAGCTATTTTTCCTGTCCGTCAAACTGTGGGGTCTGGTAGGCAAATTTAAGTGCACTCACTGCAGCAGTCGACCCCAAAGCCAATTAGAATGAGGGAGGAAACAAAGAACAGATTAGGCCCCTATATGAGCCCACTCTTGTTTGCTTACGGGCCTGAAAGGTCTGACAGGGGGCCCCCCACTTGCCTTCCTGCCTGCATTACAAGTCAGGAAGGCAAAGTGAGGAAGGAGTGGAGGAGGCAGGGGAAGAAAAGGACCCAGCAGGCGCTGGATGCATTAGCCTTTGAACCAACATACAGTAGGTGGGGATGAGGCTTTAACCACATACAATCCCACACAGCTGCCTAATTCCCTTTCCTATCTTCCTTCCCCCTCACTCATTTCATTCCATTCCAGAGGTGTGTGTTAATGTGTGTGTGTGTTTGTGTGTATGTGTGTCTGGGGGCAGGACTTTCAAGGGGTAAGGGGTGGAGAGGCAGGGGTGAATAATGCAAATGTTGGCTAATTCACAACGCATGGGTCCGCCACCAGAGCCTCTCCGAGGTGGTCTGGAGGGGAGCGTTGGAAAATCTACGCGTGGAATAACTGGAGCCTCTTCCAACAGGGTCTTATCCCTGATCCCCTCCCCCATGGCTCCGCTCCCCGAGTACCTGACTCTTGTCACTTTGATCTGAGCTCCACAAGTGACATCTGCCACTTAATACTTGTTTAGTCATGCAAGCCAAGAAGGGCTTGATTTACCTTGTGGTGAGGTCATGCAAACAATCTTGCCTAGCAAATCTGAATCGCACCATACTTGCCCATATCAGAACAATAAGTAATCTGACAAATATTCTTGTCTGTGCAAAGCAGAAAACAAAAAATTGAATTTAGATTTTTTTTTTTTGTGGAGTGAATTTAACAGTCAACGCATGTGAATAGAAGGAGAATAGAAAATTCAATAAGATCGCAAAATGAACACGCCATCAAAGGAGTTAATAGATTGAGTGTTGGAGCAGCCTGATTTTAAATGGAGGTGAAATGAAGAGGTTAAACACGACTTAATAAAGGGTGGGGGATTCTCGGCCCGATCGATCCCTGTTGCCAGCCTGAATTATAACCAATTAATGTCAGCGCTGGCCTGGGCATCTGGGAAGATGAACGAGCATGCAGGTCTTTTGTTTTGATGGCTTTTGAGAGATGAGGGTAGACGGGTAATGTTTCCTTTACACAGAGCTACGATTTTTACAATACCACTGTCCTTGCCTGAGCAGTTGCCAAGGCAACGGCAGAAGGAGGTGGACTGCAGGAGAGCAAAAGGATGACAGATCAGTTTTGGAGTGGACTGTCTCTCTCCAACCAGCCTTGTCCAAGGCCATGCGCTGTTGGCAGAGGCACAGTCAATTTTCAGACCCAAAAAACTCTCTGAGGGAGCAATTTGATGGGTGCCATATGACAGCAGACAGAGAGAGCAGCATGGGTTTGTTGAATCATACAATTCCTTGAAAAAGACTTGTCTTCTCACAGTGACCATTAAGGCAAGGATGAATCTAATTTAATCAAGTGTGCAATTCATATTGTTTTATTCATAGATATTTGAATCTCCTTTGTAGCTGGTGGAAGACACTTAATGATGGTAAGTCTCGATTGATGGAGCAATTCAATTGGAAATGTAATTAATTTCTTTGTTTGGTTCAAATACTCTCAGCGCTTCTTACCATAGCCTATTCAGAATCTGTATATCTGTATATGTATATCACCAGGTAATTGATGCAAAGTGACATTTCATCTTGATATGATAACTGAGAAGGAAATTAGACTCATTAGGATGTCGATCATGAGTCTAAACATGGCAAAATTCTTGGCTAATTAGCATCTTAATTACTGCTTATGATTCCATAACGGACGTGACTCCATGCCTTACACATCCCTTCAGGGACACCACGGCAGTCAGCGCACAAATGACCCGACGTGTTCCAGAGGCATGGGCTGGGATTAAAGACGTCTCTTTGCCCCCTCCGGGGGGAGAGGGTCCAAATAGCAGACGCCTTAACAGTGTCAGGTTTCTGTGCCTTGAGGATTTCTGATGGAATCATAAGGTGCAGTACACCCACCAGCCGACCAGAATGTGTTTTTCAAAGACTTGCAAAATGCTGAGCCGGTGGCATTTGAATGCAGGGCATGTTGGACTCTGCAGATAGAATATAAACTGGGACCGTCACATTCTGTTCCCGGTTGACCGTACATACCCTAAATATTTTACAGTTTCTTATGCCACCTTTCCTTTATTTCTCTTTTCATTCAGTGTCTACCTCTATCAGTGAACGTTTCTCACAGTAAAAATAATAATCATAAGCAACCTAATCTTTTGAAACAAATACTCTATGCTCTTTATTGTCATACAGTTTTACTGTCATACATGTCATACCATGTTTCTCATGGAAAAAAATATTTCGTTTCGTGGTACATTGGTAAAATCATGGTAACAACTCATAACTACATAACTAGCTATTGAATAATTACTGAATAATTTCCATGTTATTTCTGAACAATAAGCCACTATTTGTTGAGGTGATAAATTAATAACAAAATGGTAATAATAAGGAATTACTTTGTAGTTATGGTGAGATTTGATGGTAAGATCTGAAATGTAGCAATGAAATGGGAAGATCCTGTGTTAATTCCAGTAATTACCTTTGTACTTTTACAGAAATTACAAGGAATCAGGGCTGTAAATACATTATTCCTTCTCTTAATTTAATTACAGTGTAATAGCTACTCCAAAAATGAAAATGCATCACATAATATTTGATCTTGGATAGGATTATTTATTGATAAGACCAAAACACACCAAACACAAATCATGACAGTTCAACAGAAACGCGGACATAATCATAGAGTTGTAGATCATAAAATGGCACTGGGTGGACAGCTGCGCTACTTTGCTCATGTATGACAATTTACTTTAACTCCCTGCTAAAACACTCTACTAAATCCCACTGAAACATAAAGAGGGCATGTACAAGTTGACCTACACTAAACCATCAGCAAAACTAAGTTTGTGCACATTCTGCTCTGCACTCCCATAATCAGGTGTCAATAGTATTATTGAACAAGGCAAGTGGTGTGACACTTGGTATGAAGGAACTAGAAGGAAATAGAAGAGGGTGTCAAAATAAAAGATCCATCAATACAGTATACTACTAATGATGACACTAATGATGATGATAATAGTAGTGAAAAAGATTAGGTTGTTTAGATTGTTAAGATTGTTTACTGTGCTAAATCATCAATTTATACTTTTGTATTTTGTATAAAGTTGTATAAAGTAAAACTGAAGACCTGTCACACCAATTTTGACACCTCTCCCCTTTCCAGCCCCACTTCCTCTGTTCTGTCTGCACACAACAGATAATGGCTAGACTAGAATAGAAATTGCTGTGTAGGCTGTAGACATGATATAAGTCAAAGATGCAATGGTTAAATGGCTGTTAAACTGGCTAATTAGCTGTGCTTCTCTTGAAGGATCATCTTGGCATGATGTGATCTAGATATTTACTTTAATATTAATGTCAAAATGGTATATTTTTGGGGGGGGGTTATCGTCATCACAATAGAGAGATCCAATTCCAGATTCAATGCAATTTAATGCAATGTCATTTTTTTGACAGGTACACGGGACAGACCGAGGTCTGATTGTCAGACCTTAGAGAGCATGCCCGTGTGTGGGGGTGGATTAGGTCTGCTAGATGAGCAGGGGCCTGGCCACGCAGTGTTCTATAGGCAATTGTGAGGGTTTTAAACTGAATTCTGTCCTGTGCAGGGAGCCAGTGGAGGGGCTAGGAATAGGAGTAATGTGAGAGTATCTGTTTGACCCGGTGAGTAGCCTAGCAGAAGCATTTGGAATTAACTGTGAGCAAGAGAGGACAGATTAGTTAAGGGTAGAGAAAAGAGGGTTACAATAATCAATGAGGGAACAAATGAAAGCGTGAAGAAGCATCTCTAGTTCTGTGTAAGACACCATAGATCTCAGTGTGCTAATTTTACGAAGATGGAGAAAAACATGATTACACTTTAATAAAATTTAAACAGGCGAAAATGTATTTTACAGCTCTGATTCCATGTAATTTCTATAAAAGGACATAAGTAATTACTGGGTAATTACTGGAAATGAATATTGGTGTTTACCATTTCATTGCTTCATTTTAAGTTTTAACATCAAATCTCACCACAACAACAAAGCAATTCCTTGTTATTACAATTTGTTAGTGACTTATTACCACTTCAAATACTGGGTTATTGTTTAGAGATAACATCAAACTAGTCAGTTATTATTCGGTAACATGACTAGTTATGAGTTGTTACCATGATTTTACCATAAAACTACCCTTTTATTACCGATCAGTAAAATAAAGTGTTATCAGCTTGTCAACTGTTTATCAGTGTTATTTACTGTTTGCATGTGAAGACAACGGAACACAGCAGCTTTGTTGGCCTGGACTCTGAAGCAAACAGCTTAGACAAATACACTGGTGGCCCACATTGTGTCGGTTCAGCATGGTTTAGCATCTGCACCAATTCATAAACAACAGCGCTAAATGGTCAGACACATCAAGGTCATGCGTGCTTTCACTCAAGCTTAGGACAAATCTGTCAGACCCGCTGCTGGTACTGCTACAGGCTGTGTGGAACCTTATGGGGAATTGCTCTGTATGTCTGTTTGAAATGCCAACAAAATAAAACAACTTGGGCATATTGCACTGTGAGACATCAGTGAACCTGAATTTAGCTGCGGGCATGTACAATTGCGCTATAAAAATCCCTCTCTACAGACAAATGACAATGCAAAGTTGGTGAATTCACGGAAACAGATGGTGTTTCGAATGCAGCTTCAAACTAATGGATTTACTATAATGGACATACAAAATCGAATACACCCGTAACATGCTCAGCCTAAAATAAGATTGTATTGTAAATGCCAATGTGACCAAGAGGCACACAGTCTCTCGACATATGCATCATATACACCAGTTGCCTGTGAAAGAGAAAGAAAGACTCTGGTTTTCATCCAATCTGTAAAGTGACATTTCAACATTATAATTGGATTGATTATATGATTTGTCCAAACACTGAGGAGGACAGAATTCTCTTAGCCTCTCCTGCAAGGCTGTCATCAAAGGTTTGGCCTCCATACAGGACTTAAGCCTGCCTTTAATCAGATTTTGCAGAGAGAAAACCCTCTCACACACAAAGAGTCTATTGATACACAGTTGGTGTCAACAAAAGAAAACCTTGAAAGGGGAAGGGGGATTTAGCAAAAGACATAGGCAGTGGGTGAGAACGAAAATAAGAGAAAGAAGGACAGAGAAGGAGGGGAGTCAGTTAGTTGTGTCTTCAAGAGGCCAATAACACTCTGTAAAAACAAGCCTTTTTTGATATTCTGTTTAACTAAAATACAGTTATTGTAGTGAATAATTACAGAGAAATGGAAAGTGCATATCAGGTCTGTGTGTGTGTCTGTGTGTGTGTTCGTGTGTGTGTGTTTGTGTCGGCGATTGGCAAAAATCACTCATGACCCAGTGTATTCAAAGGCATTTACTTATTACTCAAGCTCTCACTGTAGAAATGTTATTTCAAATTGAAAGATTTCCTTCGCATTCAGATTTGGAACGAAGCTAAATTGATTGAGTCAGTCAGTCAGTCATCCTCTAGGGTTCCTTCTAAAGAAATGTAGTGAAAGATATTTCAGTGACGGCAGTCTTAGCACAGTCTCGAGACAAGAGTTTCCAGGGACATTTTCAAGTTTTTTTTCCCAACCTGCAAATTGTCGTCCAAAGAAAGCATGACAGGAAGCAACAGGGTGATGCTGGTCGTGAACCCTAAACTCTCTGTCTTCCTCAATCCAATAGACTTCGTTTGGCAGTTCAAAACAGGAACAGTATGTTCTCCATTAAAACGTTGATCAGCTGATGAATACTGTAATGGTCCAGTAGGACTATAATCCAATTCAGGAAGTCTCAATTCAATGCTTATTTTTCAGCTGCTCCTTGTGTCACGACCCTGTGTGCTGCAGCGGCACACACACAAAGTCAGGCATTCATGTGGGGGATCACACGAGGCCTTGGAAACGAAGTTAGTATTAAGGGAACGGCAGATTGAATTACATCCAGGATCTGAGCAGAAGTGACCTGCACTTGGCCTGTGTGGGTCTCCTGAGCGTGGATCTGGTGGGTTTCAGGAGACAACATGGTTAGTGCCACTGGGTTATTCATCTTCCTACCAACCACGCCTCGATGATAAGACAGCACAGGAACTGGTAGTATGGACACTAATAGAAAATGGTATTGTCATAGGGGATCCTGAACAATGAGCAATGCTAGCTATTTTGCTGGCTTCATTTACTTGTGGATTATTTGGAATGAAAACAGGCAGCACTAATCAGAGAGAGAGAGAGAGAGTGGTGCTGTATCTTGGTGTTACAGCATTGGTAGGATGAAGGCATATGTCAAAATGTTCACTATTTTTGCCTCTGTGTAAGTCTTGCGGTTGTACACAACTGACGGTGTGACACGTGTATAAGATTCGATTGTGCTGCCATGCAAGGTTTTCATCCAGGGTGAAACTGAGCACCTAAAATTTGCAAATGTGAGGACCAGATACATGTTCGTTCAGTGATTTATAGGAAATGGGGTGTGGTGTTAAAGGATCACTTGTGGATAGTGAGGTGAGAGAATTTGTGTCTTCGAAACCCCCAGGCACAACACAGACCAAAATACAGGCATTGTCGTGCAAGTTAGTTCTTGCCATGTAGCTTAAAATGGCTAACCCTGATGCTCACGCTTGACTGTACCGCTAAGAGGACAGCTGGAGGGCGGCCATGTTTGTTGAAGAGAGAGAAACGGTGATGCACAATGGCAAATTGGACTGAAGACCCCCAGCTGAGCTTTTGTGTCCCCGACAGCGATCAAAATGCGAGAGGTGCCTGAGAAAAGGGCACATACACCCCTTCCACACACACACACACACACATACACACTATCAAACATGAGAGCTGTCCAGAGATATACCTGCAAAAATAGCAGACAGCTTTCCATATTTGATACTATAGCCCAGATAAGCGTCTCTCCTAACTCGCCTCTCCTAACAGTCTGAGGGAAAGATAGAGGGTATTTTATCAAGGCGCAGATGGGCCAATTTTGACTCTAATGCAATACATCAATGCATAGTCACAGCCATTCGCTCTAGCCTTGCAGATGAAGAGACATTAGATTACTTTTAGCGATATGCATTGGTGCTGTCTGACTCGAGAGAGAACAAAGGCAATCTCACAGTGGATTACTGTGATTTTAGTGGGGTACAGAGAGCACTAAATTCATTTTATGGGGACCCCTCCTGACAAAAGCGCTGTCTGTCGGCTGGCTTGCTACTGTCCTACGATGCATTGGAGATGGGTCAGTCTGTGTGTGTGTGTGTGTGTGTGTGTGTGTGTATGTGTGTGTGTGTGTGTGTGTGTGTGTGTGTGTGTGTGCTTGGGGGGTGGGGGGTGGGGGCATTCATACAGACTTTGCATTGTGCGGGGCTGGCGATGGGATTTGCATGCATGTTAGACAGGATTACACACACTGGAGTCTTGCTCTGGGAAGCCAGAGCCCCTGAGTCTAGCATCAGTGTCAAACAACTAGAGAGACCGGCAGTCGCCGTGAACAGTGAGCACACAAACAGGAATGCAGCACTGAGCATCCCTGTGCGGGGACACTGATAACCCCAACACCCTCACCACTGCACATACACCCACTCACACACTCTAGAATATTTTATGGAATATATGGGGTTCTCATCACATCCATGCATGAGCCCATGAGTGTGTTTTGTCTGCCCTCCCCATTGCGTGTACGTAAAGCTTTTAGTATAAAGCTTTGTGGGCACGTAGGTGGGGGGTCGTGGGACCCTGGGGGGCTGTGGGGGCTGGAGCCGCGGACCCTCTCCGTATCAGTGGGAGGCTGCTTAATCCTCTAATCCCACAAAGTGATATGTATATCAACCATCTCTATTCCCCAGCCAGAGGATGATACGCACCCCCTGAAACGCAGGCCAGGCCAGGCAAGGCAGGGCAGCAAACTGGGCCATGCAAAAGAGCCTGGACAGACATATCTGTCCCTGTCTGCTCCACACAAAAGAGTCCAAATGCAACTCGCTTTAGCCATGGCTACAGCGGCTGCAGCATGGTCTGTGGTGGGCTATTTCTTGTCACAGAGCTTGTGTATTGCACATTTAAGAGCATATGAGTGCCACGCTTCAGTGCAGAGGAGGAGGAAATATATTTATATCCTTCAACCACTTACACAACAAAGCTGTGAAAAACACAAGAGCATGTTGCTACGTATGATCTGTAACACACACTAGGTGAGGACATGACTGGAAGCGGTGGCTATGGTGCCTTTAAAATGAGAATTAATCATGCTACTTTCTAAAACAGTAATAGTAACACAAAATGGGGAAAGATCCAGGCTACTGTCCAACTCATAATTAAAGGAATAAAAATGTAATACTCCCTTTTCATACCGTGTCCTAGGCGAGTAATTTAACTTTCAATTAAGGGGCAGGCTGAAGTTCTCTACTCTGGCTCTGCGGCTATGTAGAGAGTGAGAGAGAGAGAGGGGAGGGTAACCGCCTTTGATTCATTCCTTCATAAATACACCATAAATCTGGAGTTTCAAACGAAGTGATCTCTTTGCAAGTCTGATGAGAAGCAACTGTAACAGAGGCATCAGATAGAATGCTTGATGGCGAGCCAGATTTGCATGATGCACTGAATCTCATCGGAAAGTAATGACCAGTCAGGGACATACTGGTCACGGGCATTCATTGGCTCTGTATGTGGAGGAGTGCACCTTGGACCACAGCTGTCTCCATGTGACTTTAGTGGAGGATGGAATCCTGTAGAATAGACATCCCAGGCCAAACTTATTCAGATTATCTGTCAAACTCCATGAAGACAGGCGGGCAGAGACAAATCACCTTAAAGCTCATACCCACTACTAGCTGTAATGGATAAGTTTGATAGTGTAATGAATGTTTGTCAGAATTCAATAAAATATTTTTACAGTGTCATTTGTGTGAAAGCTGTGCGATATTTTTGTTGGTAAGCCTTATCAGAACCATTTCTTAAGGATGCCTGCCACTTTGAGAGACAAACTTGTTTGTCTGTGTTCTTTGGGCATGTGATACAAAATGTCAATTTGAAATAATTTGGGAGATTATTCCTATGAAGACTTCTTTGGGAAAAAAAATTGAGCAATGACATCAAATGCAAAAAAAGCTAAATTGATTTGAACATGTAGGGCCTGCCTGGGATTTTAATCTGCCCAGAGAGTCTGAATTTGTTCTCTCTCAGTTCAGAAAGTCTTTAGAAGAGTCAGGGGAGTATGTCTGCTGGAAGGATAATTCTGTGTGCCTTGATTTAATTTCGAAAGTATGTTTCCTTAAAAAGATTTCATTGTATTTCTGGCACTCTAACTTAGTTTTCGTCAAGTTAGCCCCTCACAACAAAAGAAAGGCCCCACACCCCCTGAAGTGAGCTCTTTGGCCAAAAGGGACAGCCATTTCACTTCAAAGGTAGAGAGTAGACCTTGAGGTGCAAGGGTCTTCAAGGAGCCACGTGTCTGACGCAACGCATGCAAAGTACCTGGTTAAAGCGAGGCAGCTCTCTACTGCTATGTCCTATGCCCATGACGGACATGTTTATCAGAGTGTTTCAAGGCTAACACAAATAATGGAGACTAGCCTCACTAAACCTTCTGGGCAAGCCTCCAGGCCTATTTTCTCTGATGTCACTGGACTCAAGTCAATTGATTTGCCCTCTAGTTGCCAGCATTTTTGACATTATATTTGCTTGGCCAACGCCTTTAATCCACCCTGACAGCTTGTGATGTCTGGGAGTGTTTTTCTCCCTAAAAGGAGATTTGTGTTGTTTACTCCCGCCATTGCAAGCAGAGTCAGGTCCTGCTGATTTCATATTACATCCTCAATTGAATTCCTCCACATTGCCAAGGAGCTTCATGCCCACCTAGTGAAAAAGCAACTATAAAATGCCCCCTACCAGCAAGCCATTACTGAAGTTGAATAATATAAGGCCTACAATGTAGAGTACATTCACTGTTGAAGGCCTTACATTTTTCAACTTACAAAAATGCCTAACATGTTTATATCATTCTGGTTAATTATGAACTAAATGGATATTATAATTGACTAAATGATATCATGGTGACATTCACATTCATTCTTTCAGTGTAATGGCATTCTTCTTACACACAGTCCATACTACACACAACAGTAGCCTATATAAAAACATACCTTATGTTCAACTCACAGATTGACCTACAACACACAGCATATTAATCTCCACAAATATCTCTATCGGATAAAACACGGATAATCTCACTCCATTTCAGTTGGGGTTGCACGAAGGTCAGGAATGACGGATAATCTGGATTGTGAGGTTAGGAGGTTAACGGCTAATTCTCAGGCCACTGGCCCAGCAATAGTTCATCACAAACTCCGTCATCCCAGTTTGATGACGGTGGCGGGTGGGAGCTGAAACACTTTGGCTCAGCAGCCACTGGCACTAATGGGAGAAGACCAAATGTTGATTAAAAGCAACACTCTGGTGAGGTGAAGAGATACTCCAAATCACACTGGAGGTGCTCCAAAATCTTCCTTTTTTCTTGCATTGAATCACAGATATGGACATGTGGCCAAATGCTATCCACACTTACAAATATTTATTCATTTGGCTAACATTTCAAATTCAAATCCAAATAAATCAAAAATAAGAATAATGGTGTAAGACAACAGCAATGAGTTTTTCTAGTTTCCAGTAGAGGTAATGATTTTTCTTAATCTGCAACCAAATGCAAAAGTGCAAGTATAATAGGCTCTGTAGACAATATCAAAATCAAACAGACAGCCAGACAAAACCACCCACAAATGCCCATACATACAAAACACACATTGAGGAGTTTGATCTGAAAAAACTGAAGCAAGTGCGCCCTCATGTGGTTGTGCACTCTGAATAACGCAGCACATCAGCATGTGAGTTAGGCTACATTCTTCTTTTGTTTCAGAATGAAAAATGCTACTACTATCAATACAAGCACAATAAAACACAAGTGTTTAACCTATATCATGTTATTTAATCTAGATGCTATGAAATGTAAAATAATAAAATGATTATGATAACTTGCTCTGGGAAGACTGTGGGAAGACTGAATTCACAGGAATAAATGAGTTTGTAAAATGCCAGCGTCAGTAAAGTGCAGTGAATTTTTGGCTGCGGGGGCGTTCACCACAGCCTGGGCTGCGCTGGGCACTGGAGCGCCCCTGAGAGTCGGGGTACCTCTGGCGTCAGCGCTCACCTCCCACCGCTCTGGCATCTGCTCCCCTTCAGACTGTCCTGCCCAACCCAGATCCACAAGGCTCCCTGACAGTTTGCAGGGCAGAGAGACGCCGCGCACACAGAGCGCACTGTGAAAGAGGGACAAGTGGACATTGTTCAGCCATGACTGTCTGAGTCAGATGGCTAAAGGCTTGAGCACAGCTAAGTGAGCTGTTATCTGAATGATCCTTTAGTCTTGAGGCACTGAAGTAACTTAAGTCTCTCAGTATTGCAGGTCAAAAAAAACGATAGTTATTCTGAAAGTGAAATGTTACTGACAGGAGGAGCAGTAAAAACAATTAAGTGAATTTGCCCACTACTACTGAGCGAAGTCAACACAACTGCATACTTCACCTTTCCCCTCTGACTTCCTGTGTATGTTCTGCTCTAGCCCTCACTCTCTGTGCTGTCGGATGCGTGTTGGACCACAGGGGGCTCCACCAAGCGCTCGTAGGAGAGCACCATCATCACCTGAGCAGGGAGGAATCGTGTTACCATCACAGCCAGGGAGAACAAAGTATCGCTCATCAATTTTACGACTCTGTGCTGTGCTGAGTCATATTTAAACATACCGTATCAACATTTATCTGATAGCTGACATTAACTGTATCATATTTATGCATGACTCACAAGAGCTGATATTGTTAGGAGAGATTTGAGCTTTTAAAATTACCCATACACAAGTAATTCCTTTACAATTTCTCTCACACATAGTCTCATAATCAACACAGAGAGGTATAGTTTCCATGTCTAGCATGTGCCTATGCTTAGTGAATCAGAGGTTGGTATATGGAGGTTCAGCCATCACACACTGACCAGGATGAGCAGGAGTAGGGCCATCATCATTCCCAGCATCAGGTAAAGGTTCCCAGTGAGCCCTCCAGCCCACAAAGGGCCCAGGATGGTGGCCACACCGCCTACTGAGCGCCTCACCCCTTGACTGAAACCTTCAGACAAGACAGGCATTGGTAGAGTCAGAGAAGGTCCTGAATGAATGTGATCTTGTATTTGCATAATTGTTTAGTAATGAAAATCCTGTGTGTGTGTGTCTGTGTGTGTGTGTGTGTGTGTGTATGTGTGTGTCGTACCCTGGGTACATTAAGTAAAAGGTACAAGGATCAGAGAGACTCTTTGGCGTGCTTATCCCTGCGTGATTTGCTACCACCTACCTTGCGTCTTCTCCGCCGTCACCTTGGAGAAGAGGGACACCTGGGAGACGGCAACAAATGGAAGCCCAAGAAGCTGCAGGAACACGCCGACGGTGAACTCCGCCAACTCCACGGAGTACCCTCCTGCATCCAGAAACATCCATTAGCACCTCTCAAGTAGGCACATCTCTGCCGGCTAGTACACCCCATGGAACATTTAACAGGTGCAGTTATTATTGGCAGGCACAATTCATCCTTTCCCTGCCCCTTTCACTGATGCTACTCCAAAACACCTCTGGGAAATGGCTTGAAAGGTCAGAGCGCTAGCAGGTTGTCATCACTCTAAAGTGAAAACAAACTACCTGTGAAAGAAATAAATCTCCATCACCCTAAGGCAGTCCATTCAAACGTTAATAATAACGGCATAAACCACAACAACTGCTGTTTTTTTTTTTGGGTTCTCTAACTCATTAAAGCTGTTGTATCTTTATTAGAAGAAAGGAGGGGTTCATCCGTCTGCCACTCCCCACTCTGAGGGTTGTGTCTGTGCCAGTGGGCAGGTGTTTGCCAACCAGCCTATAGCGTGCGCCAAGCAGAGGGAAGAGAGGGACATGGCGTACAAATGCTGCCAATTCCACAGTCTGTACTTGTGAATAGATTTCTGCATCCTATCCTTGGTATGGGCAGTGAAATATTTATTCCCCCCCCAAAAAAGTTTCTGATAATTACATGCAAGTATGTTCATTACTAACTCTGTTAATATTAAGCTGTGTGTGTGGGACTGTTATGAGTCCAACTGGATATGATTCATTATACACACAGAAATCCTTTGGCAAACACAGTTCTCCGTAGCCTCTGTTTCGCTCCCACTTCCCCACCTCCTCCCCCTCCCCCTGCCCTGCCTATCCCAACCACGCCACACCAAACTGAGACAACATAATCACAGTGATGTGGGTGGTTTGTGTTCCTGCGGACCCGGGCCCACAGATTTGGCACTGAGGGGCTGGTACTCAGTTACAGCTTGCCAAGGGAGGAGGTGGTAGCCATGGAGGACCCACCTCGTGGTTTGGCCAGGAACAAGAGACACCAGACGCAGGCCACGGCGCAGATGACCAGCCCAACAGCTAGCACCACACGGTCGGCCACCCGAAAGCTCAGCCAACGCACAAAGAAGAAGCCCAGGATCACCTCCACGCCACACAGGCTGTACATCACACTGTTACCAAGCTCCCCGAATCCAAAGTAGCGCTGGGTCAATGGGGTCACCATCGTCTGCAGCACATTGAAGAGGTAGACATTACAAGCCCATGGAAAATGGGGTCTATAAATTTTGCATTGTTCACAGTAAAAGAATATAACACGGACACAGGTCAAAGGGCATAGTATAACAGGGAGACAGAAAGACAGGAAAAGAAAGCAAGGGAAAGAGATATCAGAGCAGACAGAGACGAGAGAGATACTGCAAGATGACTTGTGCAACCTGTGCAAGTGTGACAAAGATGAAGCCTTCACTGATTGAGTGGGGATTCCCCAGCAATTTTCCAACTGATAGCTCTCACCTCCAATGCAGTCTGGTTGAAGAGTGTTATAAATTGTGCAGTGAGGAGCACTATCACTTCTTCTCTCAGGAACTCTAGCGGGAGAGACAGAGAGAGAGAGAGAGAGAGAGAGAGAGAGAGAGAGAGAGAGAAACAAGGAGGGAGTGAGAGAGAGAGTGAGTGTGAGAGAGAGAGTAAAAGAGAGAGAATAGTTTAAGATGGAGTGGCACAAGAGAAGAAAAGAGATCGAACTCACACTTCACACTCCTGACAACCAGTATCTCTCAAAACCAACATCGGTAAAGATAAAAGACCACTCTTTCTTTTCCCTGCAAACAAAAGCATGGAGCTTCCCCCGAGCCTACCTTTCCTGATGCTGAAGTCTTCAAAGGGATCGGGCGCCTCAGCCGTCAGGCAAGCGGGAGAGGGTGGGGAAGGGGAGCGGTGTTCGGGGGAGCACTGTGCCTCCGGCTGCTGAGGATCGACAATAACAGCCCCATAGGTGTCTACCAGCTCCTCTTCGGCGCCCATTAGTGGCTCCTCTTCCTCCCCGTTGTCATCCCGCTGTTTTGGTCGCACCACAGTCTGGAGCTCACTGCTCTCAGAGGGGGGTAAGTCCCAGTATAGTAGGGCCACGGCCAGCTGCAGCAGCAGCCACAGCACACACATGAAGAGCTGACGGGGACAGAGGGCCAAGGACAATGTCACACACACACACACACATACTGAAGTGTTTTGTGATGTCAAAATTGTCTGAACAGTAGCAGTGAAATTAAATTGCTCATACATGAGTGGACCCATGCAGTAAGGTGTTTAATGGCGGTTTGTCACTGTACTCATTTCCCACATTGATTTTTTTTACCCCTTTAATTGCGGTTGTAGGAAAGGGCCTTTAGCCCATTTCCAGACCATTAGGCATTTTGTGAAAGTATGTGTAATGCGTTAACCCTGAAGTAACTTAACTGTAGGGTCATTACGTAGACACATACTGAGCCCCAAATGGTACAAGCAATTGTGTTAGTATATGCTTAAAAATACAAATAACATAGGTATGTTTACACCTACAGTCTGCTTTTCACAAGTTTCACAAGTGTGTTGCAAGCATGCCAGTAGAGCAACATGTAATATCAATCGCCGCTTTATGTGTACACAAATGTTCTAGGTCTACAGAGGAGGCTAAGGAGCTGAAAAAAGCCTTACAGCTGCTATGTGTTGTTCTCAGGGAATACCTTCAGTTTTGAGTCCTCTTGAACCCAGCTTTACATTCACTTGCCATATGTTTAATACAATGTCCACACTGGCCCAATGTTAGCTGATTTGCATGCTAGAACATGCATGTGCATGGGTGTGAACAACATTGTGCTTAGGTCTTTTTAATATTACGTCAATATGATTTTTCATATTCCTTTAAAACAAGCTTGAGGTCAAACAGTATATCCTTCAGTCTGTGCTCAAGAGTTGCATATAAGCAGTTTCATGTGAACATCTATCATGATACAGCCAACAAAACAGTTCTAAAAAGGAGGATTTATCTGGTTTTGTCATTACCCCAGGTGAAGTGTACTTGTTCACCATAAAAGGCCCAAGTTTAAAGTCAAAAAGTCTCAGAAAGATGTTGAAAGCTGGACCTAAATGGGAGATAGTACAAGAGACAAAAGTCACCATTTGATTAATAGACTAGCCACTAAAGAGGAACTTGCTATAAGGAAAGAACATGAAATGGAAAAAACATTCTGACCAGATTTAAATAAACAAAGCACAATCAATGTCCTATTTGCTTTTGACTATGAATGCAAAGAAGCAGTGTCTGTTTAGAGAAGGCTACTCACTTCATCATAAGGCAATAAACTTATTAACTAATTAAGAAATCTTTGTAACCTCATTACAGAAACAAAAAGGCAGAGACAGAGGCGAGAGCACAATTTCCTCACAGATCTCACTTCATAAAAGCAACCATATGGTAACAAAGAAACTAACCAATCAGAAGCCCAGCCTGGCGGCATGCCATAACAGCAGCGAAAACCTGAGCACGGTCCTCTGAGGCAGTGTTGCGTGTGAGGTACCCAAAGATCGAGGAACCCGCTCCAGCACCAACACCTATCAGCAGACATGTTGCCAAATAGGATATGTAAACACACAAGCCACTACATATGTCTGACATCAAACACAGAGTACAAATATAGTAGATCTAGTGGTTCGAAGCATGTGTTATTATGTGGCATATATGACATTTAATGGCATGGCAAATGTGGCAATAATAGGATAATGGCCACATGGAAATTTGGTAAATAAATGTCACTTTTGTAACTGTAAAGTTCAATGTGGGCCAAGCCTACTTCATGAAATAGCCCAACCATAAACAAATTGAACAATATACATCACCTGCAACAAGCCGGCTTAACAACAACAGCCACTTAGAATAACCAATAAAATACATGAAGTTACCTGTGGGAAAAGCAGATGTTAACATTATATGCTAAAATGTTTCACAGAATCCATCTTTTGACAGCGGCATTCATTAGGTCTATACTAATGCAGTCCAACACTACAGAAGACCACAAATGATCAATCTCCGGAGACCGACAAGTGTAAAAGAAAGTTACCTTGTCCGTCCGTGCTCATGTGACACAGGACTGACCATGAAGTGCAATTTTACCAACCTACTATCTCAAAGACGTTGGAGAAGAGGAGGATGGTCTTTGTAGTACGAGTCCTGTCAGACCAGTGGCCAAATAATGGTCCTGATAGCAATCCACTTAAACTGAATGCTGATAGACCCAAACCGAGGAAGTACGGAGGGGCATCGAGTATCTGAAGATACTTCCATATTGTGGGAAGGATGACCGCTACAAACAGGAATGTGTCGTAAAAGTCAGTAACTAGGTTTAAACCTGGAGATTAAACCTGGCACCATTAATTTACTGGGTTGTTAGATTTTCTTTTTTTTTAGGTTATTTGTTTATAGGCCATTTATCAGACCAGAAAACTGACAACAAAGCTACTATATTTTCTTTAATACACAAAGGTCAAACGTTACCATGTCGGTCAACAATTGGTAGGAATCAAAACAATAGAATACCCATTTTTATTAACAGCCTAACAATATTTAGAAAAACACAACAGAATAACGTTACTTACCATACTCAATCCCACTCGACAGAAATATTAATCCAATCGTGATAAATGAAAGTTTTTTCTTTTGTTGGTTATCCATCCGTTTGTTTGAACGTTCCCTATTGACGCATTAACATTTGCCACTCTCTACATTGTGGTCACACTACATCCTCTCCTTTCGGAACAAATTGGTTGAATGGAACACACAACGCTCCTAATTAGCAGACAAGCTCTGCTTTTTGTCCAGCAGTTTTATAGAAGAAACTGTATTCGATTTCCCTGCACTCGGTCTTGGGCGGTTATATTCGGAAGAAAACAACTTACATTGCATTGAAGAAGAATTTGCTGTGAATAAGTTGCCTAGTGTAGGCGAGGACTGATAGACAATTACTATCTCATCATCAAGATCTTGATATGAGTTGATTCCATGTCCACATTTTTTTGAAAAATAACTCCCCGAAAAATATAGCTTAAACGTTCTGGGTTTTAGGCAAACAGCACGAGAAAGCTACTTTTTGTGAGGCTGTTCTAAATTACTAGTTCAAGCTCGAATTACATTATGTAGTCTACATTATTCATGATAGGCCTACCTACGGTCAGGTAGGACTGGATTTCAGCACACTCTCTTGGTTTCAGGGGAATGATGATCAAATAGCTTGTATAGGTAGGCCTACTGAGTGAGTCACCAGTCTCCCAGTTGCAAACAGCCGCTCTTCTCCTGTGACAGCAAGCCTATAAATTGTGACTGGGCTTATTGTTGAATGCTCCAATTTTGGAAATCTGGATAATATTGCTTAGAATCAGCAACCTGGCAGGAGTAGGTCTATGGTGATGCTGCTGTAAGATAAACACAGGATAGGCCTATACCAAACATCACTGAATATGACCTGGATACCCTCTCTGCCTATACTTTAATGTGTAGCCTAATATTAGGGCTTGTTAATAGCCTACCATATAATCACATTATAGCCTACCTTTGAACCTTTGAGTCCTGTCCAACATTCTCCTTTCCCTTTTTGATACTATCATAAGAATCATGACACACACACACAATATATAAATGACAGCTGAATTTGAACATTTAACATTAACATTCGGTAATATCATCAGCACCTCTCTCAGACTGGGTGATATGTTACTCTCCATTATGCTCTATGCACTGCTATAGGCCAAGTCTACTGTGTTGCCGCAGGTGCAATGGACAAAACGCAGCAGGTGCCAAGCACAGACTTTTAAAATCTTGTTATTCTTTACCAGTAGCATGACATTAATTATTAATGTTATTTGATATGCATCCTATCAATTATGAAAGAACTGAGCAGTTAAAACCCAAAGGTTTGATGTTTTCCCCACATAAAAGAATCTTGTCAAAATGGATAGGAGACGTTGGAAAACACAGATGATGAGGTAAGGTCTACGCTTTACTTCTGGTCTTCACTTAAATCTCTGATAAATCTATGGCAACTTCAACTTTAAGTCTGGTAAAAAGCACATCTGTAGGTTTAACTAGGTTTAACCTAGGTGGACACATTCAGTGTGTGTTAATTTGTTTATCTAATGAACCTAGAGCATCTATGAATTTTTCACCAACAGCTGTTTTTCAAGCATCTAGAAGATACCTTCATTAGTATCTCAGAAACACTGACTTCTGTTGCTGCATCCCACAGAATGAAATGCACCAATACACAACAACTTTAATGGCAGTCTATGCACATAGTCCTGTGGGATGTAATTATGAACTTACCTGGCAATGTTATGAGTTTCTATAGAAACTCAGGCCTGATGCAGGTGAGCTCAGGTGAGCAGGGGTTGAATGTTTATACCTCCAGAAGTTTCCAGCCAATGTGTGAGGCTACAAGCAATCCCCACAGGTATTCTCAGTGATGGCACAAACACATCTGCCATTACCGTATCAGATAACACTTAGCAGGTATGCAGAAGCAATTAATTTGCCTGAGGGTCCAGAGATTTGGGGTGGTCCAGCATTCCCTGTCCTACTGCTTTTAGGGGTCAGAGTAGGGATGATTGTGACCGCACCCTCCCCGAGGGATTCATTCAGCATCCCTGTTAACATCAACTTGCAGGGGGCTCGAAGACGCCAGACACGGTAAGAATGGGAAGCTACTACACTGCTCAATACACTGGTGGAATTGTTGTGTATTTGTTGTCAGTCTCCCCCCATAATTGTATCCATCAAGAGTGTATGAGCTGGCAGAGTAAAAAAGCAGCGTTAGGCTGGGGAGCTCAGAATTGTGATGTCTAGAAAGCATTTCATCTTGGTGACTGATCAACATGAAATTCTAGTGTGGTTTTGAGGTGTTGTCTCTGGAAATTGGGCCTTTTGAGTTTCCCGGCTGTGATAATGAGCCTTGCGGGAGAGTGTCTTGTGTGCTTCACTAGTCTACCTGCACTGACAAACATGAATATATGTTGGGTTGGAAGTTTTCCCCATTTTCTCACGTTTTAGTCATTGCCAGTTCCTTGTGTAATTAGCTGGGCATGATCACAATCATTTGTCTGAGGTTCAGTAGTTTGCCATATGCACATCACATAGCTGTGTAGATTTCATTGTGTTGGAATGTTATATAATGTTATATAATTTTAACAGAAAAGATAAATATCTCTCACAGTTTATGTTAATAATAATGGAACAGTATTTGTGATATTTACTGTAAGCCTGTTTAAGGGTCAATATCCTGATCATAGAACACACATAAGAGAGAAAAAGAGAGAGAGAAACAATTATCCTATTATTCCGATTATCACATGAACTGATATACAGATATTTTCTCTCTCTCTGCTTTGTAGTGCAGCATTATATCAAGGTCATACACATGAGTTCCAGAGGAGGTATGGCCGGAATGGGCGCTGCAACGAGAGGGCAAAGCCCCAGACCCTTCTGTCCACTGTGGGGGATGAGAGGGCCATTCTCCTGGGATTCACCATGATGGCTTTCTCCGTTCTCATGTACTTTGTTGTGGGAATTGTAATGATCAAACCTTATCTCCAAAGGTTTGTGTTTATGTGTGTGTGTGTGTGTGTGTGTGTGTGTGTGTGTGTCTGTGCGCAAAGGCATAGTACAGAGCATCACTAGCGTTTTTATTAATGTCATAGAGACATCTAATTAGATGCTTTTATAATGACCAATCTGGCATAGAGTTAGCCCACACAGTGTATGTTAAATCATAACTCATGAATATGCAGTTTTCATAAGTCATTGATAAAAATGTGTTTGCCAGCCATCAGTAATTCTTCCTGATTAATATCTCAGTGATAGGGGCAAGGAGGTCAACTGTACGCTGATCCAGGCAGAGATTCTGGATGAGTGGGCTGACTGCCGAGGGCTGACTAGGTTCCCTTGTGTGCAAGTCTTTGTCAACATCTCTTCTTCCGGAACAAAGGCTCGTCTGCACTTTGATGAAAAATCCATTGACCTGAATGTGGAGGTAGAAAAATCTACAGACCCCTTTGCTCTCACAATTATTTATATACAGTGCATAAATCAGACTGTAAATAGTTTGTGTGTGTGTGTTTTGCACCTTTGTAGCAATTGCTAACGCATATTATTGTTGTGCACAAGCACAACTGTATTCATTTAATCAAATTAATGCACTATAGTCATAGCTGCACCTGGATCCTCCTAGGAAGCCATTTTCTCTCCTCATATCCATCCCTCATTGATCCCAACAAAGCCTTCTTATGCCTCTCTCCAGTGCTTCTACACACCAAAATGCCAGCGCAATGAGTCAGATCTGTTGCAGGAGGCCAAAGAGATCAAACAGTTTCTGAACGAGCACCGCGGAGAGGTCCTGCGGTGTCGCTTCAGCAGCGAACGCTACCCGAAGGACGCCATATTGTACAGGAAGTACAACAGGTGGCTGACGCTGTGGTACCTGCTGTGGCCCAGCCTCATGCTGGGCGGGGGCGTGCTGCTGGTGGGCCTGGTGAAGCTCAACCAGAGGCTGGCTCAACTGTGTGCCGAGCTGAACGGCCAGGAGGACCTGGCGGCCCAAACAGCAGTCATGAATGGGAAGTTGTACCAGCTGCTTAGCTGGAGGCCGAGGGGTAGCAGCTCATCTCCACAGGAGCCCACAAGTCAAGCCCTGAGTGACACACAACCCAAAACGCAGGACCGTTGAAATCAGCCATACTCGCTGTGTCACACACATTTTCTGCATTTGAGAAATCAGTTTTAGGTAACCATTTCAATACACTTCCATAGGCATAATGCATTTGCTAGTACACAAGGTCACATATTCACAATCTTATTCAAAATAGTGAACTTTACCATGAAGGAATGGGGGCAGTTTCTCCTTTGGCTTTAACTCATATATAATACCTATGACCTTAAGTCTTGCTGGCTTTGCTGTTTCACTGCACAGAACGATATACAGTATATTGCATTTTATTTTACTGCAGATACACTGATATAATGACACATTTAGAGCACAAATAAGACCAGATGACATCTGCACTTTGTAATTTATTTTGAAAATAACTCTTTGGTTACAGAAATGCATACGCAGAAAATAAATAAATATTTAATTCAAGAGAATGTCAGTCATTAAGACATTGTGCACATCGATTTGGTATCAAAGTCCCATTCACATAGATGCTTTTTTAGAGCACGTTTAGACTCTAAAAACTCTAAAAGCCTCACTTTATCTTGTCATTTCATAATGAGGTGATCCTTTCAAACACTCCTGAACTGAGACCTCCACATCTATGCAGGGTAAAATATATCTTATGTTTTCGTAACAAATTACTGCTGCCATATACAGTGTTTGTCTGTACTTTGTGCCAATTGTGGCTCAGAACAGTTTCCATATTTTGACCTCAAACCTGGAGGTAGTGTGTATTGTTGAGTCCCTGTTAAACTAGGAAAAAGAATGAGGAAATTTGAGAAAACATAGACTGAATAGTGAACTGGCAACTAATACTAAGTGAATAGGGCACAGTTACTTACTTTCAGCATTATTTCGCTATGTCCCATTCAGTTAACATTATTTATGGGTTGTTATTCTTTCTATGTTGCATCAAATTTTCTGGTTCTTTTTCCTACAGACAGCATTCAGTGACCTTGAACAAGAGGGCTATTGGCTGATTCACACCAGATTTCTCCTTTAAGGCACTTGTCCAGTGGCCTTATGCACTGCTACCACTGTTCCTGCCCATTGTGCCAGCCTTTCTATCTGTCTATCTGCCTTTACTTGCTGATCTTGCCAATTTGCTCGCACAGGATGGAGAGGTACTGCGTAAGCTTGACCATGAGGATGATGAGCAGGCCCCCCACCAGCATGCAGGAGGGCCAGAAGAGCGACTGGAAGACGGCGCCACGGCCATACAGCTGGCTCAGCAGAACTGCCTCCTGGCGTTCCAGCGGGTCGTGGAAGCACGACACCTGCTGTTGCACCCGCAGCCGCTCGCTGATGTCCGCGATCAGTGCGTGCATCACAGCTTGCTCCTTCTGGCACTTCGGTACATAGAAGCACTAAGAGAACAACAGCAAGAAAAAGCATCTTATTGCCACAACTACATCAGGGGTTGGAATCCTTTTGTTGTGTTTGAAAACAGAAATAGATATGTGGCTGGTATGTTAGTGGACAGAAATAGATTGTAGTTACCATGTGATTATTTTAGCTGGACACAGCTGCCATTTCTGGCATGTACACCTGACCACTAGAGCTGGCAGACTAGTCATCTAGAGCTTTGTTGTTGTTAGACAGAAGTATAGAAATTTGAGAAGCATGCTTATAGGAGCAATGTGTATGTCTGTGTTTGTGTGTGTTTGTTGGGGGGTGCACACAGGCCTACCCCATCAATATGTGAATAAAGTGAATAAATCATGTATTCGCTTATAAATGCAACAGCAAATGTACCCCCTGTCTGCCCCTCTACTCTGAAGTGGAATAAGCTACAACAAGATTTGCAGAGGTAGCATCTTAATAGTCAGAGCTTGAGCTGCTATACAGTTGGGAATGGCGGAACTCCCCGGGGAGGGCTGGCCACAGCTGCGGGCCTCTCTTCCCACTCTATCCTTGCTGCCTCACCTCAGCGTTCTGCTCCAGTGTGTCCTCATTGTGGGACAGCAGGGCCACTCGGCCTGAGGCGTTGACACTGACGTACACCTGAAGGCAGGGGAACTTCGAGCTCCGCCAGCACTCCGCGCCGCAGTTGTATGAGCAGTTGATGTCTGCTGTGATGGTAGAATTCAGCACAGTGCACACCGTCTCCTCTGTCCACACACTGCGTAGGGGGGGGGGGAAGCTTTTTAGTTATTTCAGGCTATTTCAAAGCAACCTTTGAAGCAGCTGTTACTTAAAATAAAGACTTCAAACTCCTTTTGACGCTACAATGACTTGTAAATATGTGTAAGCAGTATCTCTGAGCATCTCTAACATTGTGATGTGTGCCTGGAAAGCCCAGTATTGCTATGCACTGTTGTTGTCCTGAATGGGAAATGATAGACATAATGAGCATAACGGTAGCAAAAGTTTCTGGGTGAGTTGGAAGAGCGGTAATGGGACCCACTGACAATCAGGTGGCCTGGGTTGAAGTCCTGAACTTTCCATGTTGCTTCAGCCAGAAATGTTAAGTCGACTTGAACATCAATAGTCATAAACACACAGACAGCATTTGAAAGAGTCTAAATTATACTGCTGCATACTATTTACTATTACTGTCTCAACTCAAGACCATGATGAAAGACGATGAAAATTAATTCACTGCTGAGGTAAACAAACAAGACTACTAACACCTCTGGACTGGATTGCCATATTTCTGGCAACAGTCCCTGCCCATGTACAGCTAGCTGTGAGAGATGTTTGGCAGAAAATTGCTATGCCGATGGTCCCTCACCTCTCAGCATATGATCGCACCATTGTGATGCCGAGCAGGAAGTACATCATGACCGAACAGAGCATCATGCTGAGGCCCAGTAGGATGGCTCTGTCCTCGCCTGCCTTTAGAGCCGTCTCCGTCCTCTTTTTGTCCATCAGGTCATACCCACGGAACTTCTGATAAATGCTCCTGAGACACATTTAATAGTCCAGACTGATGTCTCATTTCAGTTATTTATCAGCTATTACTGTTTTATTTACTGTCTGACTGATTTACTGTTCTTATATTCTACCATAATGACCTACATACCTACAAGAAAATTATTATTAAGTGGACTAATAAAAAGCTCTGTTTTCTTGTACTCAAAAGCTTGTACTCTGTTCTCACTAATAATTGTATCCCTCTTTTGCCTCCTCTCTGAACAGATACTCAAATAAAATATACTGATTAAGTCAGATGTTAAGTAGAAGCATTCATTCATGTACTGTATGTCTATGTAAAAGGATGTATATTAACTTGTACAGTATACCTGCAATAGAATCATAGTCAAACACATAGGGATTTACTTTTTATCATTTCCTGAGCTCTGTCCAGCCTTGTTTCCAGCAACAAAGAACATCTTTCTTGAAGCTCCTCGGTGGTGTTGATGCTGGCTGGAGGAGGGACTCCGATGAGTCTGTCGGAAAGACCTAAATAACAAAGAGAATTTTGGACACTTTGATCCCCCTCTCAGTCAATCCCCATATTCTTATCTGTATCTCTCCCTGTATGGATGAATGAAATTTAATTCCAAGCTGTAAGTCCCATGAAGCTTTTTCAGAGGTAACAGAAATAAAAATGAATAGATGTTCTTAGATTAATTGTCAGTGGTTGCTCATGTTCATTTGTGATATCATTTTATTATCTGAATTGTACTATGCACTTCTATACAAGCTATTTTAAAACACAAAATGAGTCTTAGAAACTTTGGAAGTTTGGATGGTTTTGTCCATTGCACAAGACACAACCTAAATTTTAAAATGAAAATGATCATCATCATACATTTTCAGGACTCCATTCATGAATCATAATCATCATGATATTCTAGCTTATGCAATAATACCTATGACTGTATCAGTCTTATACGAGTCACTGACAATGACAAATGCAGCTGTATTCTAACTTCGATAGACTGCTCATGAGAGAGGATAAGAATAGAGAAGGCATACCTTTGATGCATATCCTTGGCACAAGAGTTTATACAGTCAGACATAGAGTGACACCAGTGATGCATTTAGCTGTTTTCTGAATGCTAACCCTTTGCTGCCTCTAAGAAAAATATTTCCCTCTCATCTTAAACCCAAATGAACACAGCAAACTAAGCAGCATTACCATGCCACAGATGCATAAAATTAAACACCACTATACACATATCCCTCCCATTCAATCTTACACAAAACGTCTTTGTGTATTTCGACAGTTTGATGGATTGACACAATTATGCAGTGTGTTGCCATATAATAAAATCTTCATGAAAGACATACCTGGCGGTACGCAGAGAGAACCCTGTCGACACAAACTCATAGCGACCACCGTGGGCAGCCCAGTCAAAACAATAAGTGCCGCAACACTGGCCAATGGTCTGTGGCCTTCACGCATTAAAAGTGTGCAGCTCCGCATATATTCAGATCAGCAGCCACCTGGCATTATGAGTTATTGGAGTTGGGTCATTATGAGGTCAGATGGCTGGAGGAAGGTCGATTCAGCTCCATTTTAGAGATTGCCCCTTTCACTGAGTGGGGGTATTGGGGAACGAGGAGATTTACAATACACCCCTCACATGCATTTAAAGCCTGAACATTTGTCAATACTGCTGCTTTACTCACAGGCAGAGCATTGGATTATTTTTTAAGGGATTGTTTCAGTTCACAAAGGCTCACATGATCGTAGTGATCGTAAGTGTCTACGTAGCTGCTCACTGATTGAAATCTGTGTGACAGACATTTGACACATGCCTTTTTATGTAGCCTATATAAATAAAATGATAATACACTTAATCTCTTATCAGAATATAATATTAATGAAAATATTTGTCTTTTTACTGCTGTCAGTCATCATACAGTTGGCTATCTTCCAATCAATATTAAATATTTTCAAGTAATCTTTTGGGAATTTGTTACAATGTGAATGCTACGGAGTTGATTTTGAAACCATAGGTATAATGAATATAAATATTGTACTGTAATCTAAGTACTAGGTCAGACACATTGCACAATGGCCTTTGAGGAAACATATTTAGTCCAGTTGTAGACTCTTATCTGTGTGGACTTTGAGCCCTGAGTTCAGTGGATACTAATTAACATGAGGCATCATGTGGAATTAGTAATGCATACACTTACCACTAGAAGTTATCATTCCCCTTGAATAACCATTGGGCCAATAGACTTAAGATTCATCTTGCCTCAAAAAAGTTAGATGTTGTGCCCAAGTTCAGTCAAAAGCCCACAGAGGATCAGTGTACCTCCTTCAATGCCACTATCCTCCTCCTTCCCTCTCCTGAGAATAGCAGCAGCACACTCTTTTAAAGGCCCGTGACTGCCATGACAAGATTTGTGGCTTTGCTTAACGCCTGCTCAGGCGGTGAAGCTGTGGCATCCAGTGATTTCCCATCTGATGTGGTAAGGAATGGAGCTGCTCTTTGCGAGCCAGTCCAGACCCACTGACCTTGCAGCGCAGTCCCCACCAAAGTGACTCCCTCAAAGCAAGAAAGAGGCACTTCATAAATAACCAAAGTCACACTCCTGTATACCACCCTGCAGCTACTGCTGCTGCTACTGCCGCTGTTGTTTCACCCACAGCTGTCACGCTTGCGGGGTAACGAGTGGGGACTTGTATGACATGTAATGCAAGTTAATAAGACATTATCCAGGGCTCTCTGACAGTGAATCATTATGTAATTCTGTTGTCAGTTGCAGGGCAGTTTGGCAGTATATTGTGCTGCCTGACAGCCTGAGCGATTTGTTGTCGTGTAAGGAAATTAATCGTCCTGTTTGTTTGTGTCAGTTTTATGACGTGGATGGTGTGGTTTACTGTACATGCATCTGACACCCAGGTCTGAGCTCCTGAATAATGGGCGTGTGAGTTGTCTCTGTTTTTACTTCAAAGCTGTAAATTTGAACAAATGCATGCTGGGGTATTTAGCAACCATGGAGGTTGCTGACTTCACACTCTCACAGTGAGGAAATGTGTGAGGCGAAACTGATGAGGACACACTTCAAAGCCCTGTGAAGTTGAAAACGCTGCTCTGTGCAAGAATCCCCCCATCCTGTTCTCCTGTCATTATTGTTTAAAGTGAACTTTCATCTGAGAAAGGGTATGAAATACTGCTGGTGACCTACAGATCTCAGAGAGTTCATTGCGCTCATCTCAAACTTTTAGAACTCTGTCCTGAATCACCCCTCAATCTACTGTAATAAATGCATAATTTATCAGTGTCAGGTACTTAAAGGGCATTTGAGTTTAACTGCAGCTGCAAGTTAAAACTATCTGCAGCAGGTGGCGCTGTTGTGTCATGTGACATTCTTCCTCTATTTGTTTTTCCCTAAGAACTCTCTTCAGGGCCCATGACTGCCTCCAAGTTTCAGATGTCAAAGGTTTGACTGACAGCTGTGGGGCTCCTCACACTTTTCTGGTTCGGCTTTGAGTGGGTGCCAAGCCATTTCATAACAACAAAAATTTACACCTGTTGCTGGCAACACTGCATTGCAAAGCTTCCCCCATTGACACTCTGTCCAGAACCCTCTGGGACTGCTGACCAGCCCTTTTGAAGAATGCCCCAGGGCATCCCTGCCGCCATGTCTGTGGGTGATTATTGCTGTGCAACCATGTGCTCAAAGGTTTCTGTTTTTAAAAAGACTCACATCTCACAGCCTGAACACTCTTGCCTGAGGACAATAAAACCAGTGGTACTTGGCCCAATGGATTGTGAATGTTAGGACATGTGCACCCCCATGCAATGTGGCATGACAGACTAAGGTTGTGTGGAACTGGCACGATATCACATGACCTGTTTATATATATCTGAAAATGTATACATATCCCACATTCTGACATTTTCTTCTAACTTGGGACAGACCTTACTGTTTATGACAGTAAACACATTAAGAATATAAATTGAAGTTCCACAGACTGCTCTGTGTTTAACATACTGTTACCAGAGACATCATCATCCCTATCATTTGTCTTCAGCCACTTCACTTGTTGGCTATTCCTAAAGCTGCTTGCACACCACTGATCACGTCATTGACAAGAACTCACTGACCATGTTTTATTGCCTAACATGACTGACATCGTAGATAAGGCAATAACAGTAACTAGCTCCAGTATCCGATTTTTTTCCTCATGTCAGCATTTGCATAATATCTAGTTCTTACTGTTTCAGCCTGTTTGAGCCTGAGGGTTTACATAATTACAATACCTATCTGGGTACTTGGAACTCCAAAGGGGCATCATGTTTGTATTGATGATTATGTATGGGCACCAGCATGGTACGATACTGTCTGAAAATCTGGAGCCAAATAAAGCTATACTATGTTGGCGGATCTTCTGAGACCTTTATCTAATCCATCTCACTTTCTCTCAAGTATATGGGCGCTCCATGAACAGTTACAAAAAGTAACACCACAAGGTGTCACTGTTTGTTTATTTGTGTATTCATTCGTTCATTTTAATTAAGCTCCCTTCAAACAAAGCATAAGCATCCAATGAACTGCTGTGAAATTGTCCAGCTAAGTAAGACAGACAACACAAAACAGACATCTCCAAAAGGCCATTAATAGAGAGAATCATTCATGGATATGAAGCTGCTTACACTGGACTTCAATTTTGTTGAGTATTAATTCTGATGCAATATGTTGTTGTGAGTGTTACACAAATTGTCCTTACTTAATATATTCAGTAAAAAGTTGAGCAGTCTTATCTGTGGAGAATAAAAATGTTTTGTAGCTTGCTGGTGTGGGCCAATGAGGTATGGTAAATAGTTAATTCTTGCCCCCAGCAGTCAGTTACAATGCATAACATTCAAGCGGCACTCAACATGTATGCAAATTGAAAGGTGTGGTGCTGGGCCTATAGATTTATGTGTCATGCAGTTGGAATACACATGACATTTCCCAGTCTATTTTATCTACTCAAATATAAATACTGATTTTTTTTCATTGAAATGAATACATGTGAGTAGGTTTTTGTTAATATTGCTATGTTTATTTTATATCTGACAGAATTACATTTAAAATACCATGTCAATAAAATTGGTTGGCTAACAAAGAAATACAGAAACGCTGCCCATATTACATAGTGATTACATTATTTGACTTGGATTGGTCATAAGGTTTATTCAGACAAGGAATGGTGTTAACATGTACGATAAAACAGCCTTTTCTCTGCACATGCCCAATGACTAATCCTCCAGCTGAATCCATATCTAACTCGAATAGTGATACATGCATATATAAATGAATAAACAGTGGCAACAGCCGGTTCAGCAGGTGCAGCTGCACCAGGCCCCGTGACTACTATAGGGGCCTGTCCATCGCTCGAGAATGTTGAAGTTGCGGGCCTTTTGAAACCGTTTTTTGTTATTTGATAAAAAATACAGTCTATACTATGCATGCTATAGCGTGTAGGCTACCCCAAAAATGAAGAGCGAGGGGAAGGTTCAATCTAGACCATTCGTAAAATGCGAACTTCACTTTCTTCAGGTGGAAAATGTAGTCTAACGTGGTTATGCGTTGGTTAAAGTAGTATGAGAACATTGTTTTATTGTTCTCAATTGCATTTTGTCTGAATTTGCGTAAAGCATGCAGCAGAACGCTGAAACTGTTCTCGGGGAAAGATCCCCGAGTAGCCTAATAAATCTTTTCATTGCCTACTTCTAATGCGCACTTAGTGACCAGGCTAAAACCGATATGACCTGATATCTGGCCGTGCGTTTTCTTCGAAACTGTAAAAAATGTAATTTAGCCATTATTTTGCAAATATTCTCAGAGGAGAATCCCCAAAGCCTAATGACTTTTTGTTTGTGTTTTCAATCTTACCAAAACTTCCTGAAAGCAACCTGCAATTTGTTTGCCCTCAAAAGCTGCAATCGAGCAAGGTCTTGTAACATAGAACACATAGTCTACGTAACATGCTTGAATGTTATAGACTACAGCATCTGTCTGGATTAAAATTTGGTAGCCTAATGTTAGCAAACGAAGTTGCGCACAGAAGGGAAATACGTCAGCTGGAAGACAGCTGCCGCAAATTCTAATCTAAAGAGAAGAAAGAAATTTTTATCATGAGCTGTTTCTTTTGGTGTTGCTCGCACTGGACATGGAGCCAGAAACTTGCTGAATAAAAGGCGAAGTGAGCATGTAAGGGTGAGTTACAGTCAGGTTTTCTCTATTGTGGAGTTGGATCAAGTATTGTGGAGTTGTTAGTATAGGCTACTTACTGCAGCATATAGGCCATATTTAGTCACTGCTTAATTCATACGATAGCGATTATGGTTATAATGCAGCAGTCGCTTAACGTTTCGTGTTGTGCGTTTGATGTTCTAGCTGCTTGGGCATATGTTATCTGCATATTAATTTGTTACTGTTGGTGCATGTTGATGAGGCGTTTTTAGTTGTGCTTTGCATGACATTGTCCCATGCTCACCGCGGCTATACAGTCTGCAAATTATTTTGCTGTTTACTAGTTGGTAATGCGAACGTTAAATTAGGCCCAGGCTATGTCTGATATTTGAGAGGACGAAGAGCGTAGAAGCCCATACTCTTTGGGGAAAGCCGAGCGCTCAAAGAGTTTGACAGAGGTATGTTGTTGAGCCTACGTTAAAGGGGGGCAGGCGGTCGCGGGTGGCGGCTGTTGGGGGTGGAGGCGATGCACCTCGGCTGGTCTCTACTATGCCACTGTGAATAAATTATAGTGAATATAATAATTTTCATTTGCACAGCTGTAAAGGCTCCAATCTTCCATTTTTTAAAATTTAGGTTGATTATGTAGGGATAATGGAGCCTATAGGCTAACGTCCCCTGTCATTACAGGAATATATTCCTTGACAGGACTTTATGTCCTGAAGGGAAATATTTTCGTATAATGACCGGCGGACAATAGGCCCATTATTCCGCGTATTGTGCGGCTACTTGCCAAAACGGCAAGAAGAAAACTTCACACAAACGTATTTTAAGTTGTTACCGTTTCGCAACTTGAACTTAAAACATTCTGTAGAACGCAGCTGATCATCTTTCACTTTCAACGAAGTTCCATTGTGATAAGGGAATGATCTCTACTCGCGGTAGGCCTGTAATATACAGATGTGAATTTGGCAAAAAAAAATAAACCTAGATGGTCACACACATACGCACCTGTTGAAAACTTTAACAGCTTGCTGAGACAAGACAGATTCACTTCTTTACAGCAAGTGCAAACAGATTTATACTCTAGAGTAGCGCTCTTGACTCCTAACCTCATAGAACAGAGAGACATGAGATATGAGAATGAAACCTCATATTTTATTTCAGGGCATAAGTAGGGTAGTCCATTTATGACTATATTGAGATTTATAAAAAGTCTGTTTGCCTTGCACAACAGATGAGAGAAAGTACCAGCGTTAAATTGTAAAATGTAGGCTGTATAGGCTATATCGAGGCACCATTGTTTCCCCAGCTAAACCTTATATCATATCAACACCATGAATATCTCGTTCGTATCATCTCACCTTAGCAAGTCTCAAAGCTTGATCTCAATGTTCCATGTCAAAGTTTAAGAATTTTTTTTCAGCATTATGCACCTTCATTTTTGGCCCTGAATTCAGAAAACATCGTATTTTTAACATCAAATATAATATCAGTTTAAAGTGAGAAAATCAACTTGATATTATTATTTGTATGGGCCTAGCCTAGTTCGTGGCTACTAGGCCTACTACTTAGAGCAGGTCAAAAAGTATCAGGTGTGTATTTGGTTTTTTTGGGGTTTTTTTATTAGCCTACAGAGGTGAAGCTGCTAGGCTTATTTCGTGTGGCTGTCATATTTAAAAAATTTCGTAGATAGATAGACAGGCTCATAAAGATACGTTATTATCCCGTAGGAAATTAAAGCATCTATGTCTTAACAAACACAAGACATGCACACACATCCATTTACAGAAACTATAAAAAGTATACAAAACTATAAAAGTCCACAGAACATACATATGGTGTCACAGGTTATTGACTTAAGTGAAATCTGTGGATGTGAAGATCGTGCAAAGAAGGTGGGTCGATTTAATCTATTGCAGGTTATGCCCACCCAGGCAAAAATTGTATGGGAGATGGAGATTACTGACTATTGATTCCTTCCTCATCTTTTTCCTAAATTATTTAGCCTACCTAAGGACGTCCTGTTCAGTTTTTCTTAATAAAAGAGGGTTATAATTGTTGTAACTTTGTGAAATTGGTTATAATTCAGCGTCCTTTTAGATGCAAATTTCTATATCCTTTTAATACAGGACAACGTAACTGCTTGTATCAAAACTTCTTAAACTAAGATATGTTTGGGGTTTTTTTTAGCCAGAAACTGTAGAAACGCATGTTGAGAGCAATCTCGCAGCTGTAGTCTAAAGTGCCTCATTTTCGCCCGGTTGGTCTCCGCCCCATAGCTGGGTGTTTGAGGCCACAGGCTTCCTGTGAGCAGCTTTGCTGACTATTAGCTTTTCAATGTTTCTTGATATCTAAATAATAACTCATGTGCTTAGTCAAACATTATTGAACTTAAAGGATAGAAACATTAAACTTTGGGACAACCCCACTTGGCTGGGTATATATCGTTTTGACAGTAATAAACAACCAAGCGTTAGCGGCACGAGTTCGAAATAACGTTAACGCTACCGCACGAGCTGAAGCGGCACAGGCAGAAGGCTTTGAAGGAAACCCAAGTGTGATCTGCATTTAAAAAGTAAGAAGGATTCTTGATTTGGCTTGTTCCTGTGGCACGGGACAAACGTGACCTATTGACTTTGTTGGCTAGTGAGCAAATGAACTTGAGATTGATTCCGTAGATCGGTAATGCTAGTTAGGTATTGCTATTATTTGACAAGTTTGGGACCGAGCGAGCTAGCTGGTGTTAGACAGCTAACGTTAACTAGCTCGACGGCTAGCCTTTACTCATCTCATTCTATGAAGTTAGCAAAGCTAGCTCGATTGGAGACACAAGCTATAGCGCCTCGTGTGGGGGATGGGCTTTGTGTTGTAAGTAGTCAGTGTCTAGCTAGACATTGAAAGGCCTACGCTGGTAACATTTACATGCAGAACATCATTGTGAAAACAAATTATATCAAATCTAGTTATATGTTGCGCCATTCACCAAATGGTCGAAGACCACCAGGAAGAGGCCTCGAAAACGCTAAGGCCATCATGCTACGAGAATATTAGCTTGGCTAGGCTATCGATTTAGCTAACTTAGCTTATTTAGCTAAACTAGCCATCCGCGAGATACCACGAGCGTTCAAGTTAAATGTTTGTTTACTGTCCAGCTATCTTTTCTGTCAAGTTGGCGGTTGACTCTTAAAGTCTTGTTCTGAATCTGAATATAATATCCCCGTGTACGTTGGCAAATTAAATAAATGAAGTCGATAAAGATTGAAGTGGGGCTTTCCACGAGGATTGCCATGCACTAACGTGGATGTAAAAGCTTTAACGTTTGGTACGTTAACTTAGCTAGCTATGTTTTACAGGCGAAGGTCATGGTTGTCGGTAATCAACACGAATGAGCTGCGAAATTTAACTTTACTCTTCTAAATTTGTTCCTTAGTTAGTGTAATCTAGACGTTGATTGCATGCGAAAAGTTATTAACTTAGTCGTTCAGCGAAATAGGTGGCTGCGAGCTTGAAGAGATTGCTGGAGTACGTTTGTGGACACTATATATGAGTTGGCGAGGTAACGTTACAAGATTATAAAGTAATTGTCCCTAAGCTGGAGTTATAGCATGTAGAGTTTATCATAAACAGCAACTAATTATTTCATGCATTTCCTCAAGGTCTGAAGAAGGCTGATGAAGGGTTATTGATATCTAAGGCTAGTTGTCTGCAAGAATGTCTTAAGCCTGTGAGCTGAAACGTTAATCGTTAACCAGACGTTTTTACCAAGGGATGCCATGACCGAAGTGCATTTCACGAAATTTGGTTGTTACTACACTGCAGCATGCGATTTTCAGTATCTGAACTTTACGTGCGATGTGATAAAATAGGATTTCATGCCATGCACAGGTTGACACATTTTAAATGTGCTATATGATGATGCCAAACATGCCAAAGTAGTTGTAAGTAAATTGTACTACGTGAAATCAGTAGTAGTCACACGCAACTGTAAAAAAAAAAAAAAATGATGTTCAGCTGAAGCTTAGGTCATAGATTGGGAAAGGGGTGGCTGTTAGGATTTGTCCATTTGTTAACCTCCTGACACCCAACCACCTAAACAATATTTTCATCATTGTAACCAATTGTATGCTTCTTATTGCTATCTATAGAGCTGTGAGAAGTTTCTCCTGTTCGTCTGCAAGAAAATGAGCATCTAAACATTGTGTGCTCTGATGGTAAGCATACAATATTCATCTTTGGTCCAGCCATTCATGGTGCACTGTCTGAGTTGTGTTTTTTGTTTGTTTGTTTGGTTCTTTTTTTGTCTTGATAGAGTTTAGGTTGATGAACGGTTTTGAAACCCATGCACCAAAATGTACACTTGACACGATTCCAACAGCAACTGCAGTCTTCGTTGTGTGAGTGAGGTAGCCTGTGAATAAGTGATACTGTAATGAATACTCCATCATGGGGAGGGATGATGTTGACGTAGATGTTGGTATGACAATTCAGCAGGCATTTGAGTGAATTTTTTCCAACTTCAGTGCAAAAGTGTGTCACCTTCAACTAAGTACATAGTAAGTGCACAGATAATGACTTTCAGTTGAGCTGGAGCAACAAAATGCTGTTGAACAAGTAATGGTAAGTGCTTTGGTGACACCAAGTGACTTGAAGACACAGTTCTTATAATTTCAACTTGTTGGCTCTTGGAGAGGGGTTACTAATTTGATTGGCTGTTGAGCTCATATCCACTACCTTTTTGTAATAATCGAGGACTGCATTATAATTTGTGCACTGTGCTTAAACTGTGAGTTAGTGTTTCTTTGATTCTGATGCTGTATCTCAGTCAGATTTAGCAGCTCAGGTTCACGTTCAGTGTTTCGGACACAGCATGTAACAGTTGCTGTGGTGAACAGGGACATGGTTGGGACAAATAGATTATTATACATTGCAGTGTAGTAGCGTAAATATTTATTTAGCTCTTACAAATTGAAATAGCCTGGAAACATAGTTGTTCTGCCATTATGCTTCAAGCTTTCACCTTATGGTATTGTTTTACTGATCTTAAAGGATTACTGTTTTTTGAGTGTTTGTAGACTCTGTTTACTATGAACAAACACCAGATAAGCAAACACTGGTGAATAAAAAAAATCTTGAAAATTGTGTAAGTAGGGTTTAAGAGCAAATCACTTTGTAAGAATGGTTTGTAAATGAGGTTCAAAATCCTGAGACAGATTTTCATCTTCTCCACGCCAGGCATAGAAGTTGGCCTCCACTCAAGTACTTAGGAACTAATGCAGGGCTAGTTCCATAAACTGACTGTAGCCTCGGGTACCTGAAGCTTTTGTTGTCCTAGGAGATTTTCTGATGCATTATCCAAAGATGCCTCAAGTTCTTTAAGCAGCATTCCAGCAGTAAATTCTGGATGTGAAAATTAACTTTTTTGGCTGCACTAAGTTGCTGATGTTATTGTTGATTCTTTCCAGTGGCTATTTTTGAGATATAGATGTGATGTCTGAACAGCCCTTTATAGCTGCAAACATCAACATTGGCTGAATTTGCAAATTGAGAATTTAGACACCTTTGCCAATATACAGTGAAGATTTGGGGCAGCAGTCATTCCTCGAGCCTTGCATTTCGATGTTACCTATGCTAAAGCAATATTGATATGTTGTGTAGGCGTATTCCATAAGGACAACGCATAGCTGGTTTAACCTAATGCTATAAACCCACTGTTCTGATACCCAGAGTGTTATGACATCAAACACAGTCAGCCCACTAAACTACATTCACTCTTATTGTATGACAATCTAAATGTGCTTCATCAACCTGGATGGTAGATGGGTTTCATTCCAGCTCTCTTGATAGACTGAATTCAAGCAAGGCGCTTGGCTTGATTTTGTTGAATTTTTTTTTTTTTTTTTTTTCTCTGTGTGGTAGCCTATAGAAAAGGCTAAAGGAATTATTGAATTCCCCTCTTTCTTACTCAAGTCTTATTGAGACTAAGCTGCTTCTTAGGAACTCCAGTGTTCATTAGGATCATAGCCAAAAACTCGAGCTAAGCTTGTCTTATTTTGAGCTTCAGTAATGGGTGGCAATCCCATTGGCATTGTGGCATGACATTTGCCAAATAAGCGCTGGACGGGAATATGAATACTGGATACAAGTGTAAAATCACTTGGATCCCCCTCAACACACACGCACAAGCATGTATACAGTTTTGCCTATCTGCCTTCTGTGGCAGGTCTTCCATTATCAGACTTGCTATTTGAGGGCACTCGGCTGACTCCAAGTCATCTTGCAGAGGGTGGAAATTACCCTGAGGCTAGGCAGAGCCTGCAAAAGTTAAAAAAAAAAAAAAAAAAAAAAAAGTTTAGTCATAGGGCTGGAGCATGTTGTCCTGGTAGTGGCATGGGAGTACCAAAAAGTGTGTGTGTGCGCGCCTGCCCTCGCGTGTGTGTTTGTTTTTCCCACCCCTCCTCAAATGTTCTTATGTTAAGTGGTCATTTTTCTTTCCCAGTTTCTTGATCCTTGCAGTCTTGTGAGATCTGTTTTCCAAACAGATGCGTAGCTGAAATGTTGGAAAAGCTACATATCACATTAATCACAGTTTCTACACCTCACCAACGTCCTCACAGTGTTTTCTGTTTTGTTTGTAAGTGTGTGTCATATGTTACTGAATGCCTTAACTTAGAAAACATAAATGTCCTCCAAAGACAATTTGTGTGACACATATGTGTTGCACAGACATCAATAACATCAAGACAATTTCCTTTGAGAAATTATCTTTCTATCTATCAGTCTAACCACAAGGTTATTGATACTGATACCTGTGTATTAATAAAAACTGGGATGTTACCAGTCCTAGTGCTCCTGTTCTCAGGGTCCATACACACGGGAACGTCAGTCAGTTTGCCTCAGTAGAAAATGCCTTTTACTCATTTCCATGCAGGCAGTAGACCTTTGCTGCAAGCATTGCCTATTTCCCGCTAGCATAGAAATTCATTACCTAAACTACTATGCCAAGTATTTAGCATGTTCACAAACCATCAACTTCAAAGTTTATCTGTCTTAAAAGTAGCATGTCAGAAGTATGGACACCTCTAAACTAAATTTCTCAGCATCGGCTTAACTTAACGGTGGCCCTTTCTGTGTCCGTTTACGGCGCCACATGTAGGTGTGGCATACGTATTGCATTGCTTTTAGTGCTCCGTTCCCGTCTGTACGTGAATATTTATTGATCCAATTCAACCTGCCAAAGCAAAAAAAAAGACCTCTGTGTTGATGATGTGCTTTCTCGTCTCTCCTGGCCGACCCAGGCTCGTCTCCTGCTCTGACCCCTTGGTGTATCCAGGATTAAAAATGAGCATAAGCAGTGATGAGGTCAACTTCCTGGTCTACAGATACCTGCAGGAGTCAGGTAAGCCAAAAAAGTATTAAGATTGAAAAAATTAAAAAGAAAAAAAAGTTAAAATTGTCACTCATGTTCTGTGTGGGCAAGTGTTGATTGTGACAATTTACTCTCCCTTTTATGATTGGAGGTAAGCCTGTCCATCTCATCAGTCTTGGTTGTGCGAGAGTGTCACTTGTTGAGGTGTTCTCTGAATGGACTGGACGGGACTGAAGTTTCAAGTTGTTTCCTTGTGTCTCCTGCAGGCTTCTCCCACTCTGCCTTCACTTTTGGCATAGAGAGCCACATCAGCCAATCCAACATCAACGGGGCTTTGGTGCCCCCGGCTGCGCTCATTTCCATCATCCAGAAGGGGCTGCAGTATGTGGAGGCTGAGGTCAGCATCAACGAGGTGAGTGTCCCGCTGCTAGGCCACTGGACTAGGTCCCAATGCCCCCATTTGCACAACCTGTTCACAGTGCTCCGGCCAGACCAGATCACACCAAAGGGAACCAATTAAAGGGGCTGAATCTCAATGTGCCCTGAAAGGTCTAAGCCCAGGGGAGGGTTCAACTGTGTATGGTTTCCTGATTGAACGAGGGTTTTGGCGCCAGTGCTTTGCAGCAGGCTTTTGAGGTAGTTTTCTTTCATTTGGTGGGTGTGTCAGAAGTCCAAAACATTAAAAAGACAATGAATACAGTATCCACCTCCAATTGAATGATAAGAGTGAAAAAAAAAAAAAAAACGTAAACCTAAATTTTCATATGCATTTAGTCAGGCTTGGATAAAATCACAAAACAAATGTCAAGTGATGACTCTCTGCTGTGCCAGTGCAAGCTACAAAGTGTTTGGTGCTCCTCTTCCTATTGAGTTAAAGGTTTTGCTATGTAACACATCTTGAATTTGTCTTGAAATTGACTAAGACTAATCTGGCCTGAATTAGCCTGTCACAAAGTCAGTTTATATCAATGAAGTCTTTGAGAGTTTTGGATTTAGTCCTTAAGACAAGCATTAAGGAGCTTTAGGCAGAAACTCTTGTGGAAGGTTCACAACTTGGTGCCTTCAGATCACACACAATTTTGATTAAGTGTATGCGTTTCAAAGTAGTATAAAAGATATTTGGTTCATCTGTGAAAATTATCTCCAAACATGTGGTGAAACTCTACAAACTGAGTGATTCAAAAGTTGTTAATTGGTTACAGATAACATTGAACACCCCACCTATTGGTCACGGCAGTTCGTAATATCCCCTTGACTGCATGTCTTGACAGGATGGCACGCTGTTTGATGGGCGACCAATTGAATCCTTGTCGCTGATTGATGCGGTGATGCCAGACGTGGTCCAGACTCGGCAGCAGGTGTACCGAGACAAGCTCGCCCAGCAGCAGGCCGCTGCCGCCTCCTCAGCGGCAGCAACAGCTGCCGCTAGTAATGCCACCACAGCTGGAGGTGCCAAGAATGGCGAAGGCACTGCCAATGGAGAGGAGAATGGACCACACACCTTAGCTAGTGAGCAACTCGCTTTTCACTTGCAGAACAACTCCATGGATGGCCATTAAGCTTGGCTATAGGAAACAGCGTAGTAGTGGCTTGAGAGAACCTGTGGAAAGCAACAGTTTTCTATGATACTTGAGTGATTTCCTCTAATTATGTAAATAACCACTGGATCCTTTCATTTCAAGTAGTAATTTGTCACTCATAATATTTGTTGCCAGACACATAATTTATTTACTTCTTTTTTTTTTTGTTTATTTGTTTTGTATTGTTGAGTGTATATATTAGATGTTTAATGTTTCAAATGGTCATTGAAGTGCATCCCCCGACACCTCACAGAGAGCCTTCAGTTTGACTGTAATAGGACATTGGATGCGTTTACTTTTATAATGATGACTTTTCACATGGCCGATATTTTGCTCCAACAGACCATCATGCGGAGATGATGGAAGTGGACAGGGCGGTGGAGATCCCTGCCAGTAAGGCCATGGTGCTGCGCGGCCACGAGTCTGAGGTTTTTATCTGCGCTTGGAACCCTGTCAGCGACCTGCTTGCCTCTGGGTCTGTCTCTTGTAGCTTGTTCATCATTGAGCTGTTTTTCTTGCTGTCAGTTGTTTCTGCAGTTTTTTTTTTTTTTTTACGTTTCAGTTTGGATCCGTTTGAATAATGCGTGTTGTACACAGATTCGTTTTTCATGAAATGAAGCGTTTTTCCTAGACCAGTTTTCTGTATTTATATTTTTTGGTGTTCTTTAGGTGTACTTGTTAATGAGGTTATATCTCTTGTTTGTGTGTAAACAGGTCTGGGGACTCAACGGCTCGGATCTGGAACCTGAGCGAGAACAGCTCAGGCGGCTCCACACAGCTGGTCCTGAGACACTGCATCCGAGAGGGAGGCCAGGACGTGCCTAGCAACAAAGACGTCACCTCACTCGACTGGAATGTAAGTTGTTCTGCCAGAGGTATCCCTTGGCAACCGGCCAGAGCAGGAAATGTGTTTCCCGTGGGCCTGCGAGAGTTGTCACATGAACCCACACTCTCTGATTTCTGACCCAGTAGTGGGCTGTTTATTTGATGCATATTTTTCTCGCCTAATTGCATTGAATCACGAAACTGAGTTTTGTGAGCTTATTAATTAATTACTCATTGGATGTTTTGATTTATTTTTTTGTTCGGTCTTGCAGAGTGAGGGCACACTGCTGGCAACCGGCTCCTATGATGGTTTTGCCAGAATATGGACTAAAGATGGTGAGATCCCTCCCTCTGTGCTTCTCAGAGCACTTGCATTGTTTTGTCTGCCTGGTGTCATTGGCATTAACGGTATATCATTTTCAGGTAATCTTGCCAGTACCTTGGGCCAACACAAAGGGCCTATATTTGCTCTGAAGTGGAATAAGAAAGGCAACTTCATACTCAGTGCTGGGGTAGATAAGGTAATTTTTCTCTCCACGCATTTCATGTTTGTTTTTATTTTACTTTACAAGGCTGCCACAGGGTCCCTTGAAATCCTGACAAATTAGTGAATTGGAGAGACCGGTGTGAGCCTTGAAAACTGACATGAGTCATTGAAAGTGCCTGAATTGATATTTTAAGTGTAGATAAATCAAGAGATGACACAGTCTACAATGCTTTGGGTCCTTGTGACTGCAGCTTTCAAGGACCTTCTTCACCAGTTCCCTTTCAGTGCTGGTGATTCATGACGCTGACCATCTCTGTGTTCTGTCCTACAAACAGACTACAATCATTTGGGATGCACACACAGGAGAAGCCAAACAGCAGTTCCCATTCCATTCTGGTGAGCACAGGCAAAATGCATTTGTAATGTAGTTAAGCTCCTACAAATCAGTCCTGTCAGTAGTGTTATATCAAAGGAAACCATGTGGAACTCTGTAGGCTGTGGTTGTGAAAGCAGCCACATTGCATTTCCAGTTGACTTGCTCTGTATTTATGTGCGTAATACAGTGGCCATATGTGGTACAACATGGTATCATAAGGTAGGCAATACTAGCGCTAGTTGGTTGCATGCTAATTGGGCAAGTGGGTGTCACAGCATTCTTTGACATTTGTCAGAAGCACAGTTGTTTGTTTGCATTCTGTTGCTACTACTTTGTCATAGTTGAACTTAAGAATAGTTGATTTAAGAAAAACTCAGCGTAGCATCTTTGTGAGGCGTTCACATTGGCATGCTATTTTCAACTCGAAGTGCTCGAAATCATTTGTTTACCATTGAAACAATGCAACTTGGCTGTTGCAATGTGCCGTGCATTAATTGAAGAGAGGTGCGAGCTGAAACAGGAACAAGGCTCCTAACAACACATTTGGTTCAAAGTTAAAAATAACATGAGGTCATGTTTCATTTTACTAATTTCAGCTCATTGCTTGGCTACCGACTTAGTCAATTCAGACGGCTAGCTATTTAGCTATAACTATGTCATAGCGACGTGTTCACAGTCAATTCCCACCTCCCGTGACGCACATCTATCGCCTGTCCTTAAAGACCCTCAGCAGTATGACGTCAATGTTGGTCATAGTATGATATTATATTTGTTGGTCTGTGCCTATTGTTTATCTGTTGGTCTGTGTGTCTGTGCCTGCTATTAATCTATTGGTCTCTATGCCCTCTCTTGTCCAGCACCTGCTCTAGATGTAGACTGGCAGAGCAACAACACATTTGCCTCCTGCAGCACAGACATGTGCATCCATGTGTGCAAGCTGGGCCAGGACCGGCCCGTCAAGACATTCCAGGGCCACACGGTAACTTAGAACACACATACACTGTGACCCCCGCACTGCCACTTATCTCTTCTCCCTGTTTTGTCTCTTCCCTGACGTTTGTCCATCTCTCTGATGAAATCTAGCCTTTCCACAGTTTAGTGAAGGTCTGTGGAATATTTTCTCTTCTCACTTCGTTACTCTGTGTGTTTTACCTGCTCCATCTCCAGAATGAGGTGAATGCAATCAAGTGGGATCCCCAGGGCAACCTACTGGCCTCCTGCTCCGATGACATGACGCTCAAGGTAAGGCAGGGTTAAATACTGTACTATGAATTAGGGCTGGGCAATATGGCCTAAAATTCATATTCCAGTATAATTTCAAGCATAGACGGTATGTGGTATATATTGTGATATATTCTTCATGTAACTCTAAAATACAATTTCAAATCTACAGTATTGATCAGGTGAGACAGAGACACAAGTTGTATTTTTCTCCAAAAATAATGAGCTAATTCAAACTAAACTTTTTCTGGTCAAATCATTACTAATTGAAAGCAGAATACAACAAAATTAAATAAAAAAAATGTAAATGTTTAAATTAAAAACATTCAGGACATCTTTAAATGAAAAATACAAAATTAATTGAACTAAAGGAAATCTGACAATAATTGCTAAACAGTTTAGAATAAAAAGCAAACAAAGATGTCCCAAGAAGTTATCGTATCTATCCACATTTGATAAAGGGAGCAGCTGAACGTGGCTAAGGAATATTTAAAATTGTGGCAAATCAAAACCAAATCTGAACTGTGCGAGAGAGAGAGATGGAGCGTCTTGTCATAATGTGAAAAACCACGCCCCCTAGGGAGAAACTGATTACTTGCTCTCCATTCACTTGCGTTACGAAACGGGGTGCCCCAGTAGTGATCAGTTTTTACCACAGTAGGAGAAAATACCTAAAAGCTGTTGTGTGAAGAAAATGTATTACCAACAAGAGAGAACCCAGAACTTCAATTTTATAAGTTGCTAAACCAAAATACAGAGGCCGTCAGGAGGTATAAATGGCTGCAAGCAATCAGAGAAATTGCATCCAAAGGAAGTCAGAAAGTTGTGGGTTCTGAGAGTGTATGTTCAGCAAGCACTTTGTCACTGGTAAATCAATGATATGATTCATGTTAGTTTAAGGCTACAAATCTGTCATGCAAAAATACTGTCCTTTTGAGTTGCAAAGCCTATACCATCAATCTGGTTTTCAGAATGTGATGCTTTCACACAGGGAGCCAGTATTCTGTTTTATCTGCTATCTGCTTAACTGTATTTTCTATGCTTAGTCAGCTTATTTAAAATAGGTTCTGAGTTCTTCTCCTTGTTGAGCAGATTTCATGCATCTTTTTTTTTTTTTTTTTTTTGCTATAAGTCACAAATGTGGGTGTGACATCTTACCGCAATACTAAGTCAATTAGGACTGGGAGGTTCTTATCCCCCTGCAGGGGGTCTGTCCTCAATGCGTTTTGTCTCTATAACTGACATGGAAATGAAACACTGTTTACAGATGCTCAGTTATGTGTGTATGTGTGTATTTGATGCAGATCTGGAGCATGAAGCAGGAAGGCTGTCTTCACGACCTGCAGGCACACAGTAAGGAGATCTACACTATCAAATGGAGCCCCACAGGGCCAGGCACCAACAACCCCAACGCCAACCTAATGCTCGCCAGGTCAGCATCAATCTTAATATGCTTCATACATGTGATTGCAAGTGTTGTGACAAATCTCTATCAAGGAATTGATTTTCCACTGTTTGTTTGGTCAGTTGATTTGTTTGCCCAGATTTCATGAGACTTGTCAAGGTGTAGCGCTAAAACCTTTTGTGTGGACCCTAAAGTACCAGCGTGTCTGCACAAATAGTAGTGTTTGCTTTCGCTAGTGTTGTTCAATGCAGCATTAATGGCATGCCAGCCTTACAAAGTTTTTATTTTCTAAATACACTAAAATTTGGAAGCATAAAGCGACACACACATATCCAGCTATTTGGCCATCATGAAGCGATGACCGACAATGGAATGTGAATGTGTTTGAGTGGTATTTGTCAACAACAGGCAAAGTGACACCTGGCGATTTGAAATGGTTAGATACTGAGTACGAAGTATTATTCCAATTCGGAGGTATGCGAATGAAGTAATTACCAATGGGAATGGAGGATACTGTTGATTATTACCATCAACAGCAAGTGCCCTAGAGATTCGCTGCTCAGAGACAAAACATCTTTCGGTTTTGTTTCCTAGGGGACAAGTAGGGACAGTTGCACAGTTCAAAAATCAAAAAAGCCCGGAAGAGAATGTTATGATTGGAAGTAAGTCAGTGCCGTGTCATGAAGTGTCTTATTAGCTAATAGTAGCTCAAAAGATTGGAAATCAGTGGCGAAAACACATTGATTAGATGGAAAAAGAAACCAAAACCTCAAAGCTCAAGATTTGGGATGGTGTCTCTGGTGGCACAAGAGTGAATGTGACTGGACTTATTTAAGGCCATCAAGTGATTTAAGGCTTATTTTAAAATAACTGTCAATTTTCTTGCTGTTAACAGAGGAATGGCAATGGGAAGCTGCTCTAATTGTCCCGTAATCTCTTATTTTCAATGTTGAAAGTTGACAGGTATTCTCAGCCACCACTGCCATTTTCATATCAAAACAGTGAGGCAGGGGTGTTCGAAACAGGTTAGGGGGAAATAAGAGGGTCACCAGTTTTACCAGCAAGGTGCACACAGCAAAAGCTAGTGGTGTGGAGGGGAATTGCTTGAATTCAGATAAGCCGTGCAAGACTGGAGACCAAAAATAAATACATGGTCTATAGTAAAACTACACATTGACAAAAAATCATTTCCATCAACGAATTTTCATCGGGGACTACGTCGACCAATCTGAATGATTTATGTGGAATTTTACCCACTCTGATTTTCATGTTTTCCCCCTTTAACCCACCCTTTGTCGTCCGTAGTGCATCCTTTGACTCGACGGTACGGCTCTGGGACGCGGAGCGTGGTGCTTGCATCCACACGCTCACGCGCCACCAAGAGCCCGTCTACAGCGTGGCATTCAGCCCTGACGGACGGCACCTGGCCAGTGGCTCTTTTGACAAATGTGTGCACATCTGGAACACGCAGGTATGCCGGCTCGGCAGCTGTTTTCATCCATATGTCTGCCTATGTCTCCATACTTCTTTTCATGAGGAGGCACAGACTTAGGCATGGAAAGTTAGATATTTGCTCTTTTGTACTTTGAGTACTATTTCTGAGCTCTGTGCATTCAGGTTTTTGTTTGTATTGTTTGTGAGAGTGATGAGAGAGACTAAACCAGAGCACTTTACCAGCATCGTACTGAAGCTTTGAGCTGCTGAGTCAGCACTTCTGTCCTCCTTTGGTTTGTAACACGTGTGTGTGTGTGTGTGTGTGTGTGTGTGTGGATACACAGAGTGGAGCATTAGTGAACAGCTACCGGGGAACAGGGGGCATATTTGAGGTCTGCTGGAATGCAACAGGGGACAAAGTGGGAGCCAGTGCATCAGATGGATCAGTAAGTGCCCTCAACACTTTTTGAAGCAATAAAACATCCTCCTTCAAATCTACATAACAAGGCTGCAAACAGACTGAACGCGGATTTACGCAAGGTAGTAAAGACGAAAGTTGAAAACGAGCGGATTTTGTTTGTCATTGCTATGCAACCACAGGTTCATCTCTACTTATTACAGCTTTCATGTCGCTATTACAAACTGAAGAACTAAAGAGTTTAGAGACTAACTAAATAAAGATTATGAAAGTAAAGATATAATTTTTTGTTAGAAATGTCATAAAAACTTATATTCATGATTAGGGTGTGTAACATATTGCATTTTCTCCGCCCAGAATGAAAAGAATCTCCTCGGTATGCGAGTGGCGTCCACATGGATTTTCCACTCAGTTGAATGTTTTTTTCTACTCGCTTTGCTCAGAACGGGCAGGCGAACAATCAGCATTGCGCCCTGTGCAGATAATCTACTCAGAAAAAGCTCGCTGGCAATATGACACAACAGAAAAAAATACACCTCTCTCTGCAAAATCTGCGTTCAGTCTGCTTGTGGCCTAATACTTTAAAGTCTGCTACTAGTTTTAAGCAATGAACAGAAGCAAATGTTGAAAGCTTCCCCACTGAGAATAGTGGGAGAATTTTTGCCATTTTGATAGCACCAAGCCTTTACTCTTCTCACTCTTCAGACCTGCTCTGGCAAAAAAAAAACAATCATTTTCATTTCTCCCTACTCAGGTTTGTGTGTTAGATCTGCGGAAATGACGCTGCCAACAGGAAGCCATGGACCGACTCTGAATGTGTACATAGCCAAATTGACTGTCTTGTCTGTCCCTGGCCCCATCCACTGCTGTAGGTCCTTTGCTGAAGCCTCCCACTGCTGAGTCCTTGCATATGAAGACATCTTCCTATGCTAGGAAAAAGTGGATGTCATACTCTTTGATGTTATCCACAGGACTGTTGAACACATAAATACACACACAAACATGCTCACACACACAGACACACAGGTGTAGGACACATATCACTGCTTATGTCTGTTCTTTCTCTTACGCTTTTGAGTCAGTAGGTTATACATTCAGACCAATATATCATTGCTGGTGTGTGCATATTGTACATATCAGTGTTTCAGTTTGCCATCCTGGGATTTTTCTGTCAAATCCCCCCCACCACCACGCACGCACACAGACAGTGATGGAGAGATTTAGAACCACCTGGACTATTCTTTTTTTTTTTTTTTTAACACAAATTACATAGATTACTTTGATTGCGTAAACTTGGGGAAGTATACATTTGGCATTTGTGCTGTTAACACCTATTTAGAAATAGCAGTCATTTGCATCTGCGATTTACTTCTTTGCCAAATTTTTTTAAAAAGGTATACAAGAATTCACTACAGGATAGAAGCATCTTAAATGCCCTCTGTAATGTCCCCTTTCAAAGCCGCAGAGGTTTCAATCACTGTAACAACTGACTGTCTGGTCTGGTCTGTGCCACACACTGCACAAGTGCTGACTGTAATGCATCCCGTATTTTAGCGCCAAGTGCTGTGGTTGTGCATACGCATCTTTTCACATCGGGTCTACTATCAGCCATTGTCTTTGGCATTAGGCTCATTCAGGTGGGTGAAGAATGATGTTGAAGCCACATGATGTGCCTGCTATACGAAAGTAAAATGATTCAAATGTGAAAGGGCTCAGATGGAGACTGAAAAAGAAAGCGTGCAGTGCAGCAGTGGGGTAACTTGCAGTGGTCTGGCCTCATTAAACTGTATGCTGGTTTATTTGATGTTAGGATGAGGTCCTGTGGACATTCCCCACTAATGTGTATGGGGAATGCTCATGGTTAATTTAACTGCCCTGAATAAATTTGCGTAGTCTCCATAGCAAGTCAGTCATTTAGATGTCATCACTGTTGTCCTCACGACAGAACCGTGGACACCCAGCGTGTTCAGATATTGGTTTATGTACTTGAGGAGGCCATGGCTCCCTATATGCACATAAGCAGAAAAGGTCAGTGCAGTTCTTAGATCCAGGTGGCTATTGGGCTAACAACATTGGAAAGCTTGGGGGGTCCTTGTGCATGTATGTGAGAGGGCCTTGAGTTTTTTGGTTTGTCAGGGAAGAAGAAATGGTTGGTTTCCATTGTTTGATTGTTTTTACACAGTACCGATGAGTGTTGGGCTGCAGAGTCTTGAAAACACACTTTAAGAAAAATACAACAAAAAACTGAAATGGTAACAGTAAAGCGTATATATAAATAAATATTCTATATCTGTACTGTCACAGGGGGTTATGAGATACATGCTACTCCTATGAGAAGCTTTTTTGTTTTGTTTTGTTTTTTTTAATTGAGGCGTTCATGATTATGGCACACTTCATGTGCATCTTCAGAATAAATGTCATCATTAGCTGTAATGTAAAGTGTTTTTGTTTGTTTCGTTTGGTTGTTTAAACAATAAAATACCATTAGACAGTCCTAGAGGAGCTGCTACATCCCCAGTCAACCACAAGGAAGTTTTTTTTTCCTGCACTTTAAATGAACTTGATTTTAGCTGGCACTTAAAAATGGTTGAAAGGAAGAATTTATTGTTTCATCTGGAATGTTCCTTTACATCTTTTCCACACTCGAGTCTGTTCAGGTGTGCATTTACCTGTGCAGAAGTGTGGTGAGATGGGTGTTAAAAAACAGTGTTGGGAGAGAGTGCAGTGGCTTGGGGCCAACTTCATGGCATTCCATGTTGTACCATTCTGTAGCATAGCATAGCAGGGCTCACAAAGCCAAACCTTTCTCATTAACAGTCTCCGTTGTGATTTCTGATTTGTTTTTGTTCAGAATGTCACCATTCACTTAATGATTTTTTTTTTTTTTTTGTAAAGAGTTGAGAGTATTTTGAAGTTTGCTTTAATATAATCAACAGTAATTAGATTGTACCATAAGACACTATTTATTATATTGTCTATGACAGTGGAATGGTATTTTATAATGTTTTGATTTTAAGAGATGCTTTTTACAGTGTATTTGAGTGTTTTTGCTTCCTTTTGGTCCAACCTAAAATGCCTAGTTTTATCTTTACTATGTCTATGGCCCTTGAAGGTTTTGTACTCTGAAAACTTTTTATAATTCTGTCTACAGAAGGAACACACCTGGTTGTATCTGACCATCCTGGACCACACAAATACTTATTTGATTTTTTTTTTTTCTTTCCCTAGCCCCTGATTGGTTTGTGTCATAGTCCTGATGTACCATTTCCTCCTCCTTGCTCACGTCTTGTTGCAGATACTATCTTTACAATGTTGAACTGGCTTTTGTGATTTGAGTCAGATCAAATGAAAGTCCAGAATAAAATATATTTTGATAATATAATTGTTTTAATGCTTTTTTACAGTTTAAAGGTCCAACCAAGGACTAGGCACTTTTGGTGAAATACTACGAGGTGCAAAATCCAACCCAAATCCAACTTAAGCAAAAACATACCCCAGAGATGCATAGCTTTCAGAAAAATATGGTGGCAACTGATAATCGTGACCCCCTCTTTGGTTCATGGACTATTAGCTGCAGGCTTTTTTGGGACTTAAGCACCTGGGAGAATTTTGCCCTTTGTGATTAAAGGAAAGAATTGTATTGATGAGATGGTTGATGCACTTGCATGGGTTCAGGGTTTTAGTGGACTCTTGTGGGCAAGTGGATATTGGGCAATGTGGTCTTCACCAGATGTCAACATTTGTTCCTTTGACCACATAAATAACTTGCACCTGGGTCAGCTTGTGACATCTCTTGCTCAAAGCACCCTCATTAAAGAAAAAACATCCTGACCACTTTTCTGAAATGACATTGGCTGTGTGTGAACATGAACAAACACCTTGAAACTTTCCACAATTTATTTCACTTGGCTTCAGCTTCATTCCAACTTATAACCAGAGATACCAAGTCCTACTTCCATAATATTTGAAACTAAGTGGCTCCTCTTCAGACACAAAAATGTGATTTAATCCCTTTACTCAGCTGTATACTACCAAACATGTCTTCCTGTGGGTCAGGTGGTAGTGTAACCAAATCAGTAGAGCTCATATACAAAAAAGAATGCAAATGCTGTAGGCACTACTGTGTTACACTCCAACCTTTAAGAACCTAAGATTTGTAATAAAAGTTTTGCTCAGATCTCACTTAGGCGTCCATGACCTGATGTCGATAGAACCAACATCCTTAAAACCGGAAATAGGTGACTCATGTTCTGCATGGTGGTTAGAGGAAGTGGTGCAACACAAAAGCACTGATGAATAGACTGTTAGGAACCCACGTGGCTAGGAGTACATTGTTCAAACATAAGTACATTGTCTACAAAATTGTGGAAATTGCAATATGATTTAGAAATAGTGTATTCTTAACAACCTTCAGAAATAGTATGAACACTTAGGAATTATATAGCATTCTGCAATGGAGGAAAAGGTTAGTTTCAGAGTCTTCTGTCTTATGCAGAAGAAATCTGAATGATTTATGCTACACCATATAGCTGTAGTAGGAAGTGGGACAGCCATACACAAACTGAAAGTAGGCCATAGCAGTGAGAAGAACAGAGAAAAACCCACATTTCTAGAATTTTGTGTGTACATTTTCCAGACAGTGAGCAGATCATATCAACCACTGCATCAATACTGGATAAGCATTAGAATATTATGTTACCTGAAATGTAAAACTTTACCTGTACTACATCAACACTGAATTAGCCTGAAACTTATATTTGTTTAAAATACTTCATAGTTATATACTGATTGAGATGATATTGGTTTGATTCTCAAACCTCTGTTACGAGTCTGTTGCTTTGGATAAAAGCCTTCCTTTACTGCCTATGATAAAAGCGCCTGCTAAATATCAGTCAGCTTTATATTTAATAACTGCATTGCTTTGCAAGGAAGAAGTACATGATATCATACCCAAAATGAGGACAAGACGTGGTTGAGAAAGGACCTCACCTGCACCAGCACTACAGACTGCTGGCTTGCTCTGCTGCTGTTCCCTGATGTCCCACAAGCTGGCATTCATCCTTGACTCTCATGCCAGTAACCTGGGCCTCAGGATGGTGCTCTTTGAGGAGAGCGAGCATGGCTTTGCAATGACTGCTTGGTGTTTACTCAACGAGAAAGCTGTTGGTGGTGGTCCTGACCATCCACCATTTACTAAGTCTACCTCTGTGGAAGATGCTTTTTGCTTCACACAGACCGACCAAGTTCACACATATATATACAGTGGCGACTGATGGTCACAAAAATAGGGGAGGACAGGGGGTAAAGTGGTCAGGTGGGTGAATGAGCAGGTAAATGTGAGTAGATGGGTGGATTGTTGACAGAGAGAGAAAGAATTACAAAACCAGAAAGGTGTCTTGGTGCTTGCTCTTAGGGGCATTGTGTTAAATAAAATTTATTTGTTTTTTGAGGACACATGTCAGCAAGGGAAATACCATACAATGCAATGAGTATAGTTTGTTTGTGGTAATGTCAATTGTCTTTTGTGCTCTACACTGCAATATTGTGAAAGTGTCAGAAATGATTTTGAAACACCAGAAGACTGCAACTGCTCTGCAAGCAAATTGTTGTATCGTGCGTTCAGCCAACTCCTTATAGTTGCCCTTGTTATCTGAATTTGGCCCTTCATCCCGTCCCCTAAATGCCAGCTCCAGCATGCCCAAATACACCGTAGCATCAATCAAACGCTTCAGTGTATCCCTATTACGACGCACTTTAACATTGTGCTGTGCCACTTGCAACCGGGCACCCTCGTCCTCGTAAAAGAGGAGTCAATTTCCTGGGTTTGTGGTGTTTATAATGGATGTCAATGAGGGAGTAAGGGAGGACGATATTTTGGTGACTTTTCTGCTTTCGAAGTGATAAAATAGAATTATACCAGCTGTTCTGACATGTTTTTGCATGTTTATCTATTAGCTATCTATGATTTTTATACATTTCTCCTGGAAGTTCTTAGTGTTTAAAAGTATATAAAATTTAAATTTAAATTACACACACACATATGGCAACTGAACCTCAAAGAGTGGGAGAAGCAGCTAACTCATTGTATGGGACACTTTTTGAACTTTGCCACTAAGCTGGCTACTGTTCCTATGGTAGCTACCTAAGCTGCCTTATATTAGCAGGCAAACAGCCCTCCTCTGTCCTAGTGTACGGTGCTGCTGTCCTCAGCCAGCATTTGGAGCGTTCTTCAGTGGTCCAGTGGCACGTAGCATCCTCTACACACTTGTGAGGTGGAGCACCTCAATCCAGAGAGCAGCCATGGGGCACCCAAGGATGATATACTGAGTTGAGACAGGAGGTTGACCACCTTGGGCAGAGCTCTTCACAGTGTTGCATCAGTGCTAGTAGTGCAGCTTCACAGTTCAAAACATGCTGCTTGACCAGCATGACCACTTGACCGTTTCTTACACCAAATAGACAACAGTAAATAGACTTGACCAGCTGCCACTAGTAGCCTACGACAACTAGGCCTAAATCGTGAAATCATAATCGGAATTCATCATAATTCATCACTGGCGGTGATCTTTGGCCTATGTCACGAGTCACTAGCCTTCGCTGACCTCAAGCGTCTGTAGGTATGGTTTAATTGCAGCACACAAACAGGCTGAAGTCTATGCAGGAAAGGAGGGAGGAGTTTTGTCATTTCCTCGTGGTACAATTTGCCTGTTCGCTCGATGGCAGTAAATCCTAAGACGCGACAATTCAAAAGTGGTAAGTTAATAACTATGGCTGCGTGTTACATGTAGGCTACGTAACACTCGTCTAATATCTGGTCTATAGCCTATTGTTTACCTTTAATAGAATAATTTTCTATTTCAGTTTCAGTTTCTGCCGTTTCACTTTGCGGAAATTAAAACCGGTTGAGGTATTGAAGCCTAGGATAGATTTAAGTTTACTTAAATTAAGGCTTGCATTTTGGCTAACATTATAATGAATAAGCCTTGGCACAGTGCCACATTTAGACGATACAACTCCGTAGTGGCAACCCAGGACTTGATCGCAAACTGTAGGTTAAGAAAGTGCCTACAGGCAATTGGACTTGATAGCCTCTATAAACCACAAATTACGTAGAGTAATCCTAATTAGTACTTATGGTTAATCACTGAAAAAACATAGAAAAACAAGTTTGATTTGATGTAAGCCTGCATTCTAGAGGCATATGTTGGGAAAAGCTGGGAACCTGCATATCCTTATTCTGATTTTGACATAACCTGTTCTCAAGATGAGTTCGTTTTAAGCTTTGCAATTCGCATAATGTCATAAGCCTCCAAAACATAAGTTTACAGGAGAGTATAACGTTAGAAACTAGACATTCTTTCTGCATGAAACTTCCTGTAGGACTGGTTTACTTACTGAAGGGTGAACTGATGAAAATTTGGGGTTGCTGATTTTGAATATTTTGTTTACCAAGCTGAATTTTGACTCTTAAAGGAGCTATATGTAAGAAATCATTGAAATATCTTCTTAAAAATGCCCTTGATGTATCATCAGGGGTTGAGGAATCACATTAGATTAAAATATTATCCTCCCTGTCAACTACAGTACAGCCTGTAAATCCACTGCTAAAATTGGCATTTGCAACGCACAAATCCTGTTTGTCCTGTTTGTGTTGTGTGTTTTGCCACATACCTGTCACACCACTAGAGAATAGAAAATTTTACAGGAAATAGCAAGGCAAGCACAGGTGTTAGTAATGACATCCATTAAGGTTCTGATCTCTACTACAGTGAAACGATTAATGTCATTAGTAACACCAGAGCTTGCCATACGGTTTCCTTTAAAATTGGCTACAGTGATAGGTATTCATAAGGTATAGTCTATGGAGGCCTTGTTATTATGCTAATTAGCAGGCTTAAATTTCAGATTGGGAGCAGAGCTAGTGAAATTCAGCATACCATATGTGAAAATGTCACATTTCCAATTCCTTCTTTAAAAATGTCTCCAGAGCGTTGTAAAGGGCTTTTTTATGGAATTAAAGTCTGTGTTCTTTTATAGGGTGTGTGAAAAGCATTAGGCCTGCAGTTGCAGGACATTTAATCTAAATATGTTTGTTAATGTTTATTGCCATATCCACTGAGCCAGGCTAGTGCCGTCCAATATTGCATTTCACTACATATAGTACTTGTCAGGGAACTCTCCAAAGGCTTGGATTTTTCTGTCTCCAATCAGCAAACAGAAAATGAAGGCATTAGCATTAGATTTAAAGTTTAAACAAAGTTCCCAAAGTAAATGTAGAGAAGAGTCTTGCCAGACTAATATCTATTAACAGCATAGAAAAAATAGTAAATAAAAAACATATTTTGTGCCTTCAGCATTTTATTGTAAGCTGGTTCATTTTTGTGGCCTGATGGACCAAAATGTTTACTTCATTGTTTACTTTACAGGGTTTGAACAAAAATTTTCTAGCTGGCTAAATCTGATGTCCTCCCACAGTAGTCTGACTTAGTGCTGTAGCCAAATAAAATGTCATCATTGTGTGACTATTCAGTGATTTTTTTTTTTCTTTGTCAGCCATGTGATTTTTATACATTATCTGGCAGGTTTTTCATTTTAATGTTTTGTGTACAATATTTTAAATGTTTTATTTTTTCATTGCTTCATTTTTTCACGTTTTATTATTTACTTGATTACATTATGTGTTCTGTATTACTTCCAGGGCTTAACAAGGAGAGGAGAGTGTGAACAAGACTGCCAAGACTACATCAAAATGATATCTGTAATTGCACTTAGTGTAAAAAAATGCTAAAACTATAGCTCTCATGTTTGACCAGAGAGTTTGGAAAACCTTAGGATGTTTGTGAAATTCAGTCGCGTCCATAGAAGTCACTTTTTGCAGGTGATCTCCATTTGCATGATCTTGTCAGGGATCATGGTTTGTTGGGACACACTGAGCAAATCAGATTATGTGCGTGATGTATGTTACTACTTGTTTAACATTGGGCCAAGTTTCAGAAATGATAGCTTCATTATCAGCAAGGAGGATGCTCTTAAATTCAGTAGCCACCACTATTTGATCAACCACAAGGACATATGTGAGAACAAGAATGTGTTCCTCCTCCTCTTTGTCAAGACTTCCCCTCAGAACTTTGACCGTCGTCAAAATATACGGTTGACCTGGGGTAAAGAGAGCTATACTAGCAGTGAGCTGGGAGTGTCTGTGAAAGTTCTGTTTGCTTTGGGTGTTTATCCAGATCCTGAGAACAGAATGAAGATCCAGAATCAATTATATCAAGAGGACCAAAGGTACCACGACTTGATCCAGCAGAGCTTCATCGACTCCTTCTACAACCTCACTACTAAACTACTACTTCAGTTCAACTGGGCACACGCCTACTGCAGTCATGCTCACTTCCTAATGTCTGCTGATGATGACATTTTCATTCATATGCCTAACATGATCACATACCTCAAGCAAGTGAGTCAGGAGGGTGCTCAGGATTTCTGGGTGGGCAGAGTGTTCAGTAATACAGGGCCAATTCGCTTTAGGAGCAGCAAATATTATGTGTCACCGCAGTTGTATCCATGGAACTCTTACCCAGCCTACACAGGAGGAGCAGGATATGTGGTTTCTAGAGATGTGGCCTCACGAATACACCAGACATTATTGACACTTAATGCTACATTCCACATTGATGATGTTGTTATGGGGGTGTGTGGTAGTCTTATAGGGGTGGCCCCCAAAGAACACCATTTTTTTTCAGGTGAGAGAAAGTCCCCTTATCATCCTTGCGTCTACAAACAAATGATGACGTCTCATGGACATGAGACAGACCTTCTGGAGCTCTGGAAGCAGGCAACTAGCCCCGAGGTTCAAAATGCTGATTCTGGGTTTATGGGCAAGCTGTATTGCTCAGTAATAAAGCTATGGCTCTTTTGCAACCCGTTCAACAGAAATACTTACCCTTGCAAGACATCATTGATTTTCTAAGCCTGTTTTTTTTTTTCACCTTTTACACCTAGTTGGATTGATGTTATTTAATGAATAAATGTTGAGAAGCAGGGAATGTATGTCACAGATACTTCAGTTATTCTGAAATGTCTGCAATGTTGAAAGTCTAAGCATCACTGAAACCACCCCAATATCATATTATAGAGAGGGAAAAGAATGACTTAACTAAATATAATGTGGGCAATTCTTAATGATTTTTTAATAAGATTTTGAGTTGAGTATAAACTACATCCATTTTCCCCAGACAGACTTTCCCTATACCATGCAAAAAACAAATGCATCAATGTGAAACAAACTCAATGTGAATCCTTTGTGAATAAATATAATGTGGATGCTCTAATTCTTCATCATTTTTTTTCAAAGATTTTGAGATGAGTATAAACCACCTCCATTCTCCCCAGACAGACTTTCCCTATACCATTTAAAGCTGTGGCCTTGGTCAATTGTGTGCATTTGTACTGTGTGAAACAAACTCAATGTGAATCCTTAATGAATAAATACAATTTTGTTGGTGTGAAGTATGATCTTGAGCTATGTACATGAGCATGAATTTTAAATTGAGTGACCTATTGAAAATGTTTTTTTTTGTTGCTGTTGTTTTTTACCTGCCTTTTCTACAGTGATTATATATCTTAAAGTAATGTTCACACCTCTGGCTGGTTCAACTGAAGAGCGTAACACTGCAGTGTTGCGCTTTTCAGTTTATTCTGAAGTTGTATCAAGTGCGAATAGCTACACCTGTAGTATAACTCAAGGTGTGCAGGCTCTCTCCAGTCTTTGTAAACTCAAGAGTGTAACACAAGTCTGGTTGTGGTGAAAGTGTTAATAGTCTTGAAACAGTAGACACTGTATTAAGACAAGTGTGAAAATTATCCAATAAGAAGTAAACCATATGGCCTATATTTGGCAATAATATTAGGTCTTGTCCCATTTCACTTCACTTGAATGACCTGGCTATGCTTCCCAGCACTTCTGCTTGATTATAATCTCCCTACAGTGCTAGTCTGGATTTGATCCCACTGAGCTTGTTATCTCGGGAGGCATTTTAACCAGTCCAATCAGCAAACAGAGGCAGGTGTTGTGAATGCAGAGCATCAGTCAAGGCAAGCTATCAGTCAGGGGCTGATCCAATCTTTTTAAACCTAAACACCTCAAGCAAGCAATCGAACCTCACTACCGAATGTCCAGACCCTCTGTAGGAAACAAGAGTGTAGAACAAGGGACTGGTTTTATTACCAGGCTAGGGTCATCATTTTTGGTAGGGGAAAACAGGGGTTGGGATTCTCACATGGGTTGATTGTAACGTGTCTCAACGACTAAAGGCACAGAAATGTTTGTTTTTTAAGAGGATGTGTTTTTCTTCTCACTAATTCATTACACAATGAATTATTACAATTAAAAGCTATAGAGAAAGCTAGAAAGCTCGAATGAAAGCCATCATTCAGATACACACACATGCACACAGGCCTAAGCACAGGCACATACTTTCCAGCACATAACCATGCACACCGGCAGTGCATACAATTTTGAACAAACATATTCAGACACACACACATACATAGGCCTACATGAATTAAATTCCTCACCAAAATTACATTCAGTCATATAAAACATATTTAGATATCTACTTAAAATGTAAACTCACATACATACTATGCACACCACAAAACACATGGGTGCATATATGCACAGCTAATTTGTTGTTTGATAAACTTGGAAATTGAAACCTTTCCAACTGAAAATAAACTTGTTTTTAACTAAAAATAAGAATTTAAAACTAAAACTGTTGACTACAAGACAATATAGAAAAAAGCTTGTTGTTTTACTACCATTGAAGCACGTTGTTGTCTTGAGACATCAGGGACCCCCATCTTTCAAGGTGTGGCAAAATATTTTTTTTCTATAAAAAGCTAAAATTCATACTGTAGAGGGTTAACATTTTGTCAACTTTTACTTCACTACATTTAGTCTGGTTATAAAACCAGTCATACTACACTAAATTTTGTACAGAGGGTCTGGCCATGCCATAGCGAGAAACAATTGTTTGCTATATGGCACTGTTGAAGTTAAAAACGATGGGATCAGTTGTTAACGGATAGCCTACATTGACTGATTCCAGTCATTCCAGCTCAGTGTTCATAACTCCTCCCTCTGTTCGGTAATTTGAGGTGAAATGCCACTGAGACAACCAGTACAACGGGCTCAAATCCAGACAAGCAGTGTAGGGAGGTAATAATCGAGCGGAAGTGCATATAAAGGCATGGCCAGGCTACTACATTTCCTGATTGAAATGCATGCTTTTACTCCACTACATTTTCAATTGGCAGTGCACAAGCATCACATGAAATTTAATTTGGTACTCTGCTGAATGACTGCAAAAAAGTCTTGGGGAGGCTGACTTACTGGGTAATCGAACAAGTGCAAACAAATTCTCTATTAAATCTGTACTTAAAGGTGGGATGTAAACAGCATTTTTTATTCTGACAGCTTGTGTACTTAAAGGCTTTTACATTTGTTTTCATATTTATATTGCTTTTATATGATGTTTAAGGTTCAATGTAGGCTTAATCTTTAAGGGTGATGGAAAATCTGCAGAATCAAAAGCACGCAGATATTCAGAGGAATTTTTTTTCAGAATTTTAAGACATATTTTGAGCTCTGTTGTAGGCAACATGTTTTAAACAATCCTTAATTTTTTAATTTTAAAGTTTCAACTTCTGTCATTACTCAAGTATATTTGTAGAGTACTTGTCGTACTTAACTACAAAATAAACTTGATACTGTTAGTGGGTGACAAACATTTATGAAACACATTTGTTAGGGTATCTATACTTTTACTTAAGTGGGACTTTTTGATACTTTATTCAACACTGATTAGCATTTACAAAGGGAGACAAGTGCAAGCCTGCAACTAAAGTCTAGTTAACGCTCAGCCTGCTAGTTGTGCTTCCACCTCAGTATCCATCATTAAGACAAACCTACTTCAACAGGGAGACATGATACTTGGCATGTAAATAGGCAGATTCAACATCACCTGTGTTTAAAACCGCAAAAATAACCAATGAGATGAATATATGAAAAGGCTTTCAACCCAGAATGCATTGCTAGCTGCAGTTGGCTCGATAAAGTCAGACAATGCCGATACATGCTATATGGTGTGCATTATATTTCAAATGTGACTTACAATCTGCAGCTGTAGTGCTCAGCTAAAAAACACACGTGCCCATTGACGTCAGACACTATTGATCAGTGAGCAATCACGGTTGTGTGAAGTCTAAGTTCTATTCAATAGCAAACTGCTTTGACAATGTGAAATTATGGACCAACACGACAGCCAACATAATCCTCTTTATTTTAAAATGGGTCAAACACTTCAAAAGAACACAGGCATGTACTCAAATGCAGCATGTATGGCCCACTTTAAGAGGACTTCACAAAAAAAAAAAATACTTAACCAGATATACAATTAAATTAATACATTCCACAAAACTAACTAAAAAGTGCTTGTATATTACTGAAAAGTAAAGAGTGATCCATACTGAACTGCACATATGTTAGCATAACATAATTGGCAGACTTAATGCAACACTTATATCTTTTAGTCCACAAGTAAATTACCAAATGGTGAAGAACATCTAATACATACATATTTAATGAACTAGGAAAAAAATACCTGATAAAGAATACATTTAAAGACCTCATGTTTTGCATACCGCACCAGCAGTCAAACTGTTATGGTTTGAGTCTACAACCGTCCGCACAATAAGTCACGTCACTTTTTTTTAATTTTGTGAAGTCTTGTCCACAGCCAGCATCGAGAAGAATAGGGGTATTCCTTCAATAAAAGAAGCGCAATGCAAGTGATTATTCAATAGCTATACCTGCATTTAAGAACCTTCAGAGTTTAAATCAGATCAGCAACGTTCATCGGCATCTCCTCAACTGTAGTATTGTAAAAAGTCTCTATGTCCCGGAGAATTCTCTTGTCCTCCTCAGTCACAAAGTTTATGGCAACCCCTTTCCTTCCAAAACGACCGCCACGACCAATCCTGAAACATGGAAAAACACCATTTAATATAAATCCATTTAGAATTGGCTTTGGTGAGCCAATGGGCTACAAAACTCTGGGCCACTCACCTGTGAATGTAATTCTCACGGTTGGTTGGAAGGTCATAGTTAATCACAAGTGAAACCTGCTGCACATCAATTCCACGAGCCTGCATGGAAACAGTCAGTGAAAACAGGTTAGTCAGCTGCACTGGGAGAGCAGTTCACTAAGTGACAGGCAAACAGTAGAAATATTCTGGCAAAGTGGTGCTTCTACAGTAAGGGGCGTGGCTGCTATGATCAGAATAACAAATTCAGTGGCCTTTTTTGTGGTCAGTGTCATACATGAATCATGTTATAAAACTACTATAACACAAAATGCAGAAGGACAATACAATGCAAAGTTTACAGATTTCACTGTTCTATGCAAACAAACTGAAATGTAATACATAAAATATGTAAAAACATACTTTCAGAATCTTATATCTGTATATTACATTTTCAAACAGGTAGAAAGGTGCTCAATCCTTCACAAGACTCTGGAGTGTGATCAGCTACTGTAAGTTTGTCATCAAGACTGTCAGTCCCGAAAGATGGTATGCCATCATTTCACACTCCAGTACAAGTCCATTTAGAATTACTGAATTCCATTACTTCCCACAGTTTACCATACAAAAAGCACTAATAGTGTGTGCAATAATTTTGGCAGAATGAGCAACTGATGGAAGCTAGAAGTGATTATGAGTAGTACCTTGTGATATCTGTCAACTATGCCACCTTGGTCTGAAACCAAGATTTATAAACTTACCAGCAAGTCTGTGGTGATGAGCACTCGGCTAGAACCAGACCTGAACTCTCTCATAATGATGTCTCTCTCTTTCTGGTCCATGTCACCGTGCTACAAACAAAACCATGTACATATTTATTCATGTGCTCATGTATTTAGTCATGTCCCATATTGTGTTTCAGGGCTACCAAGTGTCAATTGTCAGATGTCAATGCTTGTGACAAATGGTTCCACTTCTCAAAAGAAATCCTACCAAGGCAGACACGGTGAAGTCTCGCGCATGCATCTTCTCCGTCAGCCAGTCTACTTTCCTTCGCGTATTCAAGAAAATGACGGCCTGAGTAATGGTTAAGGTCTCGTACAAGTCGCACAGCGTGTCCAGCTTCCATTCCTGTGGAAACAAAGAGGTGCAGTTTTTACACCTAACCATGCCACAAACACACTGAACATATCTCAGATACAAGAGGAACTGTTTGCCAAGATACTGTAGCACAGAGTCTCGAGGACAAAGACACTGGACATTGAGAAAGAGGTCCCTCCCCGCCTCATAGTCAACACTGTGCTGTTGCTCTCCCTTCTTTAGAATACCACTGCTATCATAAACACGAGACGCTGAGCCACACAGCTCTGCGTCCATGATTTTAGCAGGATGCTTTTTGGAAAGAAGGGGGCATCATGGCCAACTCTAAATCATAGCAACATTCATGTGGATTGTTGCCTTCACACTGGCATATTCTCAGCTCTGAATTTTGCAATTTGCAAAAATGAATGACTTCCAATCATTTTGCTGTCGTATTCAGACTCCAAATGTGAAAGCAGCCACCACAGATTACAAAAGCCATCTTCTTACACAGAGGCCAAGGACCATGTGTTTATTCAGGCAAGACAAGTCTCATTTTGTGTCTCTTTTGTACAAGACACATTGACAAGAATTTGCATCAAATTCTACAAAAGTTTCATTTTCCTGCTCACCTCTCTCTCTACATTAATGTAGAACTGCTTGATACCCTCAAGGGTAAGCTCTTCCTTCTTCACCAGAATCCGAACAGGTTCCCGCATAAATTTTGTGGTCACCTCCAGCACATCAGCAGGCATGGTGGCAGAGAGAAGCACCACCTACAAAAACAGTCCCAGCAGTCAAAATTTTAAAAATTAACAAAAAAAATAAAAAAATAAAAAAATTCACACAGCATCATTTCTCACATTGAAACAAGCAGCAAAACTGATGTTGCACTGAACCTTGAAACACTGACCACCGGACATTAAGAAAGAGGTCCAGCCAAGTTTCATTTACGGTACAGAGCGAATTTCTCTCCTTCCACTAATAACAGTACTGCCATAACTGATTACCTCAGGAAAAGTCCCGAATCCCAGTTTTAGCACTGTTCTTTTAAGTGGAAGAAACCCTTATAATGCACCTCTAAAAAAGTTCACCCTCTCATTTACCTGAATATTTGTGCTCAGTTTTTGAAAGATCTCATAGATCTGATCCTTAAATCCACGGCTCAGCATTTCATCAGCTTCATCCAAGACAAACATCTTGATCCACTTTGGTGCTACAAACAAGAAGCCAACATGAAAACCCTGATTTAAAACGTACACAAAACAAATAAGGGGCTGTCCAAGCAAATCTTCGACAAACACTTACACAGATACCGTCTGTTCAACATGTCAAACACACGACCAGGGGTGCCCACCACAATGTGAGGAGCTTCTGCTTGGAGCTTCTGCATCTCATTGCGAACATTCGTGCCACCAATGCAGGCATGGCATGAGGCACCCATGTAGTCACCAAGGGCCAGGATTACCTTTTGGATCTGAAGCGGAACAGACAACAATTCTATGCAAACGAGCCAAAATATAATTTAAAACCTGCATAGCCCACAATACACTTTAGAAATCTTATATTTGCAGTTCTTTAACCTCACATTTAAAACCCCTTCTACTGGTAGAAAGGTTTTTAGTCAGGTATGAGATTCAGGAGTGTGATCAGCAACTGTAAGTTTGTCATCAAGACTGTCAGTCCCGAAAGATGGTATGCCATCATTTCACACTCCTGTACAAGTCCATTTTAGTTTGTCACCTCACCTACAAAATTGAGTTCCATTACTTCCTGCAGTTTACCACACAAAAAAAGTTAACAATGGATTCTGCCATTATTTTGGCAGAATCAGCAACTGATGCAAGCAGGAAGTGATTACGAGTAGTACCTTGATTTTTCGATATTTGTCAAATATGCCGCCTTGGTCTGAAACACGTCAGTGTAAGTGACCTCAGGTACAGCATACCTGCTGAGCCAGCTCTCTGGTGGGTGCCAGAACTAAAGCCTGAGTCTCCTTCTGGTCTATATCCAACTGCTGCAAGATGGAGATGGCAAATGTGGCAGTCTTGCCAGTGCCTGACTGAGCTTGCGCAATAACATCATAACCTAGAAGACAGAAATTGAAATGTTGCATTAAGCACTCCTTTTCAGCACAGCATATCAAGTTCATACCATCCCATCATGACCAACTGCATGCAGTCAATTAAACTTATTAATTTTCAAAAGAGTAAAGAAGTGCAAGAAAAAAAAAAACCTTTGATGCAAGGAATGATGGCTCTTTGTTGAATTGCAGAGGGCTTCTCAAAACCATATGCATATATTCCCCGTAAGAGAGTCTCTTTCAAGTTCATGTCATCGAAGTTGTCTGTAATCTCATTCCAATTGCTCTGTGGGGAAATCGTGCAAGATGATGTTAGAGCACGCTACAACATCAACTGCAAACTTGCTGGTAATTCCCCTAGCTACGCGATCCTCACCTCGATGACGCCATCAGGCTCCATCCCCTCCGGCCCTCCATGGTCTCGGTCTCTTGAACTAGAATAAGAACTATAGTTTAAGAAACGCATGGATGTTTAAAATTTCAATAGGTTATACTATGATTAAAGACTTCTATTGTATTTAGACATTTTTGTCCACCATATTTCTGTGCACACAGACGGTTTCGACTACACTGTTAGCCTTTAAACGCCACGTGGATGGTGGGACGCGTGTGATCAGCACATAGAAAGACATCTCCATGTTAAATGTCAGTCCCGAAAGATGGTATGCCATCATTTCACCGCTTGTCCCACTACCACACAGACTGACTTTAATAACAATTGATAATGTACTGTAAGACCAAAACCAGACGTCGACATAACACTGACATTTCTACTCCATTAGCTAGGTTAGCCGTGGCATTAGCAAGCTAGGCCAGGCACATAGTTAACATCATACCGTAATATTAAATGATAATATTAAGCCTAATGTTACATCCTTTGAAACTGCAAATTTACCCATGTGGAGTAATCATACTAATACGTCTAAAACACACTGCAGAACACCACAGACCGCAAACTTTATCCCCGGCAACACTTTAATGTGCCTACAGGCCACGGTGGGTGTAACGTTACCCAGATAGCAAGCTAAAAGTCATGTGTTGCTAACATTAGCCAGTCATAATTAGGTCGGATGCTTCATGAAATGTTAACTCGTAAAATAGGCTTTGAGTGCGTATGTAAGTACGAATGAACTATGACGGACATCATAACATCAATTACTGGAAATATTCCTTTCACTTGCCCGGCTGGTTTAAATATATGGTACAGCTAGAGCAGCAAGCTAGCAACATTTTTACCGATGTGACTGAGTTATCATGCAATGGCGCAAAGCCACATTGGGCCCGTGCAAAAACTACTAGACTATAATGCAAGTTGCATGTAACCGGGCCATAGATCACTTGCCTTCATAAAACGATGCACAATCAGACATTGATAACATTCTCATAAAACGGATATTTTGACCAAATTTACCTGTTGTAATCAGCAGAACTGCTAGACATGATCTGATCCCGACTTTGGCATCCAAATGGAAAGGAGCAGTATGGGAACGCAGACGGTTTTATGTGACCGGAACTATATTTCTGATATAGACAAACCATTCACTTAATTCGCCACAATTCAATGACATTCATGCTAAATATACTTTATTCGGGTCATCTATATGATATTTTTATTATGTATTTCCAGTCAATGACGTTGTTATCTTGAACACTAGACATCCCCGAGTACTACATATACAGGCGGAAGGATATTGCAGCAATGGTGGAATGCTGAAATAGTACTACTATGTAATCATTATGAAATTGGCGTAGGTGCTTCGGTTTTGGGGCTGGGATAGCCTAGGCCTCAGCGACACTCTTTTTAGGTCGAACTTTGTCTTAAACACCTAACCTTTGGCTGTTATCACCTTTTGTCTAGCGATCTATGGCCAAAGAGAGGAGCAGTTATGCTTCATTTCGAATTGCTGTACAGTAAATTCATATAAACTATGCACTTTGGTTTTCTGATGTTAAATAAAACTGTAATAAAAATACCATGAGGCAATGAAATCGAGTGCGCGCATACCCATCACTTTACGTCTGCAGAAGTCATACATCCTTTCAAATGTAGCCAGTGTTTCATGTTCGTTTAGTGGAATGAGCGCTTATTTATGATTCAGTTTTAACTTGGACTATTTAAGATACTGCAATGATATATATATATATATAGAAGCCTCGTGTAACCATGTTTATGTTAAAAAGCATGTGTCACATGAAACCCAAACTTTACGTTTATGTTATGAACTGCAAAAGTGTTGCACTGTAAAGTATTTTCTGATTTGCTAGAAAGTGTTTCAATTATTATTTCAGGATTTTTTTCATAGATAGGCCTATTTTGTCTTAATGGCAGAGTAATCATTGGTTTGGTCTGGACTAAAACGTTACCAAAAAAATATTTGACCAGAAGAAGAAGAATTATTTGTAGCACTAAATGTGACAGTACCTTCAAACTGCGCATGAACGGAAGCAGGTATACAGCGAGACAGAGCGGAAGAGGGGTGTCTGGAAGTCACAAACATGGTAGGGAAAATCTGTTTATACCTGTAAATACATAGCTCCCTTCACGTGTCATAATCATGCATTTAACGAAACTGTTCGAGTGTAATTATGCTGATTTGACATTATGGTATTAACTGAATTAACTGTAAATCCCCTTAATATTAGAGTGTGGTTTCCTTTCATTGTCAGTTAGCTAGCTACTCTAACGCTAGCGAAATCTACTCCACTGCTGTCGTTAGCTGACAAGATAGCGAGCTAATTGCTAGCACGGTAGCAAGAAAAACGGCCTACGTTATTTTGCCAATTGTAAACGACAGCGACATTAATCTCTCCTAACCTCTGTAACAAGTAAGCGAGTATAGACTGAATAACACAGTACTAACAAAACGACCTGTAATTTCGCGTACATTATCATTTCTGACCACGCTAACGTAACGTTAACCTTCATGTAACGTTAAGAAAAAAGAGGCCCGTTCAGACTGTCGTTTGCAGAGAATATGTTCATAATCAGTGCTAACTGTCATATACAAGCACATGGACAGTACACAATAAGCCTCTGCTAAGGAGTTGATCCTGTTAGTCTTGCGCATCTGAATCTATGATCTGAACTGATTGCTAATTGGTGCCTTGCCCTATTGTATTTTCACATGCAACTGCTTTACTTTTCTGCAGAACAAGCTGAAGTCCTCTCAGAAGGATAAAGTTCGACAGTTCATGATCTTCACGCAATCTAACGAGAAGACGGCATTGAATTGTTTGCAGCAGAATGACTGGAAATTAGACGTCGCTACAGACAATTTTTTCCAAAATCCAGATATCTATGTGCAGAATCTAAAGGGAACATTGGACAGGAAAAGGTTAGAGCAACTTTACAACAGGTACAGAGGTAAGATCATTACAACACTAAATGCACAACATTGGAAGTCTTCCAGACAATCAACAATAGTTGGCTCACTGGTAGAAGTAATATTACTAAGCTGTTAAAGTAGTCTGTTTTTGAAAGTGACACAAATAGACACAAGGTAGTTGTGTGGTTGCCAGCACCTCTCACAGTAAGTAGACTTAGCTGGAAATTGTAAATGTTTTTTTTTCCTGTTGTATTTTAGATCCTCATGATGATAATAAGATTGGCATAGATGGAATTCAACAGTTTTGTGATGATCTGGGACTTGACCCTGCCAGTATCAGTGTGCTACTTATTGCCTGGAAGTTTCGTGCAGCAACACAGTGTGAGTTCTCCAAGCAGGAGTTCATTGAGGGAATGGCAGAGCAAGGGTAAGATATGTGTCATTCATATATTGAATGATTTCTTTATATATTCCACAATTGTGTGAGGAATCTATGGAAATGTGTGGCACAGTCTATTGAAAAATGACCTCACAAGACTTGGTTACTGAGTTGTTTACACGCATGACAATACCAGCAATTGTTTTGTCTTTGTTTGTTTTTGCACAAGATGTGACAGTATAGAAAAATTAAAAGCCCAACTTCCAAAAATGGAACAAGAACTGAAAGACCAGAGCAGGTTCAAGGATTTTTATCAGTTTACCTTCAACTTTGCAAAGAATCCTGGCCAGAAAGGTTTGGGTACGTATTAGTATTTTTGACTTTCACCATGGTCTAGGTGTCATTTAAGTTTGCAAATATCTAATATATTCAATCCACATATTTTCAGATTTAGAAATGGCAATTGCATATTGGAATTTAATCTTGGCTGGAAGATTCAAATTTCTAGATCTCTGGAACAAATTTTTATTGGTGAGTTTTCATGTGGGGGTTGGTTGAGTTATGTTTATACTGACTTTTATGAGATTATGAGAGATACATCAAAACTTCTTAAGTACTTCTCTCACATATTTCTTAAACAACAGGAGCACCATAAAAGATCTATTCCCAAAGATACCTGGAATCTGTTGTTAGACTTCAGCACAATGATTACTGATGACATGTCCAATTACGACGAGGAGGGTCTGTACAAAACCTATGGATTGAAATATTGTCCATTTCGAATCATGTTACTTATATGGCTACATTTTTGGGGGGGTATGGCCTGCATGCCTCAAATCATATAAAAGTAGCTGTGTGGGTTTCTCCCTTAAATTCTCACTGTAAACATAATTTCTTCTTTGACAGGAGCTTGGCCAGTTCTTATTGATGACTTTGTGGAATTTGCTCGACCATACATTGGGACCAAGAGCACAGCTGTGTGAGGATCTCCAAAGCCTTTTTTTTGTCAAGAGCATCTGTGCATTGCACAAAACCAACTCCGTTACGACGGTCCAGTAGAGCACAGAGGACTTATCTAAGATCTGTATTGCCTTTCCAACCTCAGGAATGAGACGCACACAACAAAGACTATATATGGAAAAGGAAAGCGCGTCTCAACAGTCATTGCATGGTGGTTAGGGCATCTCCTTTTTTAAAATTAAGTATGATATATAAGCCACTCTTGTGTTGTTACAGGAGCTGAATGGTCATCTTGGTTGGCTCACTGAGTTGAGGCTCACAGACAGACAAGTGCAAAGGCATATTAATTGAAACCCCAGGGGCTCCATTTTGGGAATGTTAAATTTACTTGGAAATAATACATCTTATTGTATTATTGCACATGCATTCCTGCTTTTTGGACCATAGAACACTCGACAGATGGCAGTTCAAATCTTTCTTTCCTTTTTTAATCAAGATGGGGCAGACTACTATATTGGCAAATGCAGTGCATCCAGTTGTTTTGGTTAGGTTTATTGTGAGTCATTGTACCATTTCTGTTGTCACTTGGGAAATACCATATTTCTTAATGTAGATTTTGATTTGTGGGAAAAAAAGAAGAGAAGAAACAAAATACGAGTTCTCTCTCCAGCAGCAAATTATCTGCTCAGAACCTCTGACATTTAACAGTGTTGGAAGTATACAATTTGGTATAATGGACATTCCCTTAAATTTCCAATTGATCTGCATGAGGTGGGCTTACATGGTCTTTCAATCTATGACCAGTGCAAACTGTTGCCTACTCTGGCCGATCAAAGTTGTTGTGCCCATAACTGTGTGAGAAAAAGTGTTTGATTAAATTTGTAACCCTTAAGAAAATGTTCAGTCTGACTGTGTTGTATTATACTTTTTAACAAGTATGTTAAGAGGTATGTCAGAAGAAAAATGTAGAGAAATTGTAATGCTATAATTATAGAAGTTGATTGTGGTCACAGGACTGTTACCATCTCACTTTAATGGTGAAATCAGTACAGCATTGGGAACATGACTTGGGGAACAAACACCAGCAACAACCAAGTATTGTATTTAAAGTGAGCACCATAGACTAGTAGAGTCTAGTACCACTGCATCGGACAGTACCTTTAAGGACAGGTGTTTTCAACTTGTTGTCTGTTCCATGAGCCACTAGTTATAAACACTGGTTCAGTGGTGGAAAATTCTCAGAACCCACAAGCCAGCACAGTTAAAATTTGCACACTCTGTCTGTAATTGAGTTTTGCAGTCCTTTTTTTTTTTTTTTTTTTAAAGGATCAGTATTTTGGGTTTCTTGGATCACATTCAGTTTAGCTGGGAACTCTTGTAAAGGACATTGGTACTGCACCAACTAGTGGTGAATGTAAGCACCTGACAACTGTTGCTAGGGAGCTTGCTTAACAACATCGAAGTGATCATCAAGTAGAGTAGGCTAGCCAATTTTGCTGGTGCTAGTTAACGTTAACTGAACCGAAAAAGTTATATGTCTTGACAACTCTGTTGTAGTTAACTTGTATATCTATCAACAACTGTTATTCCCAATATACTAAAATCTGACGAAGCAATCTCTAGAAAAATGTCCGACGCGCTTTTGTCCGAGGTTGGTTGGGATGAGGGCTTTGCCATTCCTGTTGCAAATGCAGAAAACAAAGCTTTGGAGGATGAGGTGAGTAGCTATTGGCCTTAGATAAGGTTTACTCAACATGAACGTTGATTAGGTAATAACGTGTCCTTATCTAGATGGGGTAATTTAATTATTCAATAAGCGACATTAACATATAACCATACCAGCAGTAACTACATAGATTTTGAGGCTGAGCTTCCACTGTAGTCTTATAGTAGGCGCTTCTGATCGACACCAGGGCTGAATTTACTGTGGCTTAGACTACATCAAACTGTAATGTCAAGTGATTATTATTCGCCACAAAGGTAAATACTCATTGATTGCATTTCTCCTTCCACTCGTACAGCTTCAGAGGAAACAAAAGGACAAAGCATTGCTGGAGAATAAACTGGACGAATATAAGGATAGGATTAACGCTATGACTGAGCATCTGAAAAATGTCAAACAAGAGTTGTCTCACACTCAGGTAACGTTGTCAGTGACTGTTCATCACCGTTGATGCATGGCCATGCCTTCGTCTCCCGGGCAACCTAGAATGGCAGTAATAATGATTGTTTGCAGGCGCTGTGCAAAGCAAGGGAGAAAGAGACTGGAACAGAGATGCATTTTAAAGCCCTTGCAGAAAGAGAGATGGGTCGTTTGCAGCAAGAGATTACACAGCAAGAGAAAGAGCTGGGCTCGTTAAGAGAGAAGCAGACTACTCAAGAGGTGAATTAAATCTGCTTCTTCATTATGTATTTTTTAGTTGCCTTTGCACCCACAGCCTACCATACAGTATCTTTTTTAAGGTTTTCATCTCTAATTCAAGTGCACAATGAACAGCCTTATTATTATCCTTTTTCATCCACTGTTGCACATACCAGAACAGCATATTCAAAACTACTCAAGCACTAGACCAGCTGAGCAACCAACTGAACTGGGATCAGAAGACTCTGGACGCCTGGCTAGAGGAGTCAGCTCGGAGAGATGAGGATACCATGGCCATTCTCAAATATGCCCAGCAGGACGAGAGCAGGATTAAAGTGAGTTGCGCAGGAGTGCTGTGCTGTAGCACCATCAAGCATAAATTGAACACAAATTAAGAGTATGTTGGTCGGTGTGTTTTGTTACCCTTAAAACTTTGACTCTTATTTTCTCTTTTTAACAGGAGCTGACACTAAACATTGAAAAGTTGAACCTTCAAGCCAACCAAAAGAGGAAAGCCCTTGATAATGAACTAACTGAAACAATAACAGCCCAAGTGAGAAAATAATTTTTATTTTTCACAGATTATAAATGTTGGTATGGTATTGTATTTGTTCAAAGAGAGGTTTTGTGCAAAGAATGTTAAGCCTTGTGAGAGAGCTAATAAACAGTGGTTGTGAAACAGATTGGACTGGACAGAACTGCTGAAAACTTCCGTCACACCCATACTGAGAGGCAGGAACTGATCCACCAGTGGGAGAGCACCATTGAACACATGAAGAGGAAGGACGAGGAGATGCAGACTTGTGCAATGGTAACCAGCAGGTGGCGCTTTAGACTCTAGCACAGCACTTGCCTTATAGCAACATGCAGTTTCACAGACACATGCTTGCGTTTTAAGCCTCAATTCCCAGTCTTTTCTGGAACTTTGAAACCCCTTGGCAAAATTATTTTTGTGTGAAACCGTTTGGCAACATTTCAAAATCCAAAGGATGAAAGATGCTGTAAACAATGACTTATATGAAATGTGACTGAATTGTGACTGGTTTCTGCTGTGCCTGTCATCAGCAGTGAGCACAGTAGTGCTTTGGGTTCTGGAGTTGAGCATTGCTTGCCGTTTTGACAGATGATCACCAAAGTAAACCAGGAAATTCGGGAGAGACGGTTAGTGATCAAAGAGAAGACGGCCTTTCTGGAGAGTGAGGTGGAGAACAATAAGGAGTTTGAGAAGAAGATTGGTGCCGCTGAGAGGCAGGCGGACAAACTCAGGCAACAGCATCAGGAGCAGGAGGAGAATCGTACACGGCTGCATGATGAAGTACGGTTAAACCAAGGGCACACTTTTATAAATACCTTACCAAAGCACGCAAATTACACACACATTCATTACAAGTAAATTCAAAAGTTTTAACACAGATCTATGAATACAAAGCCACATGTGCTCTCAGATGCAGGTGTAGTCCTCTAAGCAGATAGCTTAGCTATAGGTGCACCAACATTACATTCACTAAATCAACTTTATCAAATAGTTGGAGAGTCTGAAGGGTACTGTAGACCGTGCAGCATCAGATGTGGAGAATGTTCGAGCTCAAATAGCCAGCATGAAAAAAAACATCCAGGATAAAACGACAAAGTAAGTACACACACTTAGTGCATTCTAGCACTGTAATTTCCTGATTATTAACCAAGGTTAATACATTGATTTTGTAAAATTTATACAGGGGTGAGGGCTATATAAAGGATTACATTTCTTTTCATCATTCTACTCATCATTCTACTTGATCTGATTTGATTGTGATTCAGTGGGTAATGTTTAGTAAACTGAGGTTAATACATGGGTGAGGTTAATACAAGGGTGAGGTCAGTACATGGTTTTGTTTTTTTAATTAAAACTATGAAACACTGACCTGAGGTTTATACTGTACATGGTGCGGCTTATATTCGGGAAATTGCTGTATCACTGGACACAAATTCTGCTATTAGAATATGGTACAGTAACAGTTTAACACTTCAATGTGCCTTTGCTGTAGAGTGAAGGACGCTAAGCTTCATAACGCAGCCCTAGAGGAGAAGCTGCGGTCTGTGACTGAGGCCACCCTAAGTGTGGAGGAGCGTGCTGCACAGATGGACCAGCTGCTGAAGGAGGAGGAGCAGAACATCAAGGTTGGTGTTGAGGAGGGGCACTCAGCACTCAATACCAACAAGGTGGAGATAAACAAACTTAGCTGGAGTTGGAGACTGGCTGATCTGGGATGAGATTCTAGAGAGAGCGTCGTTACTGACTTCCATCACAATTTTGGTAGCTTAAAGGAATTATTCCCAAGATTGAGATGGAAGATAGCAATATCACTTTCTAGAAACTTCCCCCCTCACTGTGACCTAGTGAACAGCACAGTGCAAACAGAGCATTGTGTCAACAGGGTTTGGGTGTTGAAGGAAAAATATTACTATAATATTATAAAAAAATATTACTATATGCACATCTACGTGTTTGCGTAGACTGCACCTTCTCAGTACTGTACTGTCCACATACATGTCAGTATGTGTTTGCTTGCCTGCCCTCACCTGCATAGTTTTGTCAGTGAATTCCACATGTCCTGTCACCTTGCAGGAGGTGGACTTGCTGTTGCATCGTCAGAGGGAGGCTGTGTTTCGCAAAAACCAGGAGCTTCAGGCCCTGCACCTAAAGGAGAAGGACATGGTCAGCGAGGTGTCGGGCAGCAATACCACCATCGCTAATCTAGACAACAGAAATCGAAAGTTGGATCAGAACACCCTCAAGCAGCAGGAGATCATATACAACCAGGCAAGCCCCCCGCACCAAGCCTGCACCAAGCCACACACCTCTGAAAATGCAGAAATATACTTGATGTTAGACATTAGATGTAATCTCAGAGTTGATGAAAATTGGGATTTAGCTCTTAGAAAATATATGATTTCTCCTGAACACCTGACCACGTAATAGTGTTAAGTACTCACCAAAGTGATTGGTCTCAACCTCTTGAGATACAGCATCGGCTTTTCAGATGTGATGTTTGAGATGACGGTGCTGATCACTGGCCCTGTCCTGACCCCTCCACAGGACTTCCAGATCCAGCTGCTGGAGAGGAAGATGTCTCGCCTGCAGGGGGAAGTGAACACAGAGGAGAAACAGGTCTTGGAGAAGAGGGTGCAGGAGCTGAGCACCACCCTGGAGGAGAGGAGGAAGACCGCCACCACACTCACCACACAGCTGAAGAAGCTGCAGGTCTGAGAGACGCAGAGAAAGAAAAAGGGAGTGTGTTTGTGTGTGTGTGTTTATCTGGTAGGTCAGAGGCATGGCAATGTTGTCTGTGTGTTTTTACAGGACGACATCCGCTGTGTGAGGAAGGAAATGGAGAAGACAAGCGCAGAGAAGAGAAACCTGACCACCAAAATCGAGGAGCTGAATCTATTCAACGATACCTCCGACAAAGAGCTCAAGAAGCTCCGGCTCAAGAAGCAGGTATGCTTGAACCTTTTATCCACATGCTAATATTAGGAACAAGTAAAATTAATGCAATGTCGACATTTCAGCAGCTGTTCGCTCACTTGTCATCACAATAGCAGATCTGCATTTGTCTGATAACCTTGTTAGCAACTTAGAGTTGAAAAAAAGATGTTCATGTCATGATGGCATGTGCATCTTGTAAAAAAAAAAAACAGGTATTTATCATACATTACAAAGACATTATATTGCACTAGACACAACAAAGCAGGTCACTGGTGTTAAAATAAACTGCGTTAATGGTGACATTTTATTTAATTGTGATAAAATGAGATTGCGTTAACGCTAACTTTGCCAGCCCTAAAACAAATCTAAACATAACTGCTTCTGTTTTCTGTTCCTCTCTTTATCCGCTCTTGTTTGTCTGCACACTCATCCTCTTCTTTCCCAGGACACCATGGTGGAGGACAACATCCTGAAGCTGGAGATCAAGCGCCTGAGGGACCTGCTGTATGACAAGGCAGATGGGGTGCTGTCTCTGGAGAAACGTCGGCTCCAGCTGCAGGCGGCCATGAACGAGCGCGAGGAGGAGATCAGGGTCCACCGTGACATGCTTACCAAGCAGCTCAGGATTACTGACCAGGAACGTCAGGCTCTCAGGTACACAGTGGTGCTAAAAACTGAAGACCGTTTCCTTAACTGTGTGTTTACATACGTAAATGTGAGATGTGTGTGTGGAAGCTTTTTTCTTTTCCCTTATGTTGTGGGTTAATCAGGCAATATAACACTCGTGGTCGTGGGGTTGTTAGCGGATATGCCCACGGCTGTGTATCCCTGGGTAACATTATCTGACTGGGTAGTTCAGTGAGTGTATAAATTTGCTTTGTGTGCAGCCTGTTCAGCCTGCGTGTTTAGTTGTCTGTCTGTATGTATGTATGTATAATAAAGGACAGCCATTCAGTTACATGATTATGAGGGTAATTTCCTAACTTTTAGTTAAGTGCAGACAAGCATTTAAGTGGGTCTCAAACCCCGTGTTATTTGTGTTTTGTTTTGGTGTTAGTGCTGAGGTGCATGAAAGGATGTCCAAAATCGACAAGATGAGGAAGAGGTATGAGATCTTAACCATGCAAGGCCCTGATGGGGAAGAGGAGAAGTCACAGGCCTACTATGTCATTAAGGTGCAGTGTTCAGAGGTTTTTCATTCTATACTACTGAAGAGGCCATTATCCAGCAAAGAAAAACAATATTAAATGGTGTAAACAGACTGTATATAATACAGCACACTTGTACAACAAAAGTGCTGATTTAATAGACATTGGGACATTGGTAGTTTTGCTCATTTTGCTGTTGTGTTTACGTACATATAGGCAGCCCAGGAGAAAGAGGAACTTCAGCGCCAAGGTGACGACCTGGATGCAAAAATCTGCAAGACTGAGAAAGAGATCCACGCTCTGGAGAACACCCTCCATGTGGTGAACAGCCGCAATCAGACATACCGCAAGTCCTTCAACAAGGTCACTGAGTCCAGTACGTATGCTCTGTGTGAGGGCAGCAGGATTCAGCTGTGTGGGGCTAGCTCTTCATTTGGGTTTGGACCCCATGTTAATACTGGGTTAGAAACACAAGAGAAGTGCCTGTGAAGGACTGAAACACTCAACTCCCGACAGTGTAGCACATGAGAAGAAAATGAGGGAGGGAATAAAAAACTGGAACACACTGATAATCAATAGTTAATCAGAAACTGGTGTGTCATTGCAACTTGATTCAGGGTAATTATTTGGAGAAAACTATTACTTTTAATTCACTTTTGACGTGTGTGTGTGTGTGTGTGTGTGTGTGTGTGTGTGTGTGTGTGTGTGTGTGTGTGTGTACATGCCTGTGCAGGTAAGGAGTACCAAGAGAAACTGAAGCTGGAAGAAGAAAAAAGAACAGTTGAGGAAAAGTACAGGTTCAAGAGAAGCCAGATCAAAGAACTGCAAGAGGACATTCAGGTATTTCACGACTCTCTCATTCAATGTCAACATGGTCACATTACTGTAATTTAACTAAATTTCTCCTTGCTGTTTTCTCTCTCTCTCTCTCTCTCTCTCTCTCTCTCTATATCTATATCTATTATATATATATATATATATATATATAAATTACTGCTGTCGATCTAATTAAGTTAATCACAATAAATTACACATATTTAAAGTTCCACAATTCTCCTTTATTTTTCTGTGAAGAAGCATTTTTGCTACAGGTTGTCTATGACAGGTTGTCTATGATTTTTTAACCCTCTGCCTCCCACACTCGTATCCCGTATCTTATGTTGTATCTTCAGCTCTTCCAAGAATATTGCCTGACTTGAATTTCTGAATACCAGGGATGTACTTAATCTCTTACTCTTAATCTCTTTCCATACTGCACTTTTTATTACACTATTGCTCTTTCATCTCAAAATACTGCACATTTCATGTTAGCAATATGCACACTTTGTTAGTATTTCATTGTACTACAGCTTGAATGTTATCCTCTTTTGTAAGTTGCTTTGGATAAAAGCATCTGCTAAATGCATAAATGTAGATGTAAATTTAAATGCGCAAATTCTGCACATTCCCCCTTGCTTCAAATCTACCACGGTTTGAGGTTTTTCTTATACTCTTATTCAATGTGTCTGTCAGCTCTTTCAAAAATGCTATACTGTGAAGCATCAACAACCATCATTATGCTGCTTGTATTCTGCAAGTAATGTCAAAGAGAAACTCTTTCATCCCTGGACAGAACTCTCAAAATCTTAACAAGAACTTGACACTAGTCTATTACAGGCTGCTTTGATATCTCACGGCAGTGCACTGTTAACCTACACATAAACACAAACAGCTTTCTTTGAAACTGTCTTGCGCATATTGAACTTCTGCGTTGTGACTTGTGTACTTTACGTTTCCTTAGAGAACTGCGTTTATGTCAATTTCGTGTCAAAGCCAAAGTGAGGAGAGTGCTGGCGGGTGTGACGTATGCATCTACACGATTAATTTTGTTAAAAAAATAACTTGTTAAAATGTTTACATTAATCACATGCATTAACGTGTTAACATTGACAACACTAATATGTATAATATATATCTATATACTGTTCGTCCTGTGGGCATGTATGTTTGTGTATGTCTGTGTATGCGTGTTGGATTTCTACGTAATGAGATGAAGCATTTCAACATTATTAAATACTTAATCCAGAAACAATAGTCAATTCATCGCACCATTAAAAGTGTGATGCTATCCATGTACTCAACAGAGTATGAACAATACCCTTGAAATTCTTCTGCAAGAGGAGATGGAGCAGAATGGCTGGACAGAGGAGACTCAGTCACGTATCCTCTCGCTCAACAAGGAGCTGGCCTTTCAGAGAGAGAAACTGGATCGGGCCAACAAACAGGTTGGACATGTTCACACAGAGCGTTTACAGTCAGAATGGAGGGTCTTTGAGTAGATGCATTGTGCCACATCTAAAAGTGAGACAGTAAGGCAGTCCCCAGTGCAAACTCCTATCCCCATGTATAGACTCTGTCCTAATATATAGTTACTCTCCCTCTGGTCACACTATATCTGTTCAAAGTTTTATGTACAATTAGACACATTAGCAATCAGCGTTATTTGAACACTTTATTCTTCAGAGAGTCCTGACAAAGTTTTTTGTCTCTCACTCCTCCCTTAGTGTTCAAAGCTCAAAAAAGACATTCGCTCAGCCAAGCAGACCACAGAGAAGACATTTGAAGAGCGGGACATCCAGCTTCGTGAACTGAAGGACCTGAACAAAAAGGTCAACAACATGCTCCTGGAGGCCATGGACAGTAACCCTGATCTGGAATCTGCTCTGGTGATGTACTTCACTCAGGTACTGTGTGCTGGCGTGTGGCTCTGTCATTTGTTGATTTTGACAAAAAAGAGTTTTAAGGGCCATTCACACCAAGAATGATAACTATAGCTATAACGACAAATGAATATCACTCTAATGAATATGAATGACAATGTCCACACTGCAAACTATATCAACAACAACATGTGCAACTATATGGTTGGAATCACTTTCAGCAATTTTGGGAACGATAAAAGGCTGATTGCCAATCAGAAACCATGGAATTTTAGACATAATGAGCCATTGACCCCAGAGGTCAAACTGAGAATGCCTTCACATCTTAAGTCAAAGCTTATGTCATTAAAGGCAAACCCTAAAAGTTTCATGCGTCTTTCATTTTGTGCACAATTCTTATGATAAGAGCTTAACAGCCCCACTAGGGGAGAGACTTTTGTCATCATTGGTCAGGTGTGGACAGAAACACTGTTACATTACAGTTATCTTTATAGTTATTGTTCTTGGTGTGAACAGCCCTTAATTCTAAACCTAAAACCCTGGTGTGCAATAGGCCTCTGCGAGGACTGTGGTTTGTGGTCCAGCCCGTTGTAGTGTTGACAGTTACCTACACAATAACAACAGTGCTAGTGTTTAGTGTGTTGGCCATCTTAGGCTCATCTTGAATAATGTATCTTCTTATCTACAGGCTAATCTGCTCCTGCCATCACCTGGGAGTGCTCCTGGCAGCCGACAGGGATCCAAGACCAACTCAGCTCGCAGCTCTGTCTCGCTCAGGTATCCTCCCTGGCCTTCAGAGGCACTCAACCCCATCAAAACCCTGTCTGTCTAATAGTTTCTCTGGGAAGAGTAGAGTAGCATACCTAAACAATTGCATTGAAGGCCTACTCAGCCGTTCTAATAGTGTACAAAATTGTCTAAATACATATGTGAAATGCTGTACAACAGGAGTGTTTGCAAATGACCGGTAGAGTTGATCAAAGTTAACAATTAGGCATATGGTCATATTCTCTAGCGTGGCTATGGGGTGTGTTATCTAATGAGCCTAGCTGAGGTAGTTGGATGCAGCAATCTTGAAGTCATGGCATACGTTGCATATGTTATGCAAGGCTAACATACGCCGGTCCACTTCTACACCGATTGCATTTCCCGCCTGAACTGGTTTTCCCCTAGACAGCAGAATTTCTGTTCTGTTTGACGGAGATTTGTTAAAGGTCATTTTGACTGGTATTTAGCAAACACTTTTAACCAAAGCTCACAACAGGGAATATTTAGAATCAAATCCAGGTTGACATGATGTTACAGATGCTCCAACACACCCATTCGTTTCCTCTACTTCTCAGGTCCTCAGGTTCGTCAGCCAGCAGCAGCCCTCGGGGCTCAGCTCTGCAGTCTCCCCAAGCCAAGACCCTGGAGCTTGGCCTCGGCCTATCTGTGGTCTCCCCACCCCTGGTTGCCATGTCTCCACAGAGTTCCCGACCACCCAGCAGCAGCAGCAGCAGTGTCAGATCTGCACAGCGCAAGAGTCCTTAGACAGGAACACTTTCAGCCCATGTGATGCATGTTTGTATTCTACCTCACTGCCTCTATTATTTAACATTATTCATAAGATACCGCAAATTTATGCAACATATACAAGGAGTTTTTTTGTGTGTTTTTTTTTTTTTTTACAGAATGCAATAAAATCCTGTTGTCCATCACCAAAAAAAATCGTTTTCATCTCTTTGAAGCAGTTTTTTGTTGTATTTTTTCATGTTGTATCATGCAAATAAGAGAGGAAATTATATATATATATATATATATATATATATATATATATATATACATATATTTATTTTGATATAAAATAGTGCACACCCCTATTTTGTGATTTAGTTGTGTTTAGTTGAAAGTTGAAAGTTGACTGAGATCTGATGCCTTCTATTGTCACCATGGTCATAAATGAGCCATCTTAGGTTACATTTGACGCCCTCCTAGACAAAAAAGAGCCTATTTCCTCATACACCACAGCTTTGCACCATTGGGTCAGGATCTAGTGTTGACATTCTGCCTCAAGGAACAATGATTCACGTACTGCTATTGCTGGGACTGTTTTGTCGCTGTGCTTGTCAGAGTACCACAGGTGAGAGGCATAAATATGATTTTTATGTTTATGGAAATATTGTACTGATATAAGCTTAACATGGATGTTTATGGAAATATTGTACTGATGTAAGCTTAACATGGATGGAAATTGTCACAGCTTCTCCTACCCCCACCGGGACTGTTGCTTTGACGAAGGGGTCTCCCACACCTGAGACAGGTAAAAGACATAACTGCTATAAATTCAAATTCCATCATATATATTGTGTTATTGCAATGGCTGTATGTGGTTTTTATTGGTTATGTCATTTCTCAAGGTAGCCTAATTTACAAAGCTCAGCTTGAACTGGTGTTACAAATTTTATTCACCAAGTGGAAGTCTAAAGGTGCAGTCAGCAATGCTGGTGGGAACGTTTATGTTTGTGTTCATGTGTGTAATTCTAAAGTCTTATGTGTGACACTTTTGACAACAAAGCCTACATTATAATTAAACTGAGGACTGAACAAAACATGCCAGAGAAGTAGCTTTTCCCTGTCCTCAGACCTCAGAGAAACTCAGTTATTGTTTGGGGGGCAAGCCCTGTTTGTTTTCCGTTTTCGGAGTCTGGGTTTCATGAGAAGACCATATTTTTATGGTGACTCTTCATGAGAAGATATTTTTTTAATGTTAGAAAAAGTGTTGTGTGTTTACAAACCGCTTAACATCGCTGACTGTAATATTAATGATATTATACAATGAAGTCAATAAGTATTTGATCACCCTGTGATTTTGCAAGTTCTCCCACTTAGAAAACATGGGGGTGTCCAAAATTTTCATCGTAGGTGCACTTCCACTGTCAGAGACGGAATCTAAAAAAAATTTTCAGAAATCACATTGTACGATTTTTTAAACAATTTATTTGTATATTACTGTGTCAAATAAGTATTTGATCACTTGCTTATCAGACAGATTTCTGACCAGCAAAACCTGCTGTTCTGCTTTTAAATAGTCCAACTCCACTCTGCTCATGATTCTAAATTAGTAGCACCTGTTTGAGGTCGTTAGCTTTCATAAAGGCACCTGTGCACCCCACAATCAGTCAAAAGTCTAACTACCAACATGGGCAAAACCAAAAAGCTGTCAAAAAAACACAAGAGACAAAATTGTAGACCTTCACAAAGCTGGAAAGGGCTACGGGGCAATTGCCAAGCAGCTTGGTGAGAAAAGAACAACTGTTGGAGCAATTGTTAGAAAATAGAAGAGGCTAATGATGACTGTCAATGTCCCTCAGACTGGGGCCCCACGCAAGATCTCACCTCGTGAGGTAGCAATGATGCTAAGGAAGGTGAAGAATCAGCCCAGGACTACACGGGAGGAGCTGGTCAATGACCTGAAGAGAGCTGGGACCGCTGTTTCCAAGGCTACTATCAGTAATACACTGAAACGTCATGGTTTAAAATCATGCAGCGCACGGAAGGTTCCCCTGCTGAAGTCAGCCCATGTCAAGGCTCTGAAGTTTGCCAATGACCATCTGGATGATCCAGAGGAGTCATGGGAGAAAGTCTTGTGGTCAGATGAGACCAAGATAGAACTTTTTGGTCTTAACTCCATTCGTCATGTTTGGAGAAGGATGAAGGAGGAGCATCATCCCAAGAACACCATACCTACAGTGAAGCATGGGGGTGGAAGCATCATGCTCTGGGAGTGTTTTTCTGCACAGGGGACAGGACGACTGCACTGTATTAAGGAGAGGATGAACAGGGCCCTGTATTGTGAGATATTGGGCAAAAACCTCCTTACCTCAGTCAGAGCGTTGAAGATGGGTCGTGGCTGGGTCTTCCAACATGACAACGACCCGAAGCACACAGCCAGGAAAACCAAGGAGTGGCTCGTAAGAAGCATATCAAGGTTCTGGAGTGGCCTAGCCAGTCTCCAGACCTAAATCCAATAGAAAATCTTTGGAGGGAGCTGAAACTCTGTGTTGCTCAGCGACAGCCCCGAACCCTAACAGATCTAGAAAAGATCTGTATGGAGGAGTGGGCCAAAATCCCTGCTGCAGTGTGTACAAACCTAGTGAAGAACTACAGGAAGCGTTTGACCTCTGTAATTGTTAACAAAGGCTTCTGTACCAAATATTAAATTTGTTTAACTGAAGTGATCAAATACTTATTTGACAGAGTAATATACAAATAAATTCTTTAAAAAATTGTACAATTTGATTTCTGAATTTTTTCGTTAGATTCTGTCTCTCACAGTGGAAATGCACCTACAATTAAAATTTTAGACCCCTCCATGTTTTCTAAGTGGGAGAACTTGCGAAATCACAGGGTGATCAAATACTTATTGACCTCACTGTATGTAATATTTAATATTTGGATGCATTCTGGAAGAGCTTAAAAAGATCACTTCTATTGTACTTTGACATCCACATCAGCTCTCCCAACGGTTGTAGTACTGAGAGTTGTCATCAAGTCATATGAAGATATGAATGCCACGACTGTGCTAACATCTGTGGAAAAGGTAAGGTCATTAGCTTTGCAACTGGGTCACAGGCTGTGCGGTTCCTGTGATTATGGTATTCTAATTCCAGAAAGAAAGCGTAATTCATAAAGAAGTATTTATCTATTTCAGATTGCTTCCCTACTGTCACTGGATGCAGATTTACAAATATCAGTGAGGAGCTTTCTGCGTGTCTAGTTTTCCACATGAAGGACAATATTCATAGGCCTACTAAAGAAAGCATAAATACATTTAATGATGTGAATATTTCAAAGAGCATCTTGTGTTGGCATACATGTTGGGGGCTGTGTATATACAGAAACAAAACACAAATGACATTGCAATACAAAGGAGACACTTTTTTGCTATCAGTTATATCCTGGAGGTTACTTTATCATTTTGGAGGAAGAACTCTAGTCTTTTTTTTCTTTGTAAATAGCACAGAGGATGTAGTCCATTGAATAGTATAGTTCAAAGTGCAACAATGTCAAAAATCAATACTTTGATGCCTTTAATGACAATACCATTGGTACACTACTAGCAATACTTAAAAAATGTTATTTGTTGTTGTCTGGTGTTTTAGAAGTATTTGACTTTAAATGTATTTTGCAATGTGGTAGGCCCCTGTAATTAGTCTGTAATTCAGAAGATTTGTGTTCATCTACATTCTGTTTGTGTCTCAGCCTTTCACTGTATTTGTATGCATTTGTCACAACTATTGATTAATTAACATTTATGTCTATATGATTTAAAATGACATGTCAGTACTTTCTCAGGGCATTTATGCTATACACTGGAAAAAATGTCATCATCGCACACATATTGTATAGGTGAAACACCAGCCTTCTCAAACTTGTATAAGTGAAACACCAGCATTCTCAAACTGGTCTGAAGTTTCCCTACAGAAACCCTATAGGAAGGGTAGAACCTAATAGTGTAATAATGTCCAGATAATGAAATGTATTAATATGCAATTCCCAATCATGTAATTGCCATTCAAATAAAGTAATCAATTATCATATTAATTGGAGGTTGTTACATTATTAGGTTAACCTTAGATTTGCAGAACCTGATACTGTAATAATTTGCTAATATTGTAATAACTTGGTGAGTGCTTTTCAGGTGGTCAGTTTGGCTGGACACCAGTTACTAGGTCCAAGTGGTGACAACCATAGACTGTATAAAAAGGTGATAACGTTGAAGATGATAACCCATTTTTCATTGGGGACCAACGCTCACCGTGTTTGTACCTTTTCTTATTATTATTACGCTGCCGTGGGAATCCATTGCAGCTCATAACACTGATTTGGCACAGTCCCATGACTCGTTTCACCAAGTTTCACATCAGCAACTCGCTCATTCTACCGCCACCAATTGGTCAAATTTGGAGGTACATTCACACACAGTTTTACGGACAATTCTTGAAAAACTGATACTGTTTGATATCTTCAATCAAACAAATTTCCTATTGTGTTGCGCTATATAGAACATGAATTATTTTTTCAGATAACCGCACACATATGAAGAAGTTCCTCTTCTATCAATTCGCCCAACTCGATGTGAAGTTTAAATGAACTATCACCTTACCACAGTGTTACAATTTAGCTGCGTGACTGACGTGCACAACACAGGAACAGTGACTGAGATGGGGTTTTTTTTAAAGTCCCAGTCTTTACTGGAATACTGGTATAAAGAAACTGTAGGGTGGTGTCCCATCTCTGTATCTTGAAGGATGTATATTTTATATAAGAAGATACACAAAATGAGGCATTTAATATAGGTATTAAAAATATGTTTTATATGACAAGCCTGTCTGTGGGAATACAGGCCTACACTGAAACAATGCTCACAAACACAACACAAAAGAACCTGAGATCAATAAAGCAGTGAACAAGGGTTTATGCAGTTGTATGAGCTCTTAGTATAGTAATTTGTTTTTATAGATGATCTTGATAGATGATTGACCATTTAATCAGTAGATGCTGCAGTTAGCTGTGGAATGTTCCAGACAGATCCACTCATTGGTGTACTCTTTATAGCCTTCAGCCTTGGTTAGTCCACTTCCTGTGAAGACAGGAAATAGACCCAATCGTTTCAGACATTTACTTTCATTCAGCAAATCAGTGTATATGGTAAAACGGATGAAACAACACAATCATTCTTGCAACTTTTGGTGGGCCACAATGTAACATCATCTTATTGTTTATATTATACCACCTTAACAGCATGTTAAAAAGGAGATGTGTTCTCACCATCTATGAGGTTGTAGAGGGTACAGTAGTTGGTTCCGTTATCATCAAGCATAGCCCAGTTCTCAGAGACTGACACTCCCTGTTGTGAAAAGAGATGTCCAATAAACACACACAATTTAGTAAAGTCATGCAAAGATATTTTTGTAGCACAAAATTGTATTGTATTAGGTATGTATCAGGTAATAGTAACAAATACACAAATAAAATTCAAAGCAAAGCAAAGTGTATCATCACTAAAATGACTGATGGTAAAATTTCACAAAACTACTATTGATTTACCTAATTGTGGGAGTTTTGGGAATGCAACACTTCTTAGAATTAACTTACTTCATAAGCAAGGCATCATCAGTACACTCCGAAATGAGTACAAGCCGAAACCGAATTTTTCATCAGTGCACTAAAATGCCACTCTAAAATCTAGTCTATAAATGAGTCAAAATAACACGCTCTAGAGGTGTCTTTGCATGTTTTCCCCCTTACCACTACTCGGCATGCAGTGGAGGTCTCTGAGGGATAAAGGGTGAAACTGAGCTCCTCCACATTCTGCGTCAGACGAGAGGTGTGCAGGGCTTTGATGAAGAATGCAGAGGAGTACTGCAGCTAGAAATAATATGCAAGCCAAGAGAAGACACATGTGTGTTATTAAGGATTGCATAGTTTAAGACTGGATTAGTTCAGAACAGCAAAATAAATGGGATGGGATGCCTTAAAAAAAGGGTTATAAGGTGTCACTCTTACCTCATATAGACACCTTTCACCACCGATCTCACAGTTGTCTTTAGTTTTCCAGGCTTTAATCTGGTTGACTATGTCCACAGACACCTCTCGACAGGGCATCCCAAACAGCCTGGAGGCAGTGGCAAAACAACGAGGCGCATTAAATACGTTTCACTTCAAACATTATTGCTCTTTAAAAGGACAATGGCAGTTATAACAATTGTTTTGCACTAAAGGTAAAACAGTTGTCTGTTTTTACTTTTAGTCTTTTATAATGTGCAACATGTTCTCCATGTTAACTACATCACAGTTTCTTTCCTCGGGTCACTTTTTGCACAGAGAATGTAGTTTAAGGGCATTAGCTCATGGACGTCAGATGACAGGTCTATAATTGTTATGATTCACTGGAAAGTCACATGAGGCCATAAATAATTTGTCCAACTATGTATGACAAATCCATACTGATAAGGCAGGCCTGTCTTGTGACCTTTCAACCTGTTATGCAGCAAGGCAGAGGACAACCAAGTAGTAGGTTAAAGAAATGATAACTGACAACAACATTTACAGAAAATAACCTGATGAACTGAACGTACGTAACATTTTGGTAAGACTTGAGTTGACTGGTCTGAAATGGCTCCCGAGAGATGACCTACAGATGCTCAGATTATAAACAAACTATCTTTTGAAACTTTATCTAACTTTAAGTTTCAGATAAGGCTGGGACATAGATTTTACACACTGGACTTGTTAATGTTGTTGTAATGTCTCTGTTGGATAGATGATCCAATGGTGTTTTTATTCCGGTACTTTATTCTTATTATACACAGAATGAATATAAAATATAAACATTAAAACATTTTTTCCTAATTTAAGCAAGTCCATTTATGGCTAATAAAGAAAGACTACAATAAGCATTCAAAAGACACCTAAATCGTCTGGTCTATAACTTTGAAGACAGAAGTCAGAATCTCTCATAAAAATAATCATCTTCGAGTTCACAGAGTTATGTATTAAAAGACTGATTCTTACCATATGACTTTACACTGAGCTTGAATTGGGTCCATCGCCACCATCATGACTCCTAGGAATGCCACAGACACCCTCAGACAGTTTTTAATCTGCATTTTGATGACCATCTTTTATCGTAGGGGGTAGCTCTACAGTCAGCCCACTTTCAACTCTGAATATGCTCCATCTGAAAGACAGAGCTTTTTAAAGGGTTAGGGACCCTGCACTAGCACGGGTTTGAAAGCACTGTCATGTGCGTCAAGATCAAGATGGCATGGCATTGATTAGAACAGCCAGAGCTCTATATGTTAAATACACAAATGTTTATGAGGATTATATCACATCAGTTGTTGTTAACTATTACATATAATAAAACAAAAAATACATTTCAACAAAATATAAATAACTGGATTTGTACAAAAGCATTTTGAATGGATAATTCATTCAGGTACATAGAGTATTTGGAAGTTGTACCGGCCTCCAGCTAAATAGGATTCTTATGTGAATCTTTTGTGAATTTTCTTTTCAAGGAAGCACTGCTGACAGTTCCATTGTACTGTATATCACTGATAGGTTAAGCACTTTTCAGGTAGAGTATGTGTCTATCATATTTATATTGTACAGTAGAAGTGAGGCCTCTTTAATGCATATAAGGCTGTTACATTAAGTCTAGGCACTCAGGGCACTTAAAAACCAGGCCTTTGCTGAATCACATTGGGAAGCAGTCTCTTGTTGAGTCAGGAATTGGGTCACTGAGTGAGGCCATGCACTTTTAAATCAACTGTGCTTCTTTCTTTGATACCTGTTCTATTTTAAGATGGGTGGCACAGTGCTGTGTTAAATATAGCCACCGGACTAATATGCATATGTTAAAAGAAGTCACTGCAGTGCTGTAGCTGCTGAAACTATAACCAAAATGATATAACAATTCTTTGCTAGTGAGATGGTGTTTGGCAATTTAGAGAAAGACTTCAAACAGAACTAGCGGTATGAAGTATTCTGAACAAGAACAGCCCTCAAACAAAGATAAAATGGTAATGCTACAGGTTTGTTGTAACTGACTAATGCACAGACAATAAGACCACTCATCTGACCCTGTACAGAAAGTATGTGAATTAAACCAGGAGGTAAAATGCGTCAAGCAGTTGGCGTGTTAATGGGTCAAGGTCACAAATCTATGTTGACAATAGTTACAGTTACAGCGTTACAGTGAAAAGTTGAAAAATATGGAAAGAAATACAGAATCATTATCTAGTAAAAAAGACTTGGGAAAGAGGTTGAGTGGCATCTTCCATATTTGCTGGTAAAAATTTCCTTTAAAGGAGTGTGTAGAAATGGTGCCTCCATTTTGAGATTTGGGTCGGGAGCAACAGTGTGAGGGAGGGCCTGGTACTTTTCCACACATGGTGGGGTGCATGTGTTGAAGCACATGTCCAGTACATGTTCAGACTCAGCTGAGACAATTGCCTCCCAGACTTCCGATACCAGAGACCGTTTTCCAGACAGCTATTTTGAGTCAGGAGCATCTGGCAAAGTGTCCAAGGCCTGCCCTGAATGCATACCCTGACATGACCCATGAACTCCAACTTCACCCATGCCAGACGTGGGATATTATTTGGTTATTGTACGAATTGTTACTTGGATAACTGTAAAAGTAAATGAAAATACATTTAAATGTAGAGTATTTTACAAAAGTATTTTTAATCAGAAAACAATAACAAATCCCCATTTGGGGAGGGAAATGCAGTACAATGCATACCATCCTTATTTAACATGAATTGATCTACCCATAAATGATCTACCATAAAAAAAAAAACATTCACTGAAGTGCCACAGTAAAAAAACACCTTGTTAGTACAAAAGTGAAACCATTCAAAGGTGCAAATGGCAATATTCCGTTTAAGTGGAAAATATACAAAGTGAGGAAGTGAAAGTAGACGGTGAATAAGAGACAAGTTCACGTAATCAGTGAATGCCCAGAAATGTCTTCAAAAATCATTTTTTTCAAATACAAGGTACAAGTACTAAGTACAAGTATCTGTTATTTTGCACACTTTTATATACCATCATGTTCTCTGAGAAGGTGGATTGCATGAATCGTGTCTAGTGAGTCATTCTTTTGGTTCACAAGTTTACTTAGTCCTGTCTATTGCACTTTAATGACAATTTTGGCAAGCTTATCTATTAACACTAAAAAAAAACATCTATGTGCAATTCTATGTGTTTAAAATCAGTTTCAAATCAGTTTGTTTTGCTGAAAAGTTTTAATAGTCACTTGAATTAATAAATAGGCCAAGCATGCACTTGTGGAGATTTATGTAAACAATTCATTTACATGTTGGTACAAGTTCTTAGTAAAATAAAACAGCTGGTAATGTGATCAACAAGTGGTAGCATCTGTGTTGCAGTCGCTGTCTGCACAGCACGTCTGCAGACGTCCACAGCGTTCTTTGACCAGCCTGACTCATGCTGTCCGTTTGGGGCAGGTCAGGGCACTGCATGCTCCAGGCATGCACTCTCTGTTCGGGGGCAGGGGGGGGGGGGAGAGGGGCTAGGCAGTGGCATGTGTGAGGGGGCCTCACTGGCTTTTCCCACTTGGCTGCTTGTCAGGCTCCACGTCCAACTCCGTCAGGCAGCAGTAGCACAGGATCTGAGTGTATTTGGTGGCGGCAGCTGGCAGCGTGAAAAACCAGAGGGAAAAAGCACCAGAATGCCAGAGAATAGAACAAACGGAGAGAATGAGAGGATGGATGAAAGAGAGGGGGGGGGAGAGAGAAAGAGGAGAGGGGGTGCAGGTCAGAGTAGAAGTCAACATAGTCAGCATGAAAGTCAATAAGCCGGTGGGTACACGTGATACATAAGAGAGTCTACTCTCCACGTCCCCCACTTCCTGGAATACCGTGTAATAATACTGAGTGATGCAAGGGTCTGCATATGGTCCAATCTATCATGTATCCTTTTTCTCCGTACCTAACTAACCATTCAAGGCCACCCTTGTTTTAACCTGGCTTGTATAAGTCAAATTACAGACACATGAGCTTCAGGGCAAATGAACGAAGTGAGCCATCTGATGAGAACCTTACACAACACCTTAGAGATAACCCCACATTAGCCCCAATTATTCAGGCTTTTAGTGATGGATGCCAACATCACCATGGGAGCTGCACTAATATTGTGGTCACAGCCATCCCTCTTCGAACTGATCCGCTGACATAACAGACATTATTATAACCCGACTCTCGTATTCTTCTCCTCTCCTCTCATATTACAGGAGTTTATGTCTTCTTAAGTGCTTGTAGAGACTACTTTATGTTCATTTAACTAAACTGTTATCAATACAAGCAACTCTAAACTGAGCTACTCTGACATCAATACAGTTCAGCCAATACAATCAACTCCTTACCATTCAAGCGGCTAATGAATTTAGGTCTCCGCTCCTCTGGTAAGTAAATGCACAGGTAGTAGACAGGCACGCCAGACAAGGCTATTCCTATGCCGATGAGAGAGTTGATGGTGTCACTGTAGAGGGGGACGATGACCAGAAACAGACTGCATATGCAGTAGATGAATGGGAAGAGCAGGGTCAGCTATGAGGGCAGACAGACAGAGGACAGGGGCTGGTAAGGAGGTTATGTAATCTATTACCTGCTAACACTTATTTTGTAATTCAGTGTTAAATGTTTATTGTTTAGTGTATAAACAAAGAGAAAACATACACAATACCTGTCAGCATTTAGCTTTAAACCATGGGACCATGAGGGTTAACATTCATGGCAGCTCTATGTTTGTTTCAATAACATTGTAAACCCGGGTTGATGAGCCATGAGTCATGCATATTACTTCAGTATCAGTCATCAAACTTGTGTGCTTAAAAAGAGTTCTCTCCCTCTGAATCAATTAAACTATTTCAAAACATTTGATTTGTTTATGTCAACATGAAAAATGCAGCACAGATACAAACACAGCACCCATATACCAACTTAAACAAACACACATGCAACCAGGCATCTCAATTTGGATAGCGAAAATCAATCGAACATCAATATCACCATCACCTCCCATTGACACTTTCCACACTCTCTCTCTCTCTTTTTTTCTCTCTCTCTTGCTCACCTTCACTGGCCGGTGTCTGTCAGGCTGTGTGATACGCAGGTATATGAGCCCCACCACAGAAAGACCCACGTAGAGCCAGTAGCTAAAGCTGAAGTAGTTAATCAGCTGGAACACATCCTCCACACACAGGAAAATTAGTCCCATCACGCCCTGCAACGGCCCAGAGCACACACAGATGTTGATGCCACAGAGCAAGTGTAGCAGTTGCCCAACAGTGTCTGGATTACTGCCTCTCTACACAAGGAAGCTAATGGACCCCAGATGGTGCCTTTTTGCAAAAACAAAGTAGTTCTGATCCACTAACAAATCCTTTAAGTATCCCATGTATAAGCTTCAGAAGTCTCTGACTAAATGTGGTCATGCATTAAAATGGCTTTCACAGTATATGCAGAACCTAGTATATTTCTGCTGCTGACTGTCCACAACTGCAAAACACATATGAGTTGTCTGAATGACCATCTTACATTGAAGAGCAGAGCAGGCACAGGTGTGTAGCGGTTTGTATGGATTAAGCTCAGGCTGTCTGGAAGGTGTCCTTCTCTCGCCCCCACAAAAAACAGTCTGCCAGATGAAACACAGAAGACTGTATGGTGAAACAGTCACCAAGGAAACCAGAATAGCAAGCCTGGATAGTTATCTGGTGAAATCATGTACCAGGAAGCACTGTCTATTTATCTAGTGAAAGCATGTACCAGGAAGCACCTAATGTCTAATAATCTGAATGCAGAATGAGCTAATGGTGGGAAATATGTTACCTGGAGGCTGCTATGATGGAGGCGTTGAGGCCACCATAGCAGGACATTGCTACAGAGATGGGAATGATCCAGTTGAAAGGGCCCAGGACTTGATTCCCAAAAGTCTATAAGTGACAACATCCATTTCCAATCAGCTCACAACAAAATGCTTGGTGAACTATTTTCTAAATATTTTTGATTAGATAATGGTAAGTCTCTGTCATCAGTGAAAGGCATCATCATGAGTCAGTATTCATTCTTTGTAAGAGGTATGTAGACATAATGTGTATCTGGGGACTTACCACAGCAACTGCATCACTGGCCAGCAAAGACGGCATGTCCAGCACCACATAATAGGCCACATTGGTCAGCAGGTAGATTATCGTCACAATGGGCATGGAGATAGCTATGGCCACAGGCAGATTCCTGGGTGCAAGACATGATGCATCAGCTGCAAGGACATAACCTCAAAAGCATCTTTGTGCTACTGTACATTATCCTTTGTGTCATTAAGTGTTCCTCCAAAGTAACAATATTACTAGAGCCACTGCTGAAGTAGCAGCATAACAGTTTAAAACTGTGCTTGAATCATTTTGACATCAAAATTAGCACTGCTTGGTTATAAAACCAGCCCCTTGTACAACATTTCATTTGATAATGAGGGTCTGGCCATTCGGTAGATGATTGCTTGCTGGAGGTATGGACTCTGTTAACGGTTTAAATGACTGGATCAGCCCTTGACTGATAGCCTGCTTTGACTGACAGCAATCTAGCTCAGTGTTCACAACTCCTCCCTCCGTTCCCTGATTGGGTGTGGTAAAAATGCCACCAGTGACAACCAGCTCGACGAAATCAAATCCAGACTAGCACTGTGGGCAGATGATAACCGTGCATAGGAAGGTGTGGCCAGGCTAAACCAGGACAACAGTTAGGGAAATAAATCTGCAGGTTGCTCCTAGTTGCACGTGACTGTGCAGCTGTTTATTTAGAGTGGAGTGTGTGAAGACAGGGTGGTCTGTACCTCTCAGGGTTCTTAATCTCCTCCGTGACAAAGTTTAGGGTGTCCCATCCAGAATAGGAGAACAGGGCAGCGTAAAGGGCCAAGGAGATGCTGCCAGGATCCACAGAGGATCCCTCAAAAGGGTGGTCCAAGTTCTGGGTTTGTCCTGTTCAGAGTTGAGACACCAGTAGCTTTATGCTTTTAGTATTTCATGACATAAGTAGAAAAGAGGAAATGTGTAATAAGCCTACGACATCCATCTATCTGTGTGATTAAGACATTAACAGGGTAAAGAAGCTGGGTATTCAATTAAAAGTTGAACTGAAAGAAGTGACAGAGAAACATGTTGCAACACCGGGAGAGAGAAGGCAGAGAGGAAAGCCCTTGCAGGATTTAGGATGAGGGGTGCCAGAGAAAAAAAAAAAAAAAAAGTGCTCCATTTCCCCAAACGTGTTAAAAATCCAGATATAAGGAGAAGTAAAATCCCATTTGTCCTAATTTAAAACTTCCTCTGCGATTCTTATTTCATGTTCTAACATTAGTGTCAGTAAATGTACTACAAACACATTTCTGAACATCACCCAGGACATCTCAGAGCCACTGGTCCACCTGAAGCCTCACCTGTCACGATCTTCATGATGCCAATAGTAATGATGAGAATGAGGGAGGCTATCTTGGTGTAGGTGAAGAGATCCTGGACCAGTGTTCCCCACTTCACATATGCACAGTTGATGAAAATCAAAATACCTGAAGGAGAGCATACCAACACAATGTCATCAGTCAAGTCAGAATGTTTGTCTCTTGCTAAGACATACCCTGACTCACAAACACTGGGCTGTTGGTGTGCCACAGAGCATGCTATTGAAAAAGATGTTCATGCACTCCTATTTGGCCATCCTGGGAGTCTTTTATCTCTCAATGTTTTGGTTCATAGGTAATGTAGCCTGACCTGAACAGTTTAGACTCTGTTTTTGTTCCTCAATCTTCACCAGGGTGAGGGAAGAGGAACAAAAAAAGCAGTCACTTCTTTGGGGGAGATTATGTCAGAAAGCATTATTAGGAAAGTGTTGTGAGTGATGCAGGAACTAAAGAAAGTGGTAGATTTGACAGAGCAGATACTTCTTTCATAGGTATTGCAGCAGGTAGATATTGTAACTTTAATGTTGAATGAAAGCCATGCTCACCCCAGCAGGCAACAAGAGGACTATTATAGCCTGGGGTGTGCCAGCTGGGCCTTTGCGTGCCAAGCACACCGTGCCAGTGGTGGACTGGCAGATTCTGAACCACTGTACAAACAGACTGGGAAAGGGGAGCTAGGTAGCTGATAGCGGCTATCTGGATAAACAGAGGAAACGTGCCTTCAAAAGCACCCCCTCTTTATGGAGAGCAGCAAAGCCTACAGATCAAATAGAGAAGTGGTCATGTTTCTTAACACTAGCCTCCCTTCTCCACTTCTGCCTTACTTGCTTACTCAGACAGTGTACAAGTGTACGTGCATGTGTACATGTTCACAAGGGATACAGAGAGACAGGCAGGCAGAGAGAGAGAGAGAGAAATGGAGAAAGAGTGTGTTGGGAGGGAGAAAAAGAGGGAGGCTGGAAGGCAGCATGAGCCAACGCCTATCGTTACCGTGCAGTTTTTGCTTTCAAGCCATCATTCATTTTATTTTACAAGGAGAACAAGTAGACAACTAAAAAGAAGACAACTACAGGTTGGAGGAAGCTCCTGAGGCATTTACACTTTCACCCAAATACCATTTCAGCGCGCCATTCTTAACAGGCAGCCCCCATGCTCCACCCCGTTGAAACGTGCACTGGGCTCTCAACAACTTCACCACACTTCCTCTCACATGAGAGACAGGGTTGTAGCACTGGAGGTTGTGCTGAGTCAGCAGTGAGGTAATGAGCCAGCAGAAAACTTTTCCTAAGCTCAACATGCACTGCACAGCACTGCACTGCTGACATCCCAGATATTCCCAGCCATGCTAGGGCTCTGTGAGGGTGGATGGACACCGTTGATATAGTCTTTTGAGATCGGCGAGAAACACACACAGAAACACACACTCATGGATATCATTTGAATGATGGGTAATAAGCAATGTCTTCCCTCAAACTGTATTTTCACTGTAACTCGACAAAAAGTTGTCAATTTAACATCAAAAGGTACCAGTTGGCTATATTAATGAGTCTAAGTTCATACATGCAACACAACACCTATAGTTCACGCACAGGAACATTGCTTACTTTGTACTTTGCAGACCTTTAAAATAAGGGCAATTGAATATGAGAAAACCAAAGGAGGAAACCAGACTCAAGAAACTAGACGTAATTGTACAGACGTCATTCCAGGGCCCAAGTGCTGACCGTAATCATTTTTGATGGTTATTGTTTCTATCAGTGCTTTGAAAGGTACAACACAATTCTTAAAACAATTAAAAACTGGCGGGTTTTGCTGGATTTCAATTACATTTACATCTATTACATTTTTTAGTAGTACAGTGGATCTAACAGCAATCCATCCTGAATCCAATAAGGCTGAGGTACTCACATAGACATGCTGCAGCGATGAGCCTGATTGCATCGTATGGTGGCTGGCAGGTGGGGTAGAGTGCCTCCACGAGGTAGTTAGCAAACGTCAGTGAGATGATGGCCTGGCTGGCCGGCTCCACCAGCAGGATTGAGGTCCAGAGGCGGATAAAGGCTAGAAAACCACCAAAGGCCTCCAGGATGTAGGCATAGCTGGCGCCGGATTTGGTGATGGTGGTGCCAAGTTCTGCGTAGCACAGCGCTCCAAACACCGAAAAGATGCCGCCCAACGCCCAGATGAGCAGTGACAGCCCGTAAGACGCGCTGTACATCAGGACGCCTTTCGGGGACACAAAGATCCCAGAGCCGATCATGTTCCCAACGATCAGGCATATTCCATTGCCTAGCGAGATCTCGCGCTTCATTCGAAGCTTGTCCTCGCCCTGACCAGCACTGCCTGCCTGGGCCTTCAGGTCCGGTTCGGAGTCGGACTGAGAGGCCGGGCACAGCATCTGGCTCATTTCTCTCACCTTCTGCTTCATGGAAGAGGTCTGCTAGATATGAGGAGTGGTGAGGTGGCTGAGTGCATGTCTGACTGCTGAACAGGGTTGCCTTTTCAAAGGGGCTATTTTGACACTGCCTGTCCCCTTTGGCTTACATTTGTGGCACGCTACGCATTGTTTGGGCCACACTGACTCCGTGGAGGCTGACTAGCACAGATAAATTACAGATCATTTTCTAACAGACAGTTAAATGGCCAACGAATATGATTTATTTCCCAAAGTCAACGCCTTTTTTCAAAAATATGTTGAATTGTCAGTGCATTAAATTAAATGTACGTAGCATAACTATAAATGAACACCCCTAAAGAACGAGAGGCATAAACAGCAGGGCAACACAGCACAAAAAGAGGCCATTGTCCAAACTTATGACAATATAACATACCTTTCTCTCACACTGTCGCAAAGTTTGTCACAGTAGAGATGACAAAATGAGTGATGCAATATCCCTCTATAAAAGTAAGACGCTCCAAAGAGGATGTATACGTCAATAAAATCTGTACAGACTGTTGCTCTGCGGAGAGACACACAGGTTAACCCCCGACTGCCAGGAGTTTCACAATCCTGGCTCCTGCCTCTTTTTGGGCTGTTTGTGCCGTGCTGTCAGCCTCTCGTATTGCCCCCACAACCTTGTCTATTTCTAGAGGGTGCCTCTCAAGGATTGCTCACCACCCCTCCCCCACCCAGTGGTCCTTAATAGTGGAGCCAGTGCCGAGCAAAGTCTAAACAGTTGAGGGAGGACTCTATGTACCCCTGCTCAGCTCTTACTAAGCACACAGCCATTTCCCAGAAATATGATGTGAGAAATTATACTCTCTCTCTCGTATGCCATTCTTAAATGACAACAGCCATACCAACATTTCCCCTTCAATGTTTGAAAGCTCTTCACTTCTGGAGGGAAGTGTGTATAAAGAATGAGGGCAAGTTCTACATTGGCATGCAACCACAAGTTTCAGCCTGATTCCAAATTTAATGAAACATACCTTGTGTACAGTACAGTACACCCAAACCACCGTAAACAACGGTTCAGTGTCCAGCAACTCAGAATCATGTTTCTGTTTTGCAATGAGCTGTGTGACGGAGGGGAAGCCTGTCAGAGCTGAATGAGTAAATAACTGTAGAATGTGAGGAAAATCCTGAAATCCCCTAACCTAAAAAGAAAAATCAAAGTGCAAAGCCCTGTAGAAAATAGAGAGCCAGAATAGAGTGCCAGAAAGAATGAGATGGACACCAACAGCTGAAATAATACCCATTTTAATGACCAAGCTAATCTTGATAGAAATTATACAAATGTCTTTATCACCTACATGAACAGTATAGACAGCCTATATTTTTGCTACCTCTGCTACTTCAAGCGTTATTGTCATGTAGATTTTATAGTCGTCATGTACATTTTTTTTTCTGTGAAAATACAGAGTGACCTCACAAATAAGGCAACAGATTTCAACAGCCGAATAATAATAATCCATCTTAATGGCTTCAAAAATCGTAAAATTGATTTGAAAGAAAAAACAACAAGATGACGATCAAACAACAAGAAACTAAATGAAGAAATAGGATCTGTTACACTTTTCCAAATCCTCACTGTACTGATCTTACCTGGTGTGCTTTTGATAGATTATTGTATTGTAGATGCTATTAACAATATGAAGGACCTCAGTGCAAATGCTTCACGCATCGAATCATAAAAGCCCAATAAAACAACAAACAATGTGACCTCTCGCAACTATTCTACATGGCATCTCATCAATGGCACATATATACAGAATATACTGACATTTAATTGAATAAATAATAACATAAAAAAACATAAAAACTTGTCCTTCTGGTAAGTTAGGGTAACATTCTGCTCACACTTTCAAACACACCCATGAAAATATGCATTAGCTAATGCTAGTAGTCTACTGGTCCTCAATTCTTCTCAAGGAGCTGAAGAAAATTTCAGATCATGATCCTTTCTATTTTCTGTCCACTTTTTTTGCTATGAATGAACGTAGCCATTAGTCATAATTATTCATTATTAGCTAGTGGCAAGGTATAGCCAGTAGTAATTCAGAAATTAACCAATAGCTAGATGTTCAGCTTTGACTCTTACACAGGACTCCATCTGTAAAATGTTGAAACAGAGTTGCTTGACAGGCATATCACAAGCCTTCTTCACAGCCAAACTGGCCTTGACCTCTAAGGGATGACTGGATACTTCCTCTGCTCTGAATCACGTGTGAACCCAACTCCTGGGTCATCAGGAAATCTTAAACAACTGTGACCTGACAGATCAAGACTTTTACTCGCCCTGGTCTTACTCCATCCAGCACAGCCATTGGCAAAGGATATGAAAATGATTGGGAAGAGGAAGCAAAAACAAGGCAACCAAACAAGTGAGGAGACCCCTATGAGGAAACTCTAACCAAAGTACGTTTGGCACACGTATGCGCTTGTAGTCCGACCACATATGTTGCATACTGTCTGCTGTAGCATTGACCTCCCAACTTCTATGCTGGCCTTTGGGGGAAATGTCAGGAATATGCAGATTTAAGAAGTAAGGCAATACAAAACAACAGTAAAGGATATGAACACTGTCAGAGCATCAGATTATATATTGTGATACTGAGAGACAAAAGAGACAGATTACGGGGGGGGAAAGAGTGAGGGCTATAGGAATCCTTTGAATTCCTTAGAAATCAGAGCAGCCTTCCAGCACTCTCACATGTCAAGAGAGGTCTGTATGCTTTGAGGTTTTCATTATTGCGACAGTGTGTGTATGCAAAGTAGCATTTCTTTGTAAAACTGGCTACACACAGAACGAGGCTCTCACAACTGGTTGGGCACACACATTCAAATTTAAGAGATACAATTGGGTTTTGAGCTGCATGAAGTGTTATGTTCTGGTTGTGGGTAGTGTTATTCAATCCCATCCCCATACCTGCCCTGGTGGTTTCACGAACAGTCAATCCATTCTGCCCACGGAGGAAGTGTAAAATTTACGTAGGACATGACTATTACGGGGTTCTGTAATATTTTCCATATTTTTGACAAGTCAGTCTTTGTTTGTATTTGCATTGCACCCTGTGTGCCAAAACACACCTTATTCATTAAAAGTGGCACAAAGAATGTCACAAGTGCTGTTTGGTCCTTTTTCAGATGTGCAATTTTTTAAACAGGGACATAATAGTAAGACTAAAGAAGGGGGAGGGGTTTGATGGGAATCAGTGTGACAAAACAATGACAGGATGACTTAATCACTCACATCTCATGTGCGTCGATGAGGACACTGAACACAATGAACTGTTTTTTCTCTTCTTTTTTTTTTTTTCCTGAAGACACAACTATTTGCTCACTCAAAGACTTCCTGGTTTGGTGACTACAAAAACACCCCCAATAAACCACCTCTGGTTTACAGCCCTAGTAGATGGGTCAACACCAGAGAGATTCTAAAGACCAAACAGAACATCGTGCCGTGCACAAGTATAATTGAGAAACAGGAAGACAAACAACCCAATAATGGATCTGTGTTCACTCCAGGGCTTTAAAAAATATATGTAACACCGTGTCCTAACTGTAAACAAACGAGCGTCAGGTTGTCAAGTAGCATTGACTGTTCCCTGGCTACACTGGATCAGTTAAATATGCCATTCTATTCGGACAGATTCCCCATTGAAACTCACCGAGCAATGCAATGTGAGCGACAGAATTGGAAACAGACTGAGCGACAAAAGTTCTGCAAAAAAGTCGTGCAGCATCGCATCGTGCAGCATTAAGTCATATCACATTCTGTTAGGATATTCCAATTGGAAATAAAAAAAATCAAACTGATTTTGCTGCTAACATTTGATCGTGTTGCTTGCAGTTATGACACGGTGTAATAACATGGCTTTTACAATGTGTGAAAAGAAAGGGACTGGGGTAACTCTCCATCTCCAAAGCCAGGATACAAAGACCATGCAGAGAGTTCATTCAACAGCGGCAACACACAACTAGAACAGGCACGTACCGAAGACAATGGACTGCACACTCCACCGCTGGCTCATTTATCCATCGGCATTACTTTTTGTTCACTCCCTCTCTTCCTCCCACTCTATCTCTCTCTCTCTCTGTCTGTCTGTCTCTGTCTCTTCCACGCTGAATGGAACTCAGAAGATACTGCGGGTGTTGCAGGAGGACGAGGAAGAGGACGAGGAGCTGGAGAGCAGGGGGGCACTGGGGGGAGGATGGGAGAGGAAAGGCTGCAGTGGTGGGGAGCTGAGCTCGGGGGGGTAGGGCTGCAGGCCCAGCTGCTTGTTGTCCTGGAGCTTGCGGACCACCACGCGGCAGAACTCCTCGTTTTGGCGGTCGCAGGTGTCCAGCAGCTGGCGCACCTTGGCTGTGCGCGTGGGCTTGTTGACCACCAGCTCGTAGTCCTCGCGCATCAGCAGCTCACGGGCCAGCAGTGCATCCAGGCTCTGGTTCAGGCACGCCTCCGTCATCTGACACACCACCTCCTCGCGCCGAGCCGCAATCCAGCGGGCCGCAGGATCCCGAGTCTCTAGTGGAGCGCTGAAGACTGTAAAGGTCAAGTAAAAGGTTAGGGAGTAGGGACCAATTTTATATATACTACACTGGACTTTTTATATACTGTACCCTTCAGCAGACATGAACTGAAGTTGTAGAGCCTAAGTTGTAGACCTGCAGAACATTTCTGAAGCTTTAGTGACCCAGCTGATATAGTTTTGGAACGGCTGATCTATTTCAACAACTCATGCAAGCATGTTGTGGACACAGAGCAGAGGGGTGGAGACCAAGTGCAAACTATGAGATAAGCTTCAGGTTTCGTTAATAGAACATAATAGAAGGGGGGAATGCACACCGAGGCCGCTGCAAAAATCACGAAGAAAGACGTACATCTCTGTACAACTGGCCCTCAGTGTTGGTCTCAAATACACACACCAAGAGGCCTACTAAGCTCTGTAACCTTCCCAAACACCTTGGTGTCTGATGCCACGCTAGTGTCATGTCTTGGAGGAGTCATGAGATGTACCTTGCGGGTGTGGTTGAAGGGTGAGTCCACTGATGGGGATGTCACAGTCGCTATCCGCTTGCCCGGGCTTCGGGGGGATGTTGTAGTCTGTCTGTGGCTGCTGAGCCGTGGGGAAGTCATTCAGGTTGTTCTGGTCCACCAGCGGCTTAGGAGGGTCCAGGGTGTGGGGAACGAGAGAGGATGGAACAATACCTGCATAATTTGGTGGATACTTTGATTTTCAGACATAAATCAGAACTTTCAGTTGTGTCTTTTCTCCAAAGGGAGTTTTGGAAAAATTAGGTCAGAAGTCAGTAAGATCTGGTCAATGCGTCATACCTCTTGATTTAAACTAGTCTATTGTCCACACCCAATAACGTACAGTTAAATTTGAACATGAGATAAGGGGGTGTAAGAGAATCAGAATTCAGTAAAGACCTTACATCTGTGAGAAAAAAAGTTCAATCTGTGTTAGCATTTAAGTCCAATTAAGTTAATGTTGCAAGAAGTCACATTGTCTTCCGACATGCTACATGTCTGAATGAAGTCAACTGAGAGACACAAGAGATAAAAGTACCATGCAGCTTCAATGTAGACCCCTATACTCATGCCATGGGATAAGGGGGAACAGCTTCTTCCTACTGCCACTCGCACAGGCTAAGCAAAGCATCTGCAAACACTAAGTTCTGCTGGCTTGCATTCAACTAACATGATGAGTCAGTGTCACAAGGGTGAGTGACTGTAACTACCCCCCCCCCCCCCCCCCAACACACACACACACACACACACACACACACACACCCTGGGCTGGTAAGACTTGCCTTTAGGCGTGCCAGAGAAGGGGGGCATACTGCTGATGGTGAGGAAGGCTGGCTGGGAGATGTCCGCCTCCTGGGAGGAACAGGAGCCAGATCCTGATGTAGAACTGTCCTGTTCTCACACACACACACATACACAAATAAGACGGAGGGTAGGGGGGGATGGGGGTAAAGACAATCGAATAAAATTGTGGACTGAAATGTGTGAAGTTTATCATCTTTGATGGGCTCTATTATTTGTCTGTCTGTATGTATACTGGTCAAAATTCTAGATTTAAGAGGATATTTTCCACAGTTTGCTTTAAGTCTATTTTTAGAACCAGCTTCATCACATCATCTTACAAAAGGGAAAAAATTCCAAGAAGGACAAAACACAAACTCTGTTTGGTCTACTGCAAATGACTACCCTTAAGTGACTGGCAATGAGGCAATAGCCCTCTGAAATGGGCTAAAAAAGGAGGATTGAAGGAGTTGTAAACTCACGGGCCAGGCGATATTAATTTCCTTAGGGCCTGCCTCCTCCTTCTTTTCACACACAGCCACAGATGAGGGGCCGCATCCTGTTCTTCTCATGAGCTACAGCATTGAAGAGAGAGAGAGTGTGTGTGTGTACATACGTATGGAAGGGGGAGGGTAGGTGGTAGAGAATGAGGACAGAAATGGCATATCAAAAAAAAAAAAATCAATTACTTTTAATGGCAGAAATATTTTGAACAACTCAGACATCAGGCATTACACTTTTTAATGGTTAATATGTACTTGCAGTATGAATCATTAAAGATGAAAAGCACACCTTTTAATTCTTCCTCATACCATGGTTAGTTTCTAAAAAGCGGAAATGATAAACTTGTGGTTGACACTTTTTCAAAGTCTGCATGTGGTGGCAACTATATGTGCCCTGTGTTGCAATGGCTTCAAAACCACCTGATAACATTTCCAAAAGTGCATTTAAACATTAATTTCAAAACAGAAATATCTTTGAAGTAGCCCTTTGGTAAATCAGGTACCACAGTTTGTGCTCTGATTAACTACAATGGCACAGGAGAAAAAAATGAAGAGTCAAAAAGTTCTGACAGAACACAACAGAATGAAGATTAAATCTCAAATCACTGGAGTACAGCCAACTGCAGTGCCTGTGTTGTTCAAGCCTATATGTTTATAAGCCTAAGTGTTCTATTCTTTGTAAACTATTCTATGTATGTATGTATGTATGTAAGTGTACTATTCTGTGTGTGTAAGTCGTAGTCTTTCTCTTTTGTGCTGTTAGGTTAAATCTGCCTATCTATCAACTCTTCCATTTTGTAGCCTTCATTTCAGCAGAGACAAGACTACAGTTGAAAAACACACACACACATATATATATATATATATAGGTTTAGCAAAAAGTAAGGCACCAGAGGTTTACGGTGACAGCAAGAACTTATGTACAAAAAAGCCTAAATCTGACCCCAACTCACCTTAGACCTTTTCACCTCCAGAACCGCTTCCAGAACATCGATCTCGTCAAACTTTCTGAGCATGGGCTCCAGCTCAATCAGACAATCTGAAGGCACACAACATATAAAGACAGGAAAAATTACTTTTAATTGTTTTAAGTTAGTGTAGGCCGATACTAATTCTCTTTTCTTGCAAGTAAGATTAGGGGGGTCTCGTTACAGCTTGAAGCAAGTGGAAAATGAACACTAAATCTTTTAAAGTCACAAATCACATTAGAGTCAAAAATCACAAATATCACAAGTCTCTTAAAAGAAAAAAAAAAAAACTGTCCTTTACCTAACCTAAAGTACTATATGAGAAGAACATCAACAAAGTGAAATCCCTGCAGAGCACTCATTCCTTACACTAGGCCTTAATCCAAGAGTGAGAAAAAAGTAAATTGTCAGTACACAACTGTGTGTGTGTGTGTGTGTGTGTGTGTGTGTGTGTGTGTGTGTGTGTGTGTGTGTGTCCTGCACTTACTGAGAAATGAGGGCCGGTCATCTGGGTTTGCAGCCCAGCCACTGGTCATGAGATGGAGCAGGGTCTCTCTGCCGGGAATGTCGGCTGGAAGGCTGTGCAGGCTTGTGTCTGGACGAGTGCCCCGAAGCACACTGAACATAATCTGCATGGGGTTGGTTGCCTCTGGCCCAAATGCCAAAACAGGACAATGAGTAAGAAAGTAGAGCAGACCCAATTACACTGCCTGTATGCAGTATAATCAAAAACATTAAATGCAAAACATACTGTAACTATAATTGTAATGAGGATCAAACAGGACTCATAATTTACGAATGTGAGCAATATTATTATGATGCCAACGCACATAAGGTCATGATGTATAACATGCTCTATTATAATTGTATAATATGCAAAAAAGTGTCTTGAGTTACTGTAAGAAACAATTTGTATAGCTGTTTTTTTTTTTTAAATACCACAAAAGCACAGGGCACTGAATTACCTTCAAAGGGTATCCTTCGTGCCAGTACTTCCCACATGATAATGGCATAACTGAAAAAGGAAGAGAGAATGTTGAAGCCATGAATGCTTTGACTATTACATCAGCCTCTGGTAATTCCCCACAGCTGGAGACAGAGTTTTGCTAGGGGGCTATGGGAGGGGTGATTCTAGTACACCTCACAAAGTACTGAATGATGCAACCAACAAGATGAATGCGCTTACAAATTAGAGCTGTGCTTGACATGTTCCAAAACCAATGTGTTTAGGCACATTCCTCAACATGAGGACTACAGGTGCAGTATGAGAACAAAGGGCCTCATTCACCAACCATTCTTAAGCAATCTGTTCTAAAACCCCACTTACACAGTTTCTACAAAGACACTGGCATTCACCAATGTTTTCTTATTGGGATAAGAAAATTAGGATTAGGTAAGATCAAAATCTACACACATTCAGGAGCACTTTTATGAACCTTTTGGCACTGAGCTGTTAATTTTCTTAGGATTTTCTTAAGAAAATTTTTTTTAAATTCTTAAGAAGATATTGCTGAATGAGGCCCCATTGTTTCCAACAAGACAACAACAATAAAGCTAGTGTGGTTAGATTAATCAATCAGATTCTGATATACAAATGAGCACAACCAATAAGGGCCAATCCCCTATTTCGCCATTAACCCTATTCCCTGTGGTTACGAGAGGGACACCATGTTTGTTTACTTTGTGTTCAAACTTCCGGTTATCATTAGCGCTCATTAATATCATGGTGATAATTCAAGTGTGGCATCATGAGTAGTATCATATCTGCAGTCCGGGGGGCTGAGCACTGAATTTCACAAAAAAAAAAAGCTGAAAAAGCTGTATGTGTGCTCATTTCATTTTGGCCAGGAGAAACCTACAACACTACACCTATTTTTAGAGAAATGGCTTGTCTGTGAATCTCCACACAGGAAGTTCCAACACAAAACAGAAGGAAAGAAAACAATTAGAATGGGCAGGGCAAAAGTAGGTGGATAGGAGTTTGGCCAGGGGTGATCCTCACCTGGCTGCCTGACTAGAGACACAGCACTGAATGGCCCACTGATGTCAGCCCAAGTCCCATCTCAGGGCTAAGGCCAGGGAAAGACACTAGGCCTGTGGAATACTTTCAGTACACAACATACGATTCTTTATAAAGAGATCTTGGGTTACATGATTGCTTGTAATCCCAAGAAGCAAATAGAAATTTCGGGGGGGGATTTGAAGATGATGGGCAGCACACTTGCTTGGAGGATTTGATCTATTTGTGCTGAAGCCCAGGTAATCCTACTGACCTAAATGAACAGTAAACTTAATCTTTACCATCCCCCCTAGCCCCAAAATTGTCTTTAAATCTATAAGGGTGCTGTTTTCACAGTGGTTCAGCAAAACATTGTTACCAACACTCTGTAATGACTCTCTCTGATTTATGTTTTCAAGAGGCACATTTAAAGATGAGTGAAACAAAACTAGATTGGAGCTAAAAGCTGCTTTATCAGCTTGCAATACCAGATTTTTATTACTAAAGATGTCAGGCACAAAATGCTGCTGTGTGTCTCAGGCATAGAGCTCAACAATGTGGTATAAAAGTGCACTTTATGCCAAGCATCTGGAAATAGACTACAGACATTTTGCACTTTGCATCTGGCAACAGCTTTCATTCTGCTTAGAGTGTACAGACACATACATGCCCCTTTGGAGAGCCTAACCTATTGATCCATCCAATTAGATAAACCTACAGGATTGTGTTCATTACGGACGGTTTCTCTTTAGCATTCTAGAATTCTTGTAAACTTGATGAAGAAGGCTTGATGCATGTTTACAGCCATGACATCTCACCTGTACATGTCATGCTTGACATCTGCGCGGCGTGTCTTTGAGGGTTCGTACTCTTCAGGGGGCATGTAGATTACTGTACCCCCCATCTCTGTGGGCTTTGAGCTGGAGCCTTTACTGATGGATAACTGGCGCCATTTTGACAGTCCAAAGTCTGCAATCTATGAATGTACAAAACAAAGTATGGAGCATAAATGTATGCTTAAAATGCATTAAAAGTACCAACATGAATTATGCATATATTACTTTATCCCGAAGGAAAATAAGGATTTCAGTCATCATGTAAGGATTAAATGTTTGCATACTATAATATCAATATACAAACAATGACATAATTTGGGCAAATAAATACAAATAGCTGTTAATGGCACTCTTTCTATATCTGTGATTTGAATAGAGTTGTGATGAGCAGTTTACACCAATGTGACCTCGTTAAGATACTATTTCTAAAACGGCTAGTTCCGGTCCCTGATTATGATTAGTTGAACCAATATATTTCATGCCGGAGGAATTTTTATCTATGAATAAATACATTTCTCATTGTTGCATCTACGCTACGCATCGTTCCTATCAACTCCCCTTAGCCAAAGTAAAACCAACCAGCATAACCCATTCTTCAAGGCTTATTCCTTGCTTATATCCCATGTTGTTTTTCATGGATGAAAAAATGACTGAGGACTGGTAAGAGATCACAAAAACAACTCAGTGACCTTTGGCAGCTTTTATTCAACCTTACAGCAGGATAAATGATTACGAAAACCCCACAATAGATGTGTGTGTCTACAACTAGATAAGTTTGAAAAATTAAGCCAGGATATGAAGCTTTAGTAGGTCAGTGACATCTAAAAAATCTATTGACAACACTAATCACCTATGCCAAACTCATATGCTTTTATTTACATCTGGAAAGATTTTGACCATAAACATGTTTCGTGTTCACCATTTAACGTCAACATCTCAGTTAATAAATGGACACCAAAGGCTATGATATTAAAGGCACTCAAAGTAAATGTGGCAGTCATTAATATGACCCTAGTCAATCTAATGATGGTGTGAAAGAGGCTACTCCAGTAAGAGGTTCTGTATAAACATGCTGATAATTTGAACTAAGCTCAAAGTATAATTTTCTATTTGTTGTCTGTTAAAATATATTTCTTTGTATCCAACTTGAGCCTCTGAATGTCGCAACTGTATAGGAGCAGCATGTACATGACCATGAAAAAAGGAAAAGATGTAAGAGCATAATGTAACAATGTTTACCTTGACGTGAAATTCTCCATCAAGAAGGATATTCTGAGTTTTCAAGTCATGGTGCAGTAGAGGTGGGGTCATGTTGTGAAGAAAGTTCACACCAAGGGCTATTTCATACAGCACACGCATTCTTAGTGGCCAGGCTAACACTGGGTACATGGTTTGCTGTTATGGGTGAAAACAAAGTCATTTCATCAAACAGGTAAGTTTGTTTAGCACATTTCATAAAGATGTTTTAAACCACATTACAGATATGCAAACAAGTCTCACATACCTCGTGAAGGAGTTCATCAAGGGAGCCATTGCTCATGTATTCTGTGACTATGCAGAAGAACTCAGGCTCATTGCATACACCAAAAATTTGGATTATGTAGTTAAACCTGGCCTTGTGAAGAACCTCAGCTTCTTTCAACAGACAATTCCTCTCTCTGTTCAAAATTCAAAGCATTACCATACAGGTTACAATTTCACCAGCGGTCTTCATTATACTACTCTGAGAAAAACTTTCACTTGGTATAGCAAACCTACATAAAGATTTTCATCTGTAAATACCAACAGACCAGTATTTAGTCTGTGGATTCATCAGAGACATGTAGTTTAGACTGGCATTTCAGGAGGTGTTCGAACAACAGGAGATGTTCGAACAAACAAGTTAAAATTCTTGGCGATGGTTATCAGACCATAACCAGAACTAATGGTGTATGTTTGAACATACTGAACAAAAAAAGAATAACTTCCAACATCATTCTTGAGATCAGTTGTTGTTTCACCCAACATTCACACGACATGCCAAGGCGATGTGTAAGCAAAGTGATGCTGTACTATCAGCCAATAAGACGCTTCAGCTTCACACCAATGCCATACAGATACTTTACTTTGATAGAATTTGAATAGATTTGTTGTATCACAGCTGATTAGTGTGAGTGTATAACTTCATACTGAAACATACCTTTCGCCAACAGGAGAATCCAGTTTCAGACACTTTATGGCAACGGTGGTACGCCAGTCACAATGTTGAGCCCTAAACACGGTCCCAAAGCCACCTTTACTCAGGTAGTGTAAGTCCGTCAGTTTCTGATAAGGTATCACGGGTAGCGTACTGGTGAGACTACAAATGTTAACACAGCCTACATGCTCCATAGCCACGAATACGAGGACAGAGAGGGCCTGACTGATGTAGCTAGTGAGCTAGCTAGGTAGTTCTCCGGGAACACACGTTCCGTTGTCAATTACAAAAAAACGGAATCGAAACTACCCGCGTTGCCAGCAAGCTCGAGAAATCCCCGCACTAGACTAAGGCGTTCACCAAAGCTCGAATTATGCAGCTGAACAGCTATCCTTAAATTTTACTTTTTTTCGTCTTTACAGGAAAAAAGCATTTCACGTGTGAATCATTACCAACTAACAAAAATACTGCGCACTGTTTGCAGGTATGCTAGCTGTCTCGCAACAGTAAGTGCGTCAGAAATAATGCAAGTTACCAGCTACCTAGCCGACTGGTCTACAGAAAGCCAACACATGCTTCAGTCTAATATCAACAAAGCAGGTAGCATTACCATTAACAGTAGCCTTTACCAGAGAAAAGACTGGTCTGGTTTTGTTTGGCTAAACCCATGAACGTCTTTTACAACAAAATTGCCGTGACCCACGCGGTGACACAGGCTGAAGTCAGTCATCTATAAACGTTACATTAACCTTACCTATCCTGAATCTGAATTGAAATTGATTGACTTCGTGAACGTTAGTGTTGCGTCTTTGAGCTCTCTGATGCCACCCACTTCGTAAAACACACATGACCCTGCAAATGGAGCCAATTCTGTAAATCCATCGATATACAGAATCGCAAGGTGGAACCATGAAAAGAATACCAAATCACTACACGAGTGAAATCAGAGTATTATGGTCGCTGTCATTTCCGGGGTCGTTCATCCCAAGTTCAAGAGCGGTGTGGAACATGACGTGGTACGTACTGTATAGGAAACACAGCAGGTCAATGCAGCTTTAATTTAAATATGTTTGGGCCTCTGGAAAAAGTTAATGCGTGTTATACAGTAACAAAATGTTGTATTTTTTGAACCAAAAGCTTTTGCTTGTCCAAGCTGCTGTTCTAGTCATGGGATTGTGGGAATTCCCCAGAGGGAATTTCCGAATCTACATGGGGTCTCCAAATGATTAAGCTGGAAGCTGAATCCTAGACCCGAGTGCTCTCTTTATACTTCGTAATTTTCTGATGAAGAAGGTATACGCCTGTAACGTCAATGACCAGAGAATGACATAACAAGGTGACTATGTGCAGGAAACCTGAAATGATTGTAGGCTCTAACCAGATTCCAAGAAACACGGATGCAAAGATGCATTAAGCAAATGCATATAGTGCAGTAAAATCCAAAAAGTCTTAAAATTAATTTGGCATTGATTATAAAGAATAAACACTTGTTGTACTGAACTTTATTAAAGATTTGTCATATTTATTGAAGTTGCTGATTCTGTTTTGGGGGATAAGCTTCACTCAATTTTTACCATTGACACTTGCTTTCACACAGTTCCCATCTGCATCCATGATAACACAGGTAGGCTTAAAGGTATCAAGAGCATAAATGGAACAAAATAGGGCTGTGATACTGATTTATTCATCCCTCAAGAAACTAGTTTACCAACATTATGGGTTGTGGTCAAAGTGCAACTTTTAATATGACACATCACTTTCCAATGTGCTTTGACTAATTGTTTCATCCCATTGTTTTGCAGGGCTGTGAGGTGTGGACCAATCAAATGAAAGACAACCATTATTTTTGTGCTGGCCTTCTGGGGCTTTAAGGAGGGTCCATCCAAAACACCCCCCCCCCTTTCTCTCAGCATCTTTGTAAATGGATCAAAGTGTCCATCTGGCCACAGGGCTGTGTCTTTGGGAGGGCAATGGATCAAAAGATATGTGATGCATTTCAGCTCCAGGGTAAAGTGCTCCAGTCTACAGACTGGCCCTCTGGTGTTGAGCTGCCAAAATGTACTGACTGGATTTTTAATAATAGTTCCCGAGGCAAGAGGCATTGGTTGTGATTCAGGTTTCTTCTGAACTTCCTCTACATCAAAAAGCCATATCATGTTGAAAATGTGAGGTGCCTGATGTACAAGTGTTACCTGGAATTGTGTTTTGTCTATTGTTACTTAAAAACTTAATCTACAATGATCTGGAAGGGTTCAGAGAATAGCAAAATGTCTCTAATGTGGATGCAGCAAGTGCAAATTTTAAATACAGCTGCAAACTCTTTTTTAACCTTCAGTGAAGAGGGACAAAATTGTGATGGTGATTTCTGAAGATATAGATATTTATTTCTCTATCTATGATGATCTCTATAGTTAGAACGTTGTTGAAGACAGTAACACCATACAGAGTAGGCCTATATCATTTTGGACATACAGAAATACTCATTCCTGTCATTCATAGACTGTATAAGGATGTAATTCCCCAGAATGATTCACGTTATAATGGCTATGCAAATTATAAACATGAACATAAACATGACAGGTATTTGTCCTAGTGCATACTACGGGGGGCTCCAGAAAAAATGTTTGGGAGGCAACCCCTGCCCAGAGTAGAGTAGTAGAGTAACTCTTGTGTGCATTCTGAACCTGTCACTACTGGTGCAGCATGGAGGAAAAAACACGAGTAGGCTAAGACTTCAAAGCAGCTGAAATTTTATGTGAGGATGGAATGTGACATTTCATTTTGTTTGATTGGCAACAACACTATTAGGAAGCACGAAGCTGTAATATTGGTAGTGTTTAGACGATTTGACGAATGGACCAGGCTCTGTCCTATAGACTACGGCGTAATACTGCACTCTTGTGGACAAACAACTGACTGTTTATCTATTTGTTTAATTATTCACAGTGGACTATAGGCTGCACCGCACCAACAGGCTCTTATGGGGATTTCCATTTGGCATAATTTTGGTATTCTGCCTTGGCTTTGTGCGCAGGTTGTCCAAGACAAAGTATTTTGAATCTCTAGTGAAAAGTTATTTAAATTAGCCTATCATCAATCACCAGCCTATTAGGCGCAGCAAAATCATAGCCTATGCCGGTCCGTTTTTTTCTCTGTGATTTGTTTTTTGATGGATTAATAAGCATTCATCGCGCTGACAGTCACTGCTGTCAGTGTGACGTATAGGAAAGAAACGGTTGATGAAACGACGGCAAAATGGAGATCAGATGATCTTAATCATAGCACGTAAAAAACACGGGTTTGCTTTCAGCACAGTAAAACATCAATGTTCCAGCCGGCGACACAAACCCAAGAACTCGTTTATGCCATGTCAGGACTTAAAAAACGAGAGAGAGAGCTGTCAGGTAAGCAAAATAATGTCACCCGAAAGACAATTTGACCTATTTTTGTGATTATTATACTCATAGCTACGCATAGCTATGATACTCATAGCTTAGCTTCTGTTGTTGTGTAGTGTGCTTGGGTTATTTTCTCTATAATTCACCTTCTTGTGAATTATCAACAACAGTTTAAAAACAAAACAAACGAATAGAATTGGCTCAAGGTGAAGGGTAGCCTGTCTAAATCAAGATTCATTGTTTGCTCTGTATGGTATGGATAGGCATTCCTTTTGCTATTTAGGCTACACATTGTCACATGCCTCTAAACTGCAAAGGGTTCTCATTCCAGTGAACAAAAAGCATGTTTTCCCAAATCAGTTTTGCTCAGCATTGCAAGTTCTCTTTTTTCTGGGAGGTGACTCAATGGGAGTGGGAGTGACGGAAATGCACGGAATTTGATGGAAGATTTGAACCTACTCTTTCTCCTTATTTCTTGCCTTCCTTTCTACAGAGACAGAACTACCACAACAAAACCTTGCACAGTGAGTGGAGCCTCAGGGGCGATTTGATTTAGAAGTGATATGGCCAGTTTCTTTGTGCCAGTCACAACACCTGTCAACTGGACTCTGTCTAGACCTGGGAGTAACAGATCTGTTGAAAGTCTACCCAGCAGTCCAGAATCTCAGAAAAGCCATGGCTCGTGGAGGAGTGGATTTCCCACCAGCTCCCTTTCTAATGTTCCCTTCCAGCCTCTGGGGGTACAGAGGGGATTTGAACGCTACAGTGGTGTTTTTACCAATGTAGAGAATAGCTTTTCACAGGACAAGTGGGAGGACAGACCACCCACCCCCACATTGTTGGGTTATGAGGTCATGGAAGAGAGGTCAAAGTTCACGGTAGGAGACCAGCGGAAATGGAATATAGTGTCTGCTTTCAGTAGTGATGCTTACAAGTAATCAAGGCATCTTTGTGAACATTTTCCCAGAATTCTGATAAGGCTTATGAAACTGAGGCTGAAAGAGGAAGCATTTTCCTGGAAAATAATAGTGACTACAGAACACATGGAATGTAGTCAGTGCTGAGTTCAAAAATGGTGTTACAGAAATATTACAGGAAAAGATGATGCATCATACTTCACAAGTAACTTTTGTTGCTAAGCTGGGCTCTGTGTTCTGTTGAAACTGAAATCAGAAAACTTCATCTGTGTTTTTTATGTAGATGCATTTTTGTTTCCCATCATGTTGATGATGGGATGTCTGTTAATATCTGTACTTAAATCCTCTTTCAGGTTTATAAGATTTTGGTAAGGAGGGCTTCAGATGAGAGTTGGGTTGTTTTTAGACGATACACAGACTTCTCCAGGCTCAATGACAAGGTTAGAAAAAGATGAGTGGTCATAGGTCATATTTTGTCTCATCTGCTTCTTGTATTGTCCTTTTCTTCCTTTTCCTGCTGTTTTTGTTTTTTTCTTCAAATGTTCATTTTCTACTATGTGTATGGTATCCCACTCATGCTTTTGGTACAGTTGAAAGAAACGTTTCCAAGATTCAAGCTGTCGCTGCCACCGAAGCGCTGGTTCAGAGATAATTATGATATGACCTTCTTGGAGGAGAGGCAGCTTGGCCTACAGGCGTTTCTGCAGAACCTGGTCGCTTACAAAGACATCACAAACAGGTACCAAAATGTCTTTGCCCCTCCATCACCCTAGTCTGATTTCACACCAAAGTAGAATGTAATATGATTTATTCATGTTTAGGAACAGGGATTGCCTTTTGTCGTGTTGTGGGTGAGTTTAGATATGGTTTAGATATTAGACATGGGTGGCATATATCTATGTAGTCAGTACAAGGCACCTACATCACATCTTTTGCCCAGTATTGTTGTCCTGTTATAACCAGTACAGATGGAATATTGTTCAGGAGTCAGTCTAGTTAAATATATTATTATATATTATCCTTGAATATGGACCAATACGTACACAAATGTTATTGTTTGTACTGATGATGATGATAGTTGCAAAAGTCTTTCAAGTCTTGCTCTGAAGTGTTGCAGGCTAATGTTTTTAGTGCTGTTGTAAGATGTAAGGTGAAAAATGTCAACACCTGTTATATTACAAAAAGCACACACGGTGAATATATTAGCTTGCCTGTTTATTTATTAAAAATGATTGTGTACTGAATGGCTACTCCCATGTTTATTGTGCTGCATGGAGATCACAAAAAGATGAGAAGAGGCGCGACCATCAGAAAAAAGACTGACTCCAAATTTTGTTTCTCAGTGAAGCAGTCAGAGCCTTCCTATGCCTGGATGATCCACCAGGTCCATTTGAGAGCCTAGAAGAGAGCAGGGTAAGTTGATTGCCTTATTTTCAGTACTTGACTTTTGTGTTTGTTTTCTTTACTGACATCTAAACTGAGATTCGGACATCAAATTATTGGCAATATAAAGCAGGGAACAATATGAATATTGATAAAATAGTTACACCATTGTGTTTCTGAGGAACTTTTGGAAAAATATCTACATAAATGGTGTGAATTTCCATTGGCAAGTTGTTGAAAAAAGGCCTACATTTTTAAATAGCAATTGTTTGTCAAGAGTATATTTTGAAATATAGTAGCTTAAGAGATAGATCTTTTTATGTGCTTAGTTATATTAACTTTTTTTTCTTTGACACTGAATGCAGTATGCTGAATCAAACATACTCTACATATTGGATTATGGTAACATGAGAAGATACATGTTCTGTTATGTGAGTTTGCTATATGTGGAAAGTGGGTGATGGGCTTGAGGTCAGATAGACTGATTAAAACATTAAAGGGAGCATTCTCTGCATGTGGTTGTTCTGAAGGCCTTTTGTGAAACCATGGAGGAGGCCAATCATCGCTTACAGAGGGAGCTGGTAGAGAAACACCAAGAGGTCGAGTCTCTGAAAAAACTTCTAGAAGAAAGAGACTTCACAATCAGCTTACTGGAAAAAGCAACGTAAGGCATACAGATGGTCCCCCATTGTCTTATCTAAAGGATTTTGTTTTACCACCAACTATACACAGAATGATTTAGTGAAAGCATAACATGCATTTCTACACAGTTGTGACCTGTTTGGTACACTGCGCATACAACAGTAAAATCTGTTTTGTTTGTGGGGCTGTGCTTTTAAAAGAATCCTTAGTGGATTTAGTGGATTTAACGAGTTGAACCGTACCCTGGTGAGATGGACTTGGACCCTGGCAGCTTTTGTGTTCTTTTAGTAGCACTGGAGTGGCAGTAAGCCCAGAAAGACGTTGCCAACATCTAATCTATAGTAAGAGCAGCACAGACTTCAACACAGAGGAGGAGAAGGAGGAAGAGGAGGACACAGAGAAGACATTGCCCTCTTATGGCCATCAAAGCCACATGCAGAGGTATGTAACACATGTGCTAGGAGATACCCTTCAGACTGCAGCTGATCTTTTATTCTGCCATATTTGTGTGTGAAGTTATGTACCACCAAGGATTTGTTGTTTTTATTTGTGCAGGCAGGAGTAGTAGTAAGTTGGCCAGTGTGTTTTTCTTGTCTAATGTTTAACTGTAAATGTAAACCAAATTAAGCTCTCTCTCTCTCTCTTCCTCTCTCTCTCTCCTTCCTTTCTTTCCTTCTTTTCGTGGCATTCTTAGTTGTGAGATCCAGATACCCAAAAAGACCCACAGAGCCTGCTGGTATGGCCCAGTCAGTCCTTGAATGCCCCAATGAAGCCCAATATATTTTTCAATTAAATCTTTTTTCAGTGTTAGAATGATTAGGCTATACTGTATTTGTATCTCACAATGCACTCAACCAAACAACCAAAGCAATGACAGAATGCTGTCACCTGTCTAATGGTGCTGGCACAAAACTCACTGAGAGACATCTGAATGAAGACAACAGCTGAGACACATGGAAGTGAAAAGAGCTCACTGAAAGACATGTACATGGAGAGGAATGATCCCAGCTGCCTAAGTAGGCTGTGCATTGTGTTTAAAAGGCCTAAACACCCATTGATGCTGATTTAAACAGCTGTTGAAACAAATCTAATCCCACTTGTAGTGGCCTAATCAGCATCATTATGCAAGATGAATACTTAAAAAAACAATGTCACACTGTCTCAGTCCCTACCAAAATACACAACAAATTGAATTAGTAAATTGGCTAGAATGATTTAGGCTACGAGTAGACTAGATCATTTAGATATCCTATTTTGACATCTTCATTGGACTTGTCAATAATAATAGTAAGCCAGCTCTAGCATCACCTTATTTATGTATAACTTAATAAAATTTCATTAAAACTTCTTGAAGAAATGGATGCATCTGTGCGGTTCTGTGTGAGGTAGTCCACATAGCAAATTGTGACCTCTGAATAAATATCTTTATTATACATTTTGTGTTCTCAATCAGGGCCTGGTTACAGAGTGCTGGCAGTACAAAGAGGAACGAGAAAATTTGCTTCTACAAAGAGCAAATTTGTGTACCAGCGGCTAAAGTTAGCTGATTGGGGCAAGGAACCTTATCATTTAGTGTTTACTATTCATTCTAAGTTATACCAAATTTTTTTGTTTTTCATCTTACCGACAGCGCTTGGTGACCTCACACAACCGAGCTATGGGTTGTTTTACCACAGACATATCCTTTACTTTTCACGTAAAGGTTAATAAGTTCACATAAATTCATCAATAGTAATCTTTCTGATGGTACATCCTCCTCAATTTAGTTTGTTGTAATAGGAAAAAGTAGAAAACCTCACGGCACCTCTGCAGTCTCTCTGCTTGGACCTCATACACTGTATAATAAGATCAAGGAGTTTATCTGTCACATATATTGAAATACTAATGTAAGACATGTAGTGAAATTGCATAAATTAGAGTAGCTCAATGAAAGAGAAAAAGAAAGATCCAGAAAAAAGGAAAAGCAAATAAAAGGGCATTAGTCCATATTGGGATCAGGATCTATGTAGATTACAGATGTGGTTAGTCAGTTTGTGTCCAGCATGTTCCAGAGACTGTGGCTGCTTTGAAGTCAGGATGGAAGAGTGACATTACGTATGGGATAGGTCATCATATATTAATCAATTTACTGTTATTCCAAGGCCCGGACAGACAAACCAAATCAGACAAATGATTGATGGGGGAATAAAAAGATGTCTGCTTCGTTCCAGATAGCAATATTGCAACCAGACACCTGAGATTGTTCAAGAAACCTGAATAATTCTGTCTTTTCTTCTACAAAAATACCTGTGAACTTGCAATGAACCCCCACACAGCATAATGTGAAAAAGTGGCACTTTAAAGAGAAACAGTCGCGTTCTGATCATTGAGAGTGTTTGAGTACTGTTGTCAGGTAATAAGAGAGACAGAGAGCCTGTCTGTGCACTTGAGCATGTTAATGGCTTCAGGGCAAAAAAGAAGAAAAGGAGACTGAAGCGACTGGTTATTTGGAGACTATGACAAGCCCTTGAGTTCAGCCTGCCGCATGAACAATTACTGGCACTGCCTAACGTATTAATAATTGCGCATACCTGTCCCCAACTCTTTACCAAAAAACAGGAGGGTATTTGGACTGATGAGCTGGCACACATACACTCTCTCTCTCTCTCTCACACACACACACACACACACATATCTCCTAAGGCAGAAGACTTAATCAAATCTTAGGAAACAAAACTGTAACAGAGAAGAAACCTGAGGATACTGAGGCACAGTGAAATGAAACTGAAGGCTGGAATTACTAAATGTATGGTCAGGAATTACCTGCACTGTCTTCACAGACCACTAGGTGACCATGGACCACTGGTAAATTTCTTTAGTCAGGGAAAACTACCAAAATCCAGCTGAACCCCTTATAAAAAATATTTTTACATTTTTGGCATCCTTAGGATCTCTAGTTTACATTTCTGGATGATAACATTGAATATGTGTGGTTACATTTTTTTTTATTGGCATACTTTTACATAATGGAATTTCAAAAGTGACCTAACTTCATGTCATTATAGTATTCTACAGTACAGTTCTAGAATCTACATTAACAGCCATTCAAAATACTGGGTCACGTCCAAACTGATGATACATGATATCTTTAGAGAATATGCCTCATGAAATATAATCAGTTTTCCCTTATTGGACAGACCAAAAGGCACCAGCTGGACACCTCTTTAACTTGTATCCAGTACAGACTATGCACACATTATGTACAACAAAGAATGAAGGAATGTGGAAATTATCTAAACAAGTGTTATATGACATGCAGAGGGTTTGTGCTTTTAGAAAACATATAGTTTAGATTACTCTCTATCACATACCACAAATGCATCAGATGTACACTTTTTTCACCAAAACCATTAGAATGTTCCCAACTGAATGTTTCATTCGAGGATGTCACAATGGACAAGGCTAAGTATTTTGAATGGCAAATAATGCAGATTCTAGAAGTGTACTGTAGAATACTGTAATGACATGCCAATAGGTCACTTTTGAAATCTTGTAAAAGTATGCCAATAAAAAAATGCCACCACCCAAATTCAATGCTATCATCCAGAAATGTAATCTAGAGGTCCTAAGGATGCCAAAATGAAAAATTCTCACTTATTTTTTTAAGCTGTCCTAAAACACCTTTGTTAATTCAGATTGGTTGGATTCAGGTTATCTTTCTGCTTATGGTAAGGTCCCTATTACAGGAACATGACCCAAAAATATTTACTAATTAGAGCCGTTTGGATTCTATGAATCCTAAGGAAGCTTTAAAGCTTCCTTTCAAATTGTCGTGATCATAGGTAGACTAAAGCATCCTTCACAAAAGGAAAAATTTGAAGCGCCACAAATCCTTGAATCAGGTGAGCATGTGACACATGTCAACCAGCAGCAATAATGCCTACCTTCTCATAATCAATATAGTATAGCATAGTGTTGTATAATATAGTAGGCTTCAGTAGTGTAGTAGCCTATAGTGTTGTAATTGTGTATAATTGAGGTCAGATGTCAATTCTCTTCACGTAACACAGTTATTTGTTTGCCTTAAATTCAGCCTTACCCCCTTTTTGATAGAACACTGACACAATAAAGATAATGCAGTCTCTGATATATCTAATGCATGCCTGTGTTGCACTATGTAGTGTGTAGAAGAATGACCCTTTCTGTAGGCTTTAGATAAATTACCTTCTACCTGCTAAATGGATAATCAGTTGTTCAAAAATTGTAGAAACTGATAGGGAGGGTGCTGTGGCTCAGTGGGCTAAGGTGTCATACCATAAACCTGGGGACTCAGGTTTGAGTCTGACCCTATCTCTCTCTCCAACTCATTTTCTGTCATTCTCTCCTGTCCTGATGCATCAGCAGCTGTCAAATGTTTCACTTTGAACAAAGCATCTGAAATCTATCAAGTGGCATATGTTCGCTCCACGGTGGGCAGATACTTTCTGCTTTAACCAGTCTCACGCTGTTTTGTTGTGACGTACGTTACATGCTGGAAAGCACCATTTGAATTTAAAGTTATCGCTTTAACCGAACCGAAGCCTACGGCTAGCAATATATAAATGTATATATTTATTTAAATATATATATATATATATATATATATATATATATGTATATAACAATGGTATAACATTCACACTTTTTTTTTTTTTTACCCAAAATTAGCGTTCTGTCTGTTCCTTTTACACTAACTGGGACTCCACTTGACGCCTAGCTCACCTCTATGTTTGAGAGTAATGTCTGGAGTCCCAGAGAGTATTTATGTTTTAGAGACAGTCATTACTTCATTGTCTGCCTCCTCTTTTCCCCTCTGCAAATACAAAAGCTGATGCATATAGTACATGTGGTCTTCTTAAAATGTGAACATGTAGTTGACCTTCAAATGCCCTTGGAAATAAAACATATTTACAAAAAATTAAATAAATCATCCTTGGAAAGTTAGTGTCTAAGTCTATGCCCACAGATTTTCCCAGTGTGGATACAGTTAGTGAATTTACAGCATGTACATGACATACAGTCTTTTGGAAATTTAAATTACTGGGGAGATTTGATAAATAGCTCTTATGTAAGACTGTATGTTTGAGACAGAAATACAGATTTATATCTTTTAAAGCTGGTTATGAAATTATGTGCAGTTTTAACAGCTGTAATTATTTGACTGTCAACAGCCACTTCAGATCACAGAAAATGCTGCAGTTTAGGATGATTTAAAAGGAAACTTAAAATATGTCAGTTTTACACTCTTCAGATGAGTGAGCACAAGAACAGAACAGAAGAGTGTGTGTGTGAGTGTGCGTGCATGCACATACACGCAAATTTGATGTGTGAAAGAAACGGGAGAATGTTTCTTGTACTGTGAGGGATGATGGAAACACATGGATCACATCATCTCCTTTGTACCAAACTTTATTTATCTGCATATATGTTCTTGTGATAGAATCTACGGAAAATAAGAAAAACATAGGACACATGTTTGGATCATTCATTTAGGTATGTGTCCAGCAAAGTAAGGTTGAAGTGAGCTTCATATCGGTGGGAAAGTCTGCTTGGTTCATGCATCTGTGCATGGATCAAGATTCTGTCCAAGTGCAACACATGGAAAATGTTTGACATCACATTTTTTCAAATCACTGTACATTAAATAAACAGATATAATCTCTCAGTGAGACTGTGGGAGTAGTGCCAGACTTGACACAGTCAGCGTGAGAGGACTGAAAGCTGTAGGCAATGTTGGATGTCCTTGTAAAGAGGCATCAATATTCACTTGGCAGAGCCACTTTATACTTTGCCAAGATGTTTACCAGGGAAAGAAGATTGTTATTACTCATGTTTTACTAATGTTCTGTAAATGTTCTATTCAGTTACATGTGGAAAAAGTTTTGAGCCACATCCCCTTAGGCACATCTACCATAAGGGAAAACACAAACTGCTGGACATATATGTTCACTTTCACCCTCCCTGGAGGTTGACATAGAACATATTTCAGGTTATACAAGGACTGCGCACTCATGAAAAGTTCATTTGTGTTGAGAATAGACCCTGTTTTTCTGAGAATTGCCAGTTAGAAGCATCACTCACAAGATGCTTCACTGTGTTCTTAGGACAAAAGTAGGGGTGGGGATTGATACGATTTTATCAATAATGATGCCATTGTTGATTCTGCTTAAAAGTCAGACTGTTTATCAATTCTCTTATCAACTTCCTATACTATTAAGATGGTCATAGTGGCTTATTACAATGAGGTAAACCATGTAGGATTTTGTGGTCTATTTCTATTCTACTTTAAAAAAAAAAAAAAAAACTGCCCATAATATCAAAAACATGCCAGCATTGATTAGAGCAATTGATAAAGTTAGATTTCAGTAGCCCCAAGCATTTAATTTTCGACTCTACCCAGTTCTCGATCCACAGAAGAGCGGCCTTCTGAAGAATGTTGGCAAAGCTCCTACATTTTCAATAAGTGAATATAAATTCTCATAAGTTCCTATCAAGCCCTCATGCACGTCGAAATTAAAGCTCCTGTGTACAATAAGAATGATCGGACGCCCTGTTTACAAAAGAGGCCCCCAACCACAGACCCTATGAATGTCCATCTGCTAAATTCACAAGAGTATGAAGCTAGAGAATGCCATAATTGCTCCTTAAATAGGCCCTTCAGCAATGTGTATAAGAATAACAAGCATATTGCATGAAAAGTGTGTTATATATGAAGATTAGTCTCATAAACCACAGTAATACACCCCATGAGTCTTCAGACTTAAAACTAGAGAGAGAGAAAATGAAATGTAAGCATACTACAGAATGAGAATTTGTTAGGGTTTAAGTGAGGTTGTGAACTTCCCTACTTGAGAACTTCAACTTTATGAGGA